>OY744520.1:91050132-91600132 GCA_963556195.1 Sepiola atlantica | reverse complement strand
TCCTGAGGCTTACATATGATCTCTATATGAGATACATATATATTCAAATATTCTATTAAAGTTTTCCTTTACCTGTCAAACATTGAGTTAGTAAAGAAGTTAAGAACATTAATTTTCCTCTCCCTAAGTGACCAGTAAACTATGTTAGAGTCAGTGGCGTAGCTAGACCTTTTGCCGCCCGGGGCGGTAGTAAAATTTGCCGCCCCCCCCCCCCCCCCGGCATTTGGGTGCCCGGAAAATTCGTCCATGGATAATTCGCCCATGGATAATTCGTCCATGGAAAATTTTTTGCTAGGTAGGAAAACTGGTCCATTATTATTAAGTTAACATTATTCTTAATTTTCATACCTTGCGAAAATTAGTTCTACGGTATCTAATTTTCCTAAATTCAATTAAATTAAAATTAAAATATGAAAACTGATTTTTAATATTTTTTATTCATTTGAGATTTTATCTGTTTTCCTTTTGTTTTAAGTAGATGGTGGGGGTTGCCCGGGGTGATTTTGTCCGATCCCCCAGCTAGCAATTGTAAAGTTTACAAGGAGTTATAAAAAGTATGCTACAAAAACAAACGTTTGGACAGTAATAAAATTAATGAATTCAAACTTTCGCATCTAATGTTATTTCCTCTTTGATGTCGGTGTATGTACACCCAAATATCCAACTTTCTTTTCGCACCTATTCGATAAAAATTTATATGAAAGTTCCCCTTTAAGTATGAAATCTTTCTGAGGTCATTTTGTTTTTTTGGTGCTTGGCCGAAGCCTAGGCTTGGCCCTATCCTGTTATGTCAGCCGGTCACTGAGTATATCTCAAGAAATAATTAATGCTTGCATTTTTTAAACTTAGTGATTGAAATGAATTAAAGCAATTTATTCTCAATTAATGGAAATTTTGTTCAAGAATTAAAACCAGCCATATATATATATATATATATATATATACATATATATGTATGTATATATGCGTATTTATATATGTGTATGTGTGTGTATATATGTATATATGTATATATGCACGTATGTATGTATATATGTATATGTATGTATAAATATATGTGTATATGCACATATATATGTATATATGCACATATATAGTTATAAAATAAATACGTATTTATTATAATGCTCCCATAATGTTGAGCATAATGAGAGCCGAAAATGGCAAACGGCCGTAAGCGAATATAGCAATGGTCTTGTTTAAAATTAGATCTTGTGTACAATTAGAGCTGAGGTCGGTTTGGCAACGACTGCCGATTGTTCCCATTTACTTGCCTCTATACGAGGGCAGAGTTAGACACAAGGCCGGTTTTTAATGTGGGGAAAATCCAGCTCCACAAAAAGGGGCACTCTGGATAGGAACAAAAATAAAAATTCTCAGTCATGAACGATTTCCCCATACTGACCGACGACAGAAAAGGAGAAGTGTATCATTAGAACAGATACTACACTGTGATATCAGCCCAAAGGCTGCTAATTGTTGTTAAAATATTTCTCCCTCGCTCTCTCAGATGATCGGATTTCGTTCCTAGCTAAAAGTAGTTGCTAAAGTCTAGCCGCACCGATGAGCTGTAAACAGCGAAACAGTCCTGTGTGTGAATGACTATTTTACACACACACATATATATATATGTAATTTAATTTAATTATGTTTTTAATGCATAACATTTATTTTAGTTTATTTTATTTTATGCACGTAAAAACATAATTAAATTAAATGCGTGACTGTATTGGCCAGGCATTTGACAATGCCGCTGTTATGGCAGGTCACCGATCGGGTGTGTAGAAACGAATCTCTGAAATCAACCCAAAAGCTCTATTTGTGCCATGCACCAACCATTCACTAAATCTGGCTTGTGTACATGCAGCTTCAGTAGCGGTTCACTCTGTTACATTTTTTGGCACACTGGACCGGTTATTCTCGTTCTTTTCTGCATCTACACATCGCTG
The DNA here is from genome assembly GCA_963556195.1 of Sepiola atlantica. Taxonomy (NCBI): domain Eukaryota; kingdom Metazoa; phylum Mollusca; class Cephalopoda; order Sepiida; family Sepiolidae; genus Sepiola; species Sepiola atlantica. Next base: position 91,598,183 of record OY744520.1, on the reverse strand, counting down.
GGACATCTTGATTCAGTTGACCGGTCTAAGTATCAAACGGACTGTGGATACTAGATGGAGTAGTCGAGCAGATGCTGTAGATGTTGTGATAAAAACAATATTGGAAGTCGTCATTGCCCTGGAACAGCTCACAGAAGAAGGAGAAAATGCAACCACAAGATCAGATGCATCTTTAATTCTCAACTCGGTACTATCGTTTCCGTTTCTTTTATTTCTGAACCTTTGGAAAACTATTCTCCCAGAAATCAATGATGCCCAGAAATATCTTTAAAAAAAAGGGCTGGATCTGCAACAAAGTTCTGTCAGGCTGACGGCGTTGAAAGATTTCCTTCTTCAGAATAGAGAAAAGATAGTGGACACTGCAATAGACGAGTCAAAAACACTCTGCTCTGAAATGGGGATAAGCATGGAGCGTCGTATTCGCAAAAAGAAACGAATGGATGGTGAAGGATTGACTGATGCAGCGCTGAGTTTTGATACTGAGTTGAGACGGGAAATACTGTCTGTCATAGACAGATTGACTGAAGAAATATCTTGCAGATTTCAACAAGTTCACAATCTTGCAAATAAATACGCTTTTCTTATACCGTCAAATCTGCTTGATGATAATTATGATTGTCAGCTTGGTGGATTTGACGAAGATATATAAAAAGAGAAATTCTTTGCTGAAAAGAAGAGGTTACAGTATGTTGTAAAAGCTTCAGAAAAAGACAAAATCGATGGACCTCTTGAACTTTTGAACTTTATACAAAGATACCAACTTGGGGATTCCGTCCCTAATATTGTGATCTTGCTGAGAATTTTCCTCACCAGAGCTATTAGCGTTGCTAGCTGTGAGCGCTCTTTCTCAAAACTGAAGCTCATAAAAAACTACCTTAGATCAGCAATGAGCCAGACAAGACTTACAGACTTGGCAATCCTCTCAATAGAGAGGGAACTTGTCGAGGAAGTGAATTTTGATAGAGTCATTGATAACTTTGCCGAAAAAAAGGCGCGAAAAATCTGTTTGTAAATTTTCAACCGACTTGATGCCTTGCGACAGTTCTCTCACAAAAAATAAATTTATAGCCTTATTTGCCATTCATAAATACATTTGTTTAAAATATATTAAAACTATTTTTAAAAGAGTTGAAACGTTATTAACAACAACAAATTTCTGAAAACCGAGCGATTACACACACGGATTTAAAAAAGCACCGATACAAGACGTTTTTTCTCTTCGGAAGGTTCGCCCTCTTAATAATAACATTATGAAGACAAAGAAAAGAAAACTACATCGGACTATTCTCTCCTTGATACATCCATGTTATTTGGCGAAAATTCGGACTTTAACAACAACGACAAAAAAGTAAATAAAAATGATTTTATCATTTCATAACATTTTCAGGTTTTCAAATGTTCTCATTTAAATTTATTATTATATAAAATTATAGTATAAAATTTCATATTTTTTGTTAACTTTTTTTTTTTTTAATTTTTTTCTCTACTTTCTATTTTTACCCTCTCAAAATGCCGCCCCCTCAGGTGTGCCGCCCGGGGCGGCCCGCCCCCCTCGCCCCCCCCTAGCTACGCCAGTGGTTAGAGTATATCTTTCTTGTGGTCTCTTGGTCAGGGTTTACTTGTAGGGTGAAGTATCCTCATTTCAGGTTATCCTGACAAACCCTTGTACAGAGAGACTGAAGACACTCGAGGATGGTGTCTCGTATGTAATTCTAACTCTCCCTCATACAGGTTGGTGAAACCACCAGGAAAGATATCCCCTTTAGCCTTCTTAAAGACTGATATCACACCTACACCGACTATTACTTCCAATGATATAGACTGGCTCATCTTTTTAGGTCAGGGTGGCGTTCGGTTAGAGACTGGAATTGTCTCTATGCAAACCTTTTCCTCACTTTAAAAAGCTTCATGCACATGCATTGCTTGAAAAGTTTTATTAGTCAAGCAATGGGAATGCCTGAACACCATTTTGTAGCCATTATATATATATATATATATATATATATATATATATATATATATATATACACACACGTGTATGTTTTAATCTACATATTATACACTTAAGAATCCATTGAATTGTACCTGGGTTTCTCTTCTGGAGTTGCCGGCATTTTTCTTTATGCAGAGAAGTCATTTCACCAACCAATCACAGACAGCTTTCGCATAATTAATCATAATATAGTTAAATATTATATAACCACGCCGGTAAAATTTGCTTGTTCACCTGTTTGTCTTTATATTTCGAGTTAACATACTGTCGATTCTCTCTTGTGATCTTTTCATGATTCCTATGATCCTATTTTTTTTTTTTTTGTCTCGTGCATCTGTTGTTTTCCTACTAGCGATTTTCTCTCACAACCTCCTCTTCATGCTTCTGATGAGTCTGTTTCTGTCCCTCGCATCTGTTCTTTTTGTTTGTCCTTTTTTTCAATTTTTTTTTTTCAATTCAAACAAGGCATATTGCCACTGAGACATAACGGGCTACTGTGGTCGGAGCAAGATTTGTTCACATTACATTTAAATTTCTGAACGTTTGTACTGTTGGAGGAAACAGGAAGCAGGAAGGGAATTCTAAAGACAAGCGGTCTGAAAAAGAAGCTATCAGAGTAGAAAATCTCCCGGTATCTAGGGATTGGATTTTGCTGCTAGTTGGGTGGATACGAGGTATTTTCGTTGAGGGTGAGGTGCTCCGATGAACTTAATGTTCATCGGAGCACATTTCTTGGAAGTGCTTATAAAACAAGCACAGGGATGTAACTTTGCGGTGATGTGACAGGGACTGGAGCTTGGCAGACAGTGCGTGACCTAATAAGTTAGAAATTTCTTTTTTGTACCCGGTCCAAGAGGGAGACCATTTCTAAAGATCTTATAGTCCCTGGTTGGTTTCTAGTTTTCTGTAACTGAACCAACCTCGAAAGACCCTGATTTATTTGAGGAAATTTTAATCTTAAGCTAATGGCCCTATTTCAATCTGCTACATTTTTCAAATGCAAGAGAATAAAGATTATTTTGGGTCTTTTCAGCTGGATTTTAATTATCCGGTGGATTATATTTGATAAAATGTATTTTATTATTTTTTTGCTTCTGAAAAATATTTGATCCTTTTTTTTGATGGAGTAAAATCCCTCCTTGTTTAGAATCGATAAAATTTTCTTTGTTTTTACATCCCATTATTTTGACTTCAGCATTTTGATTAAAAAAAAAAAATAAAAAAGTTTTATTACTCCTTATATTCATTGATGGAAAATATAATTTAACATATTCATACGGCTTTTCGTATAATTTGTTTTTGTCCCAACTTTTAAAATATGCCCTAGTAAATAAAATAAAAAATGCTTTAAGTTCAAAGGAAATTTTAGTTTTTAACAATGACTGCCTCCCTCCATTGCATCTTTCATATCCGGCAGGCTAACTGTCCCAATTGCTGTTTGCTGCAAACACCTTAATCTTAAGTCTCTGCCATATGGCCTGTTTCAGCAACGTCTTTGATGGTTTAGACATGTCACTCATCACTCAAAGGGAGCACTAATTCACGATGTAATCCTCCCTACCCTACTGGGTGGTGCAAGAGTGTTGGTGGACAGATAAGGACCTGGACAACAACCATGAAGGAGGACTTGGCTGAACTCTCAGGTCCACAGGTGGCGGCCTTCGACGGTCGAATCGTGATTGACTAGCCATTTCGTGCAACCGTTCTCAGGACCGCCATACGTGTTCCACCATGATTTGAGATGTAGTGCAGGCCAGGGAAGAAGCCGGCTCAACTAGACTAAGGTGAACGCAGTTTCAGCAACAACAAATTTCAGTTATCCTCACCAAAATATGAAAATTTGATTTAAGTCAAGTTCTTTTTCTTTTACATGTATGCAGAGGAGTCATTTCACCAACCAATCACAGACAGCGTTTGCATAATTAATCATAATATAATTAAATATTATATAACCACACCGGTAAAATTTGCTTGTTCACCTGTTTGTCTTTATATTTCGAGTTAACATACTGTCGATTCTCTTGTGATCTTTTCATGATTCCTGTGATCCTATTTTTTTTTTGTCTCATGCATCTGCTGTTTTCTCTCACAACCTCCTCTTCATGCTTCTGATGAGTCTGTTTCTGTCCCTCGCATCTGTTCTTTTTGTTTGTCATTCCTTTTTTTCTATTTTTTTTTCACTTCAGACGAGGCATATTGCCAGTGATGTTCCTCAATTTTTTGTGCCATCCATTTCTGTCATTACAAAGTCTTTACAAATCTCATGTCATAGTGTCATTGTTCTTTTAACTCAGGTTTGCATTATTGTTTGTGTATATGACAACCCAAAATCAGACAAGCAGAGTCTGGTTCTGCTGTTGAGCTGAGCTATGCTCCTCTGCACTTCTAGGAACCCTACTCTCCTAGACTTTGCCTTCTCGACCCTTTGAGAAGGGGTTAGTTTATTGCTAATCGCCTGAGGCGCCCCTACTGGGGAATGCCGACGAGGCTTCCCAGGCAATTTTTGTTTGCCCAGAGTGCTCTTTCTCTAGAGCTTGGTCTTCAAATCACACTTTCCAAACTTTGAGTTACATCTTCCCGCCATGGGAGGGAGATAAATAATCCAAGTTTCTTTGGGTCTTCCTAGTGGTTTCTTGCATGGTCTGAAGAATTCCCTCAATGTTTTTCTGGTCGATATTTCCTTGTGTAGACGTACATGTCCAAGAATCCCAACGATCTGCATTTTATTTTGGTACTCCAGGATTCTCATATAGCTGGGTGTTGCTCCTTTTCTTTGGCCATTGCATATCCAATGCATTCCAAAATAATTTTCTGTGAATATAGAATTATTTTGACTGGTTTAAAATAAAATAAAATAGATTTTTTTATCTCAATGAAAATATCCTTATAATTACAGATATGCTGTTAAATATTTTTTAACCTTTTTTGTTGCTTGTGTGATAGGAGTGGATGAATTAAGTTATGGGAATGTTTGCAATTACTATCTAGCAGTGTCACTGCTGTCGATCAAGAGAAAAGTCTATCAGGCTTGTGTGTGCAATGCGATGATGTATGGAAGTGAAACCTGGCCAGTGAAGGCTGATATGGGTTGCATGGAGAGAAATGATATGAAAATGAAACGGTGGATGTGTAATATCAGTATTAAAGACAGGTTTAGATTTGATGAGCTCAGAAGAAAATTAGATTTGGACAGTATAGGGAGATATGTGCCGAACAGGAGACTGTTGGTTTGGTCACATTGAAAGAATGAATGAAAGTGCTTCGGTTAATAGAAGTAGTACAATTGAGGTAGAAGAGAAAGGCCAAGGAAACCATGTAAAGAAGTGATAAGGATGGATTTGAGAGAAAGAAGTCTAAATAAAGACCTGGTCAGAGATAGATTAGTTTGGAACTGAATTTCTAAAAGCTGCCAAGCTTGTAAAACGGATGATGAACTGAATTATGATGATGATTCAGTGCCAATATCAGCATGCATGCTAACTCCCAATGTCAACAAGAGTTGCCAAAATAATTGGCTAAATTGTCTCATTATTGTTAATTTTTTAATGTTAATTGTGTGTCATAGGATACATGCTTAATGTCTGTGTAATAGAGATGAAACAATTAGATATTTGGTCATTACCAAAAACGATGCCATGAATGATTAACAACTATTTTGACTGAATTATTCTACTTCTCCCATGTTCTTGTATTTCAAACCATTTAGTTGATCTAATGATAATGACCTTATTCTACAAATGATAATTCGTATTATTTGGATTATTCAGACGACTGTTCTCATCTTCAATGTTATTCTCACAACGTTTTGGCTGATGTAACCTCCATCAGGTGTGTCTTGTTGAACTTGTGAATCTTTATGCCGAAATCGGAGAATCTGTATGAAATGTCGAACTAAACCCTTTATTTAATCCACGAGGGTAAAGTGCTCTCGTATTAACTAATGAAGCATTAAAGAAAAAAAAAAGACTATGTACTCGCCACAAATAACACTTAGTTTCTTTAGTGCTTCATTAGTTAAATACTATTAAAGTCACCCAAATTATTTCGAGTGAAATAGTATGTCGTTCATTTTAGTTTCACAAGTTTACTCATATATATAGCAAAAATTAAATAAAAATATTGAGTTTTTTCTTGTTGGGAAGGTGTTGAATTTTCATTTAGGAGGATGAGAACGCGTCACTAGAAAGATGAATATTATTGTTGGAATAATTCTTATCCACCCGATCTGACAATACAATTACGAATATCTTAGAAATAGTTTTGTGAAATAATATTCTGAGATATTATAGATCTTATATATTTTTAAAATAAAACAATTTTTAGCTTAATACATGTAGTCAAAGTAGAATTATGCCAAATTTAAAATTAAATTAAAAACATTTTTTATACCAAAACAATTATTTAAAAAAATAACATATTTGAAATATAAATAAAAAGCCGACGATTGCAAGACAGAAAAACATATCACTAACATTTGTCTGACACCTCTATGAACAACTCGCGGGTTTTGTCTCTTCACCAAATGGACATTGAAAACAACCACAAAAGGATATTCAAAAGCAAAAAACGAAAACACTAAACAACAAAATTCCTTCTGATAGTATGTTTGTTTTGCACAAAAACAATTTGTTGTTTTTATTAAAACTATTTTAGTAGTGTGATATGGAAAGTAAAGGTCTGAGAATGAATCTTACCCGGACCAAATTGGTCAATTTTTTTAAATAAAGTTCTTGGTAGAAAATGATACTGAAAAAATAAATGTCTTGAGAGCTTTAAATAAGAGCTGCGTTTTTATTGTATTCTTCCCACTTTCAGTGTGTTATCTTTTTATGAAGGTGGTCACTAAGTTTCGACTATGGTTATGAGGGTTATTCGAAAGAGTAACCCAGCCTGGCTTTTGTACGTATGAATGTTCTGAAAGACAATCTCGGTAAAAATCTAAATTCTAGGTCAATGACTTCTTTTTTAAGTAATTACATAGTTAACATAATGGAATAAAAAATATCAATAAAAAAAGTCTTGGAATTCTTTCTTTTTTTTTTTTTTGCATACAATTTTTTTTTATTTATATTAAAAAAAATACATAAAATTAACTCAATCATTTTTTCATTAGGCATATTTCTTGAAGAAAATTTGTATGTATCCAAAAATATGAATTTTTTTATTTATTAATAATAAAAAAATAAGGAAATAACATTGATTAATGTCATGGGATTTTTAAATAATTTGTTTTTGTGTAAAATTTATGTATACACAGAAAAAGTGTTTACAAATAATTTATTTCTTTTAAACTTCATAATACAAACAGATATAGTATAAGATATTGCCAAAAAATTCCTCGATGTAGCTCTGGAAATTTTCTGAACTAGTACCTCTTATTTGTCTAAATTTCACTTTTATCAGATTCCAGGCTCCTTCCACGGTATTAATGTGGATTGTCGGATCATTTGTTCCTTTTATTTATTTTTTTAATATAAATAAATTTTTTAAAGATTTTTACCGAGTCTGGTCATTTTTACCGAGATTATTGTCCTTCCGAACATTCGTACTTATGAATAAATCAGGGCTGAATTACTCATCCGAATAACCGTTATTAGACTATTTTGTCCTTGAAATGAAGGGGAGGGAGTAAAGTAATTTAAATGACATAAAAAATTAAAAATTTTGTCTTTTTTAATAAAATAAATACTTTATATTAACATTCATTTATTAATCAAATATTGAACATTTCATTAAGATCGGATAATTCTGATTTAAAAAATTTTTTCAATTAATTTTGGTTACAAAAAAAAAACGAAAAGCAAAGACTGATCACTTTCATTACCCGTCTCTAATTTTAAACATTTTTTGTTCAATTGTAGCATAGACTGTTGGATTGGAATATGCTTGTTTTTCACCCACAATTTTCATAAAATTGATTGTTGGTCTTAAATTGTATTTCGTGTCTAGAAATAAAATTCTAATTTATTTTTTAAAGTGTTGAGAATTCGGCTTTAAGTAAGTTTTAATCACTGACAAAGTAGAATTTTATTTTTAGAACAAGAAATACAGGCCAATCAATTTTTGGTGAAAACGAAGCTATTTGTTGATTCTGTATTATTAAAAGGGTCTGTTGAGAGGGAAGATAATTCAAACTGTTTTTTGTTGTTGTAACTATAACCCATAACGAAAATCAAGAGAATCAGTAAGAAAATAAATTTTAAAAAAAGAAAAAGAAGGGTACTTATGCAGTTTACGGACCAGACTGAAATAATAATGTTATAATTTAGAAAGTCAACCGGTGCAGCTTGAGAGGACTACATAAAAAAGTGAGGAAACTGTTGTATGACCACATGCTTCAAAGAGTAATTTACTCCTCTCCAGGAGTTAGGCACAAGGCCAGTTTTTATCCTACTCCCACAAGTAAGATGTGACCCAAGCTCGGGTCGGAAAGTGGGGGTTGAAAAGCCAGCGCCCGAGAGGTGAGCACTCTGACCATCAAAAATTGCCTGGGCAGCCCCGTCGGCATTCCCCCGTAGGGGCGCCTCAAGCAGTAAGCAATTAACTTACTCCTCCCCAAAGAGGGGAGGCAAAGCCTGGGAGGGTGGACCTCCTAGAACTGCACAGGACAATCCCATAGACCGGCGTAAATCAAGCCCCGAAGGCCAAGACAATACCAGTCTATAGGGTGCAGTATCCATCGGAACAGATACTACACTTTGATCTCGATGCTTCAAAGACATGCAAAGAATAACATGGGGAGGTGTGGAGTTGATTAACTATTTTGTTTATTAAATTGTTAGGTGAAAATACAGAATAGTTAATCAACCCCCCACTTCCCCAGTTAATGGCTTTCTAAATTATAACGTTATTATTTCAGTCCGGTTTTTAAACTGCATAAGTACACTTTTCAAACTTTTCCTTACTAATTCTCTATATTTTTATTATGGGTTATAGTTTAAACAAAAAAGAAAAAACAGTTTGAATAATCTCCCCTTTCAATTGGCTTTTCTAAAATGAAAATGTTATCTGCCCCAATAATACAGAAGCACCTCTTATTCTAATGGTACCTATGCTACAATTGAAGACTTTTTCCTATTTTTCTTTTTTTGTTTTATATTTCTGTTAATTAATTTTTAGTTGTTTTTTATCTGCTGCCAGTGGACATAAATGCTCACCTCATTGAAGATTCTCATGTGAATTGTTAACAAATTACCTCAATTAAGCCATAATCATGAAGGAAAACAATGTTTGTTTTTGTTCATCTAAACAGCATTTTTAAATGCACAAAAAAGATAACGCTGATAGGAATTTAAGTGCTAAAAAAATACTCTTTTTTTTTTTTTCATCTCTATATTAATAAAATTGTGTGTGACCACTTCTCGTGTGTGTGTGTCTGTATTTCTCGCCTCTTCGTCACTTACACATTTTGTTATTTATTATTAATTGGTTATTTATTGAAATTAAAAATACAATAGGCTTTTTTAAAGTCCTATTAAAGAAAACATAATTACAAAATTAAATCCACTACTATTCATTTCGGTTTCTTCGAAACAAGGCAGCCATTTTAATCTTTTGTTAATAGGTGAAAGAAAAAGAGTGAATTACTTTGTGACACTTTAAAATGTGAAAGGAATCTTGTAGGTCGGATAGAAAGTCATTTAAACTAGATTTAAAATTCATAGTAAATCCTCATTTAGTTAAGCTGGGAGTTTTCGGGAGCTTTTTACATCCAATAATTTAATAGACATTAAAATAAAATTACCTTACAATTAATTAGCTATAGTTTTATAACAATTGGGTTCAGTAATAATTTAATAACCAAACGATACTGTAATCATAAAATTTTAATATTCTATTTTAAAAATAATCAAAAAATGATTTGAGAAAAAAAAAAAAAAAACAGTTAAAAAATAGCAAAGCAAAAATGAAAGTAAAGGCTCCCGGGTAACAACAGCTAGGTATATTTTTTACATAGAGACAATGATGATGTGGCAGTTACATGAGTGGACTATTTTCTGTCAATATATGTGAGTTGTGATTCGACTTGGCGCTTATGTAATCATCGCCTCTTTACCAGGTGCATCTATAGCATGTGTGTGTGTAATGAGATTCATGTGTTCAACATAGCTCTTCAGTTTCAGATTATTTCCCAAACAAACAAGATGTGATGCTGCAATTCTCTGCCGTTCACCCGGCAGAGAATCGACGAACTCCAGGATGAAGTTTATTTCGTCTTGTCTACCATACTCAACCCAATGTTATATCTTTCATTTTGTTTCCGTGTTTCTCCCACATAAAACTACTACCTGTCTGTGCACTGTGTTGTCCAATTGTATTACGTCATAAAGAAAATTAACACAGACATACAATACCTAACACATTCATTTAACCTATCATTATCTTTGTTCAGTTCCCGGCTTTTTATGAGTTAAAAAACACAAAAATAAATTGCTTTGTTTGCAAATAGTTTTCTATGATGTGTATGTATGTATGTATGTATGTATGTATGTGTGTGTGGGGGGGATTAAAGCCTGATTGCCAAAATTATTTCTTACAAGATTCTAATTACTCAGTGAAGTCCTCAAAAGTAACCTAGAATAGAGTTGAAGCAAAGCCACAGCTGAAGTAGCTTTAGCCAACTTAAATACACAGTATGCAATCAACGATGTACAACAACCGTATAAGCTGCCCCAACTGGACTCCACAATGCAAGCCCCATCAATCGACTCACCTTAAAGAGGCAGTAAGCCAGTTGTTAACCAAGTGCTCTTTCTAATAGTGAGGAAGGCAGGTATTAAATAATAATGAAAGACATGCCACCCCAACTCCTATTCGGATCAGTGTAACATTGTGTGGGCAATTCTTCAATCCCCATAGATTTCTCGTCATTTCTCTAGTCAATAGAAACGGCTGTTCGTCTTGTTTACAAATTGTAAGTAGATGCTCAGTGAATAGTGACATCTATAAGCGTTGGTGGCAGTAACCATCATCGCCGGTGTATTTTAATGGCAGAAGCAGTTTGCTTTCTTCTCCTCTTGTTGTGATGATAACAGTCATCTTCCTTTCTTCTCTGGTAGCTGTAATAATGGATAACAGCAAGGACAAACAAAAACGCCAACAATTTTCTTGTTCTTTGATATTCTATTCTTTTAAAGCACTGTTGCGTTTCATATTCCATTGCCCGCTTTCCGTACAGGCAATCGAATTCTCTCAGTTCACCAGCCAGAGAGATCTTCCTCTCTTCTTGGCCAGGTCTTATTTCAGATTTCCTTTCTTGGACATGATATCTTAACACGTAGCCCTCACTCTAATTTATAACTTCCAATAGAATTTTCCATTCCTCTGTTTAATTTAACCGTATATCGAAAATACCGTTGTTAACACTATATTTACACACCCAGTTGAATATCGCTACAACCACTTTAATTTCTAGATCGGCATATATCTCATGATACAGCTATGAAGCCGATGCAACCCAACTATTCAAACTTTGTTCCTTTTTTTTTTCCTTACTATTTTAGTGTTAAAACTGTAAGACAATTTGTTGAAATACTTAATAAAGCTCTTCTCCCCATTTCATACTGCACAAAAATCTTCACTCAATTGATTAGATTTTAAAAAAAATATTTGTAGCTTGCGGTGCCTGAATCCCCAATTGTGTGACTAAGGCCTCACTGTATTATCCATTTTTAAGGACTCCATTCACCACCAAATTCTTTTACGCCATTTAGCTCTTGATGTCTCTTGTAAGGGTAACAAAATCCTTTGACCATTGTTGGATGTTGTCTTATTGTTGCTGTTTCGAAAAAGCCTTGTCCCCAAAACATATTCATTAGCGATGTTGATCTCCGAAAGTCCAACCCTTCCTCATCGTGGTAGAGGCGGTGGCAATTTGGTAGTTTCAGAGCTAGCCAGTTAAGAGGACTCTGGTGAAAATGCAGGAGGACTCGGCATCAGGATCCATCGTATTCTGGTCATATCTGTCTCCGCATGTGGCAAGCAAGGTGTATCAGGTGCAGAACTGCATATCAATGAAGTGAAAGTGGCAACGTTGCTTGTACGCCATTCCATTGTGTGTTTTGGGTCAAACCTTCCCCTATTTCGCATGTGCCCACTGAAGCTTGCTGTTTTTGATGTTCAGGGTAAACACCTGCAATCCTTCAGGTGAACAAATAGCTGCAACCAACGAGGAGGACTTTATACAGACCATACAATCCTGAGGCACTATCTTCGTGAGCTCTATGCAGAAGTCTGACTTGCTTAACAATAAAAACAATAACAGCAAGACTTACTACTACTATTATAAATCATAATAATAATAATAATAATAACATTAATAATGAACAACACAACCCTCCCCCCCCCCCCCAAAATCAGTAACGTTGTTTGAAAAAAAAGGGAATAATGTGGTTTGGACATGTTTCCCCGGCTACCAAACTCCATCTATATAAAGAAAGCATACAAAGATTTCATTAAAAGAAAGATCAAGATGATGACCATCAAAGAAATAGGCTAACAAAATAAGGGTTAAAACTGATAAGCTGTTCTTGAATATTCGCCGAAGATCCTGATAAATTGATTTTTTTTTCTCAGGCATGTAGCGAAGCTCTCTGGAATATGCACATAAGTTGAGTACGTCAAACATCCAGGTATGCCACTGAAAAGCGAATTTAGCTATGTCTACTTGTATAGAAGAAAAGACTGAAGATTTTCTATCGTAAAATATTGTGAGAAAAGTCAAATTACTTGAGATTGATATTTATCTTTTAATCATGACCGAAGTGTTCGACTTCTAAAATGCTTTAATCTTTTGTATGGAAGAGGAATCTCCCCTCATTTTTTTAGTAATTATTTTTCTGTTATCATTTATAATAATCGCCATTTTCTAATTCTTTTGTTAATCAAATTGAATTCAACGAAATGCATTTAACCTCTTTTGAGTCACATGGTCTTTTCTGGTAAAGCATAATTGGCTTCATCTTATTCAATTGTACAATCCATTGTTCGAAAATGGTTTGAATGGCTAATTTATTCTTTTAAAATGGATGAAACATTTCCTTGAAATGAATTTTACCATTCTTTTCTGTTTCACTCAAGTTATATTTTGTCTTCATTCATTTTTCTGTATTCATCCAAACATCAATATAGACTCTTATTTTAAGCATGTTAGATTTGGTTGCATCACTTTCACTAATACCCACAGGAAAGGTATAAATCCATATATACACCCTCCAGCTATGGATTAAATAATAGGGTAGAGGCAACTCACAAGCCTTGGTGGTGCAGCTACAAAACTGATAGGAAGCCTCTTACATAATATATATATATATATAATATATATATATGTATATATAATATATATATATGTATATATAATATATATATATGTATATATGTATATATAATATATATATATGTATATATAATATGTATATATGTATATATAATATATATATATATGTATATATAATATATATATATATGTATATATAATATATATATATATGTATATATAATATATATATATATGTATATATAATATATATATATATATGTATATATAATATATATATATATATGTATGTATATATAATATATATACGTATAGTTTGACAGCAAATTGTTATTAAGACAGGCTTCATTAAAATCCACAGAGTTCTGCTTTTTTGAGATTTTCTTGGTTAGTCGTTCGACTCTTCGAGCGATTTTACGATCGTGTGGTAGTAGCTGGTGCAGTATAGCACCCATCGTTATGGTTTGGATCAAATCTCGAGCACTTTCGGACGTCTCGTCCATCTTCAGGAGGTTGATTTTAGCTAATATGGGTCTTTTTCCGCTTCCATTTTTATACCTTTTTTCTTCATTCTTTATTCATTTTTTATTTATGTTTTATTGATTTACATATGTATAGATTAAATAAAAATAAACAATTTTTTCAAAATCTATATATATATATATATATATATATATATAGCAAGCTGGCTTTGTAAAATTCGCTACTTAAAATACTTAAAACAAAAATTTTAAATGAGTATTTCGTTCATAAGTTTGTAAACACGAGACAAAACCTTTCAGATTTATTCATATAGATGAATATTAACGATATGATACAGATGTAAACGCACGGTTTCCGAGACGATTCCTTGAATTGAAAAGGAAATTTTAAAACAAAGCCAATAAAAATGGTTATTTTGAATCTGAAATATTTTTTTTGTTGTTTTCAACCTTCCTTTCTCATTCTCTTACCTTTTTTTATGTGAACTTTTGCATTGGATTTTAAGTGTGGTCGTTTTCCATTTTGAAAATTCAAATAGAACTTCATGATTTTTCGAAATAAATTTTAACCGAAACATATTCTGTTTTCTTTTTGAAGTTATTGTTGTAGATATTTTTTACTTTGATCATTTTCCGTCTGTATTAGATGTGCAATGTAAATTGCATGATGCAATTTATATTGCAATGTCTTGCATTTCTACTTGCTGAAAGTGTCCTCTTGAAAGGAAGGCTGCTGCTGCTGCCGCCGCCGACGATTCCAAGGACAATGAATTGGTTGCTTTTTTTACAAGGGACAAATCCTTATTTACTTCAAAGACTTCTTTTTTTTCTTTCGTATTTTTTCTCTCTCGTATTCTCTCTCTCTCTATCTCTCTCGTATTCTCTCTCTCTATCTCTCTCGTATTCTCTCTCTCTATCTCTCTCGTATTCTCTCTCTCTATCTCTCTCGTATTCTCTCTGTCTCTCTCTCTCGTATTCTCTCTGTCTCTCTCTCTCGTATTCTCTCTGTCTCTCTCTCTCTCTCGTATTCTCTCTGTCTCTCTCTCTCTCTCTCGTATTCTCTCTGTCTCTCTCTCTCTCTCTCTCTCTCGTATTCTCTCGTATTCTCTCTGTCTCTCTCTCTCTCGTATTCTCTCTGTCTCTCTCTCTCGTATTCTCTCTGTCTCTCTCTCTCGTATTCTCTCTGTCTCTCTCTCTCGTATTCTCTCTGTCTCTCTCTCTCTCTCTCGTATTCTCTCTGTCTCTGTCTCTCTCTCTCGTATTCTCTCTGTCTCTGTCTCTCTCTCTCGTATTCTCTCTGTCTCTCTCTCTCTCTCTTGTATTCTCTCTGTCTCTCTCTCTCTCTCTCTCGTATTCTCTCTGTCTCTCTCTCTCTCGTATTCTCTCTGTCTCTCTCTCTCTCTCTCGTATTCTCTCTGTCTCTCTCTCTCTCTCGTATTCTCTCTGTCTCTCTCTCTCTCTCGTATTCTCTGTCTCTCTCTCTCTCGTATTCTCTCTGTCTCTCTCTCTCTCGTATTCTCTCTGTCTCTCTGTCTGTCTCTCTCTCTCTCTCGTATTCTCTCTGTCTCTCTCTTTCGTATTCTCTCTGTCTCTCTCTCTCGTATTCTCTCTGTCTCTCTCTCTCTCTCTCGTATTCTCTCTGTCTCTCTCTCTCTCTCTCTCTCTCGTATTCTCTGTCTCTCTCTCTCTCTCGTATTCTCTCTGTCTCTCTCTCTCTCTCTCTCGTATTCTCTCTGTCTCTCTCTCTCTCTCGTATTCTCTCTGTCTCTCTCTCTCTCTCTCTCTCTCTCGTATTCTCTCCTGTATTCTTTCTTTTTCTTGCATTAATTTTTTTCGTTTACTCTTTCTTTTGTTCTTTTTTTCCTTTTTTCTTTTTATTTCTTTTGTGTAAGTAAATCTAATAGTAGTTTTAATCTGATGGTTCCTATTTTCTTGCCTCACCACGAGGGCAAAGTTAGACACGTTTGATTTTTAATGTGAGGAAAATCCAGGTTCCCCTTAAAAGGGGCACTCTGGATTGGAAGAAAAAAAAATTGAGTCAGTCTAGAACGATTTCTCCTTCACTGACCACTAAAAAGATGAAGTTTAGCATCAGAACAGATATTACACTTCGCTCCTAGCCAAAAGGCCAACGAGGATTGTTCATTTTAGTTTAAAATTGAAATTAAAACTTTCACATACATCCACACATATCTATGTCGGCCGCTGTCTGTAGGTGGATCTGTCACGCTCAAGTTTCAAACAGTATTTTTATCGTCAAACGCACAGACTGGATGGTCGTATCTTAAGAACAGAGCCGCACTTGTCTCAGTCAACCACTAATCCATGTATTAATTTAATCATGTGACCACTTCTCGTGGCTCTGTGGGTGTTTTTCTCGTCTCTACTTGACTTACATGTTATTGTTTTATTTACTCTTAATCGATTATTTATTAAAATCCAAACGACAATAGCTTAGCATAAAGTTTGGTTTGGTTTGTTTTACGGCATAGCAACCAACTATGGGTTATGTAATGCCGAATAAAGTTTTCAAAGACAATTCAATTTTTTCACATTGTCTTGAGAGACAATGAAAAGTAAAATGAAGAGCTTGCAATCAGATTTTTGGAACAGTCCAACTTCCTTTGGAACAGTCCAACTTCCTTGATGAAGTCTAACATTTTCGTTATATTTATGTTTTCAAACAAGTCTTTTAAATTTTGGGAGTCATAATACTTGTTTTGGGTTTGCTGCATAAAGTACTAAAACTAACTTTTAAAACTCCTATTTACAAAAAAAATAATGTAACAAAGAATGAATGCCTAATGTATATCTATGCTACTAAAACTCCGTAGATCTTGCTTGTGTGTTTGTCCTATCCACACTGGATAACGTTATAAAACAATCAATGAGAAAATAGATCCTTTATGACGTTTTATCTAGACGATTGCTGACACAAATGGTTATGGGTTGTTAAAATTCCCTGACCTTCTGGCTAGGAATAAAGTGCAGTATCTGTTCTGATACTACACTTCATTCTTTTTCTGTCCTCGGTCATTGAAGGAGAAATCCCCCTCCAGACAGAGAAAATTTCTATTTTCATCCCAATACAGTGCCCACTTTTGGGAGCTTAATATTCTCCACATAAAAAACCGCCTTTGTGTTTAACTCAGCCATCATGAAGGGGGGGGGGGGAGTAAATAGGGACTAACCATCTAGTCTCCTGGTAGTCTATAAACTCTTTATCTTGCACAGTATTCGTCGTCGTTGTCATGATCATCATCATCATCATGATCAGCATGATGATGATGATGATCATCATCATCATCAACAACAACAACCGGTTTATTTGTTGAAGCAGGCCACAATTAATCCTCTGATGAGGGTGGAGCCTGATTGTCTAGTCTTGATATAAGTTTTCCTCTCCATTCTTTTCTTTGGTGAAGGGTGAAAGAATCCATACCCATGGCTTTCTTATCATGTTTGACCACTTCCTCCCAAGATAACTTGGGTCTGCCAGTGGTAGTCTTCTCTGCTGGCACATTCAACTGTCGGACTTTAGCAATCCAGCCATTGCTGCACTCAATATGTCCCAACCAACGCAGTCTGCTCTGTAGATGAATATTTTAGATGGTTTGATGAAGGGCTAATAATGTAATTAAATAGTGAAATGATAAGAGAAGTGATGCGAGTAATGGAATGATGTAAATGAGAGAGGTAGGGATAAAGAAAAGACGATAGCATCTATTAAGATATCACAATGTAAAACCATGTTGAAACACGGTTCGTTTTATATTTCGAAATATTTCTGTACACATTTAGGAATTATCAATTAAGTCTTTCATAAATATTTAATAATATGTAGAAGAAATGTCACGGCCGATTTAGTTATTTATAAATTTAAAGGTTACAAAAATGAAAGTATGCATGCTATCTAAGAAACAAAAAAGAAGAGGAAAAAATGAAAGTAAAGCCTCCCGTTCAACACCGTGTGGGTCCAACTAGTAGTAACGTGTATGGTGTCCGAAGCAATTATGTCTTGTAGATTACAATTATTGGCACCATTTTGATTTGTTTGCCATCAAAATGCAGCAACTGCACACCTGCAGCACCGATTAAAATATTTTGTTTGAAGTTTTAATTTAAATATTTGATTGCAGGAAAATGAGATTTTCCTTTTGCTGAAAACATTTCCTTTTTGTGTATCCAAAAAAATCAATTTCGAGATAAGCACAATATGCTTGTAAACTCATTCTTTTGCAAAAAGTGGATTCCTGCTGATAGGAACCACCTCTTACACCGACTCCATAACACATCTGGATATCCCAAACAGAAGGGAACGTGCTAGGCTGATGAAGGCTTGTCTTTACTGCGTAAGAAGTGAGTTGACTGCATGTAACATGACTGATGTAAACCCGTTTAGATCAGACTACATGAAGAGAAGGTATGTGATGTTGCTTAGTGTTGCCCACCCCAGAGTCTGCTACACTCACAGCATCTTACATGTTGCTTAGTGTTGCCCACCCCAGAGTCTGGTACACTCACAGCATCTTACATGTTGCTTAGTGTTGCCCACCCCAGAGTCTGGTACACTCACAGCATCTTACATGTTGCTTAGTGTTGCCCACCCCAGAGTCTGCTACACTCACAGCATCTTACATGTTGCTTAGTGTTGCCCACCCCAGAGTCTGGTACACTCACAGCATCTTACATGTTGCTTAGTGTTGCCCACCCCAGAGTCTGGTACACTCACAGCATCTTACATGTTGCTTAGTGTTGCCCACCCCAGAGTCTGGTACACTCACAGCATCTTACATGTTGCTTAGTGTTGCCCACCCCAGAGTCTGCTACACTCACAGCATCTTACATGTTGCTTAGTGTTGCCCACCCCAGAGTCTGGTACACTCACAGCATCTTACATACCAAAGCCTGATGATGATTATCATGATGGTCCATGCAATCAAAGATGTCCGAAACATTTCAAACATTTTTAATCCTCAGGATTTTACAGGGTGCCAACATCAAATACCACCTAACATACTACTCTCTTCACACTTCCCTGATTTTGACTCTGATGACCTTCAGTTCAGGAATGATCTGGTGATTGTTTTGATTGACGTTGTCTTTGAGATAACCTTACGTATATAAATCTGAGAGATAAGTGTGGAGCCCATTCAAGATCACCAATGTGTCCTCATCTCACTGAACGGTGATAAAACGAAGACAGTTGGACATTTATGACTGAAACTTTCTGGACAAATCGGGCATGGACGGAAGTATTTTTTATACCAAATATGGTTGGATTGCAGACAGAATTATGTATTTTATTAACGATTTTATGGGTGACATTGTTTTGGTGAAGGAAATGGTTAGTCTTTACTTGTTAGTTTAATTTAATTAATATCTTCATCTTTTACTGTTACATTATCCCCCTCCCCTTTCTCAGGAGAGGTCCAATGTCTCACAAGTCACAATCAAATAAAATATACCCTGTGTCTCCCACGTTCAACTACAAAAACCCTCCATGACTGAGGCAGTCATTCCATGATCGTGTCAGGGAGTGAATTTTCACTGGAATTAAGGTTGGATACAACACCATTAAGAATGTTGTCGTCAATGTTTTTTCTTTTACCAACGGTGAGATTGCGTTCCAGCTACAAATATTTTGGTCTCTTTGGCCCCTTTATTTATCGTCGATCCTAAGTCATTCTCTACCCGTGCAGTTTGCTCCAAGACTTCCAACCGACTGTCTACTCTTCTTTCACCTCCCCTCTCTTTTATCCATGTGATGTCACATCTGCTTCTGACACACAAGAGATTGATCTAATATTCGAGTACACTAAGCTGACCCCGACTGAACCCTATTTCCTGTTATCTTCAGCTAACAAAATTATACTCGCCCAATATTTAACTGGATATAACTACATCCTGTGGTAAAAAGAGTAGAAAGTGGGCCTTGGGTTTACTTTCGGCAACCTCGTAACTCTCATTTTCCTTATCTTGTCCTGTAGCCCTCACAGTCCATGAGCGATGTTTCTCACAAAGGGAGAAGAATTGCTGTTTTGGGGGCCGGAATCTATCAATATAACACTTATCGTTGGCTAGTTTTTGATTTTGGAGTAGTAGTTTTTTGTTTTTTTTTAGCTCCTTACATCAAGTGGCTTCATGCTTTGTCTGAAGCGATTTTAATCATAATTTTAAAAAAAAAGCTCCAATTTAGGAGCTTAGGAGAGTCACCCTTTAGTTACTGCTACTCCCAGGTCCACTCAGACCCGGAGTGACAAATCTATATCTTTATACTACTAAAACTCTGGATCTTGCTTGTTTTTTTTTTTTTCCGTACATGATGTGGCAAAATGATGACCTCGTTCACTGAAACGGATTTTGATAACCGGATACAGTTGATGACATCACAAAATGCTTACGTTACCCATCAAATAAGAGAGAAGGGGGAAAGAGCCTTTATCTCAAAGTTCAATGGTAGTCTGCTAGATGAATATCTAGATCTCTGGGGATGAGTATACAATTAAAACTTTGTGGATCTTGTAAATAAAGAAGTAGTGACTTAAAGCAAATAGTTAAAGGAAAACTGGGAGAGAACAGATAAAAACCGATCAATAAAGAAATATATATATTTACTTGAAAATGAATGATGCCACAAAACAAGCTTTATTTTTCAAAAATTGACAAAAGCTCTCATTCATCTTCTATGATGTCATCCATTTTCGTGTAAAAACAGATTATCAATCCATGTTAAAATAAAATTAAAAAAATATAACTAATAATATATGTAATACTAACTCAATAGATGCAGTATGATCTGATTAATCTATAAATATTTGAACATATTAAAACGTTGAAGTATAAAAACTTTGATCAAAATGACTGAATTTAGGTATTGAATGAGTGAACCAAAAAGAGTTGATATGCAATAAAAGAAAACTATCAAAATCAAACCAGTTTATTAAAATGTTCTATACATGTGCTTTTTGTTAACCTGATAATGGAATGTGTTTCAATTTGTTCCCCAAAATATATTAGTCTATTAGAAAAAGCAATCTAATTATTTGTTGGATTTAGTTTTTGAAATCTTTCCTGCTTACATTTCCTTTAACATTTCCAAATGTATTTTAAATGAGTTTTTTTCCAGATTGGAAACGTTTTTTTTTTTGCTTGTTGAAAAGTTGTTTTTCTAATAGATAATTAGAGTTGTCTCCCTTTGTCATTGATCTTCAGTGCCAGATGTTGCCTGTATAACACGTGTTCCTTTATAATTCAATAATAAAAATCAGTTCACCATAAATAATCAATTCCTAAATGTTTTGATCTGATTGTTTTGATGCCATAACAATCAGTTTTTCCCATTATGATTGAATCAAAGTGATGACTAAAACATATGTTGCTTCATAACCTTTCGTATTATGAGTATAGATTTAAAGTATTGCTTTAGGAGTTACATTGTTCAACCATCTTTGTAATGACTACATCTAAAGACGCTACAACATCGCACCGATCGAAGGCAAGATGAGGGAATCACATCTCAGATGGTTCAGACAAGTGCTGAGGGCTGATGACATGGTCGTGAAATGCACATTTAAATTTGAAGTCACCAGGAGGCGACTGAGACGAATGCTGTAAAATTGGCCTTCATTTGGACCAGCTTGTGATCATGCAAAGTTGCGACAAAAATCCATTATTGTCGACTAGCAGAGCTACCCGGTGTTGCCCAGGGCAAAAGTGTAACATATTTCTATTAAAACTTATAAATCTCTTTCTCTCTTTCCCGATTTCTCCCTCCCTTTCCCACCCCCTCTTTCTTATCTGACCAGCCCATTCCTCTCTCTTGACCTGCACTTTTTATAGATTACTCGAGTCAGCATAAGGGAAATGATTTTTTGAAAAAAATCAGTTACTTCCCTTTAATTACTACTTGAAAATGACTGGAAAACCGACCCCCTTCCCCCTGATGAAATCTGCAGCAGTTTACGGTCAAAGAATGCATATTTTTTTTCTAAATTTTAGATATTATTACTTTCAAGCAATACTGATAAAAAAATATCAACTTTGATTGTTTTTAGTTTGTATGTTTCAAGTTTTAGCTGAACAAACACACGCATACAGCCTACTGCTCTTCATATAATAGACAACGCCGTAGATTGGGAATGACACAAAGAAAAAGATAATTGGAAGTACAACTTTCTGCAATTCTTTTGACGCATTACACACTAGTAGACCCACCTGGTGTCAAGCTTTCAACTTGATATCACTTTTTATTAAATTTCTATAATTTTTCAAGTAATAAAATAAAGTAAAACATTATCTTTGCTTTGTATTACTTAGATTATTCGGACTACTGTTCTCATCTTGGATGGTATTCTCACGACGTTTTGACCGATGTAACCTTCAACCTTTTTCAGGTGCGTCTCGTCAAACTCGGGAATAATATAATTAATTCGAACTATCAATTCTCATCTCAAAACTACCAAAATATAATATCAGATGAGTACGGATTCGAAATAATACAAAAATGGAAACAAGTTGTTTTCGCTGTTTATGGATGACCAGTACAAATGGTACATCCCACGATGTTATTGTAAACAAAGGTACATCCCACGATGTTATTGTAAACAAAGGTACATCCCACGATGTTATTGTAAACAAAGGTACATCCCACGATGTTATTGTAAACAAAGGTACATCCCACGATGTTATTGTAAACAAAGGTACATCCCACGATGTTATTGTAAACAAAGGTACATCCCACGATGTTATTGTAAACAAAGGTACATCCCACGATGTTATTGTAAACAAAGGTACATCCCACGATGTTATTGTAAACAAAGGTACATCCCACGATGTTATTGTAAACAAAGGTACATCCCACGATGTTATTGTAAACAAAGGTACATCCCACGATGTTATTGTAAACAAAGGTACATCCCACGATGTTATTGTAAACAAAGGTACATCCCACGATGTAATTGTAAACAAAGGTACATCCCACGATGTTATTGTAAACAAAGGTACATCCCACGATGTTATTGTAAACAAAGGTACATCCCACGATGTTATTGTAAACAAAGGTACATCCCACGATGTTATTGTAAACAAAGGTACATCCCACGATGTTATTGTAAACAAAGGTACATCCCACGATGTTATTGTAAACAAAGGTACATCCCACGATGTTATTGTAAACAAAGGTACATCCCACGATGTTATTGTAAACAAAGGTACATCCCACGATGTTATTGTAAACAAAGGTACATCCCACGATGTTATTGTAAACAAAGGTACATCCCACGATGTTATTGTAAACAAAGGTACATCCCACGATGTTATTGTAAACAAAGGTACATCCCACGATGTTATTGTAAACAAAGGTACATCCCACGATGTTATTGTAAACAAAGGTACATCTCACGATGTTATTGTAAACAAAGGTACATCCCACGATGTTATTGTAAACAAAGGTACATCCCACGATGTTATTGTAAACAAAGGTACATCCCACGATGTTATTGTAAACAAAGGTACACCCCACGATGTTATTGTAAACAAAGGTACATCCCACGATGTTATTGTAAACAAAGGTACATCCCACGATGTTATTGTAAACAAAGGTACATCCCACGATGTTATTGTAAACAAAGGTACATCCCACGATGTTATTGTAAACAAAGGTACATCCCACGATGTTATTGTAAACAAAGGTACATCCCACGATGTTATTGTAAACAAAGGTACATCCCACGATGTTATTGTAAACAAAGGTACATCCCACGATGTTATTGTAAACAAAGGTACATCCCACGATGTTATTGTAAACAAAGGTACATCCCACGATGTTATTGTAAACAAAGGTACATCCCACGATGTTATTGTAAACAAAGGTACATCCCACGATGTTATTGTAAACAAAGGTACATCCCACGATGTTATTGTAAACAAAGGTACATCCCACGATGTTATTGTAAACAAAGGTACATCCCACGATGTTATTGTAAACAAAGGTACACCCCACGATGTTATTGTAAACAAAGGTACACCCCACGATGTTATTGTAAACAAAGGTACACCCCACGATGTTATTGTAAACAAAGGTACACCCCACGATGTTATTGTAAACAAAGGTACACCCCACGATGTTATTGTAAACAAAGGTACACCCCACAATGTTATTGTAAAGAAACGCACATCCCAAAATGTTATTGTGTTACATAGTCCCCGCTTGGGTCGTGACCGTTCTTGCTTAAACAACTGGTCATGGTCACTAAAAGGGATTTCTGTCATATTGCATCGTTTAAATGGACGACACCTCGTGGCCAACGCTTCACACAAAATCATGATATGAAATCATACGAAAATCCCCCGGAAGCGTCGACCGAGGCTCGTCCAACAAAATCGATCCAAAGTTCCCAATATCTTTTAAACAACAGCACCAAAATGACTTTAAAACGATTCTCAGAATACGAAAATCATACGAAAAGTCTAGAAGCGTCTGGAAGCGTTTTCAACTCTTTTAAGACATTTCTTTAAGGCATTTTTAAGCCTTTAAACTCTCAGTCCTTTTAAATATTACTTTTTAAGCATCTTACTTATTAAAACACTGCTTTCTTTAAACATTTCTTTTCAAGCATTTTTCTCTACATTAAGCATTTTTCTCATTAAACCATTTTACTTTAAAACATTGTTCGTTCAGCACATTTCCTTTTAAAACATTCCTCTTGTTTAAACATTGTCACAGTTTATCTTTTCAGTCTCTCAAATTAGATTCAAATTAAACATAGTTCACTTTTCTTTCCGTTTTGACTCTCTCAGTCTAACAGATTAGGACCCAAAAATGTTATGTACAAAAAGTTACCTTACATTTTTTTCTTTCGTCGTCTGGTCGTGATCGCAATTGGTGCCGCCGGTTTCATTGAGTCTCTAGCCGTGATCGATGCTGGTGGTCTTTGTTCTGTGGACAAATTTTATAGAAAGGCAAAAGAAAACACTCGGAGGCAGTTTTTCTTCAGAGAGATTCAATCCTTTTATTCTGGACTTCTTGGTTGTGAAGGTGGTTTTATCCATACATTCGCTCGATTCTGTATTTCACTCATTCATACTTTTCGCTGTGGGGTGCGACGATACACGGGGATCTCTGCTGGATCTCCTTCGAGATCCAGCCATTACGACGAGCGACTACATCTCTGACTCAACGCTCCGAGCTCTCAAAAACGTCTTTTTTCATTTGAAGACACATAGAGAAGTCGACCATCCGGCTCGCTTCCAAAACCCAGACTGTCTCAAAAACCTTAGTTTCTCACGAAGAAGGAGTGACATCACAGATCCACACATGCGACACTCATGCAAAACATTTCCGTCACTCATGTTTTCTGACCTTTTCTGACCTTCTCTGACCCGAGATTCCCTGTGTCGGCGTCGAATTTGTAACTTTGTTATGGTCTGACAAAAACATGATTGACTAATAACGGCCCCCGTTCGGTGCATGTCAGCTCGACCCGCACTCATTGTCTTTATTTGACCCCAGCCATAATTCACACTAGCTCACTTAATCGTATCTAAAAATATCGGGCCCCATGCATAATATAACAATTGTAAACAAACGCACATCCCACGATGTTATTGTAAAGAAACGCACATCCCACGATGTTATTGGAAAATCCCAAATACAAAATTTATACCGCAATTGAATTTTTGGTGGTATTTTACTTGAGAAAAGTTAGTTGATCCTCGTATAGGCTTTTTGTTTCAATTACATCCCTGGGCAAGGAGACCACAAATATAACTGTATCTGTGACAGCATCTATCCAGGGGTGGGTTGCACCAGACTCGAGTGAATGTTCAGTACCGTGGGTCGAGGCAGTTCATCCACGTCTGTCCATAACTGACTCCTCAGCATACCGCAGCTTGTCACGGTTCCATCATCAAACGCTAAAGAAAAAATTCCGGTCAGTTTTGACTGTGACAAGCTAAATCTTCATTTGACCTTCGTTGTATCATCCCGCTAATGGGACCAGCGCTATTACTTTGTGAACTAGGTCGGTTGGAGAATAACAAAGGTTGTGGCCGAATCACCTTAGTCTCCTTGTAAGAAGAGTCTTCTCAAGTCTTAGGATCTGTCATTTCGAGTGGATTGTGATGTTGGGGATGTGATCGGTGATCTGACTCACAAATATAGCATAGATTTCATACATTTTACTCCTTAGATAGATGCATTGTTTCAAAATCAAATTATGTCGTCTTGTCAGCTAAAACAGTACACGTTTAAATAAATACATTTCAAAAAGTGACATTCGTTTTATTGATTTGAAGAATATTTAGCTGATGTTTAAAAAAGAAATTAAATTGCTACAATTTAAACAAATAAAAAATACATTCGTTTTATTTAGCTGACAATGACAATTATTTTTCTGGAAGAAGTCATTTTTTTAATAGTATTGATCCTGATAGACATTTATTATTTAAAAAGGAATATTATCATTAACAGAAAAGTATACAAAATGTAGAAACCACCATGGAATTTCGATGCCGTTCCACTAGTATTATATATTCTGTGAGATTATTTTAAGTTGACATGGGATGATTAATTAAAACAAGAGATACCCAAACAGGCCTAATAAATAAATATACAAAAG
Source organism: Sepiola atlantica (assembly GCA_963556195.1). Lineage (NCBI taxonomy): Eukaryota > Metazoa > Mollusca > Cephalopoda > Sepiida > Sepiolidae > Sepiola > Sepiola atlantica. The sequence continues at coordinate 91,571,813 of OY744520.1, read as the reverse complement.
GTATGGTGGGTTACTTGAAGCATTGCTAGTAAGTATGTAGGTATGTTATATAAAGTTATTTGGAATGTGGTGGAGGACGGATCAGTGAAAGAGATGAAAAATAAGTAGACAATAAAAATCATATTTTTCTTCAATAAAACTTATTTTTTAATTTATATTTCACTTACTGTTGTATAGAGTCCGGAAAAATATACATTATGAAATTATTTAAACTGATCACTAATTAAGTAGATTGCTTAAATACATGTCTAATGTGTTGTTTTTTGTTTTGTTTTGTTAAAAAAAATCTATTTAGAAATTTCACACCAAGAGGAATTTAATCGCACGTCACTAGTCTGCCAAATCAACAAATGCCTAATATAATTACCTAAATGCAGGAAATGATACCGAAGTGTTTAACATAGTTATTCAAGAATGTTTGTTGATAATTTTAGAACATTTCTGCCTAATCTATTTGAAGGTAATTATCATGAGCTTCAGTTATTTACAATTAAAAAGAAAAAAAAAAAATTTTTTATACGAAATGTTTTTTTTACACATATCTGTAGTAAGAGTTCTCGGAGCAGAATGATTAGTAGTGTTACATAGATAACTCGTCCAGGGTGACTCCGATATTTACGTTGCCGGCCAGCTGACCAACCCACAGTGAAAGTCATAATTCAAAATCATACCTGCTCTCCATCAGCATTTTGAAATTCATGTTTTATAGTGATCTTGCCTGATGGTGGATAATCTCGACCTGCAATCAAAAGTTGGCATAGTAACCACAAAAGATGAGCAATTATCAGAGAACACATTCTTAATGGAAGAAGATGGGTTTATTCTGCCGAGTTTATATTATTTTTATGGAAATCGCTCCAGACAAGGCATGAAGCCACTTGATGAAAGAAGCAAAAAGCAAATGCTACTTGGTCAAAAACTAGCCAACGATAAGTGTTATATGGATAGATTCTGACCCAGAAAACAGTAATTCTTCCCCCTTTGTCGGAAACATCGCTCATGAAATGTGAGGATTAAAGGACAAAATAAGGGTAGCGAGAGTTACAGGGTTACTGAAAGTAAACCCAAGGTCAACTTTCTACTCCTTATTTGCTGTATAGAAACAAGGGGGTGATGGAAGGAAACCTTTAGAAGCATGTCACTTCTTTCAAACAGATTTTAAGGCATCTCACACATGTCTGGTCACAGTACTTATTCCATATCGACTGAATGACTTGTCCTCTCATATCTGTGTCTCACATCACTTCTGCTAAGTTATCCTTCCCATCCTAGGCGATTGACCCACCCAAAAGGTTAACTGCCTGAACCCCCCCCCCCACGCACCCTGTTCATGTTATAAATCTCTCTACATATAATTTCCTAATGATTTCTAGTTGAAGTACCTACTAATATTTAAAAGTAGTTTTTTATATTTAAAAAAGTTTTAATTTTATTAAAACAACAGATAGACCCTGTTTTTCCTGGCATTGAATGTACCAAGCCCATGACGTCATATTAGCTTTTATTCGTATTCATTGACATTTTATAATATTCAACTATGGGGGGGGGGGGGGATTCAATTATGTATTCACTATTGATTAGTGTAAGTAAAGTGGTAGTAATTGAAACATTTCAGTAAATTGATAGTCTTTAACCCTCGCGAGGCACACTCGGTGTTTCTCAAAAATGAATGAGAATCTCTGTGTAGTCCTCTCCCAGCTTTGAACCTCTCATTTAAATTTGTTATTTTTAACATAACTTTTCTATTATAAATCTATATACTATTAAAATTCATGGTGTTTTTGGAGTTTCTGTTCGTACACAAATAGAAACGTGATTGGTTGACAAACAAATGATAGGCAGAGTACACATTACTAAGGCAGTAGTTTTTACAATGTCAATACCCGAGTTTGAATCTCGCATAAATGTAAAGGATTTTTTTTAAAAAACTGGATACATGTTTTATAAATTAAAAAAAAAATTAACGTAACATAATATTTTTATTATACTAAGTAAGCTTTTCTTTTTTTGATAATCTACAAAAAAGTAGACATAAAAGATATTCTGCATTAGTTCAAAGCAACTTATTTTTGCTTAAAAACATAATTTCTAATGCTTTTTGCCAATAAAACAATACGTAAATACATTCATCGTAGTTACTTACTCGCTCATGCAAATACTTAGTAGCATATATTTTTCCACAAAAATTCACAAATAATTTTCTTCATACTAGCTATAAAGCAGTAGAAACTAGGTAAAGATGGAAATTGACATACCCAGGTACTATACCAACACTAATAACATAAAATAAAACATTGTATTTTCTTTTATGTCACTTTTAGACAATGCATGAGATTGTTCCTTTTTCCTTCCCTTTTCTTCACCCTTTTCTTCTGTTTCTTCAACCCCTTTTTTTCAAATGTCACTTTGTAAATGTGAAAATAACATTTTTTCACTTAATTCTGATGAAGTCTTTTGATAATGCAAACAAAATATAACACTTTTATGAATTTTTGAAATGAGGTTTGATAATTTGTATAATTTTGATTATTCGGACTACAGTTCTCATCTTGAGTGTCATCATCACAACGTTTCGACTGGTGTAACCTCCGGCCCTCTTCAGGTGTATCTCTTCAAACTCTGGAATATTTCTGTCAAACGGAATTTTGAACGGAACTCTTTACTTAATCCACGGGGGTAGCATGCTCTTATTCCATCAGTCATGACTGGGAGAAGTCTTCAGTAATTCGCAATTCTTTGTCCGCAAGGTCCTGTGGCGCAGTGGATATAGTACTAAGTTAGATTCAGTTCTAAGTGATAGTCATCTGAAGGTTGAAGGTTCAATCCTCGGTACAAAGAATTGCGAATTACTGAAGACTTCTCCCAGTCATGGCTGATGGAATAAGAGCATGCTAAAGGGTTCCGTTTAAAATTTCGTCTAGATTCCCGAGTTTGACAGGCTTCAAAGAGATACACCTGAAGAAGGGCCGGAGGTTATACTGGCCGAAACATTGTGATGATAACACTCAAGATGAGAAATGTAGTTCGAATAACCAAAATTATACAAAATATAACAAACACATCTCACCATAAAAGTCGATTTGATTATATTTTTTGGTAAATCCATTTATTCAGTTTATTTCTACATTTTAGATCTTATCCAAACTTTTTCTTCATTTTCTATATAGTTTCTGGGAATTTAGTTATTCAAAAACTGTCAATCGTCTACTTGTAAACCCTTTTCCAAATTCCTAAGTCTAATAATAGGCTGAATATAGGTAATAGACAGACATATTAACATTCCTTGCTAGGAGCAAAGTGTAGTATCACTTTTGATATTACACGTCATCTTTTCTGTCCTCGGTCACTGAAGGAGAAATCATTCTAGACTGAGATAATTTTATTTTATGATCTCAATCTAGAGTGTCCCTTTTTGGGGAGCTGGATTTTCTCCATATTAAAAACCGACCGTGTGTCTAACTGTGCCCTCGTTGGGAGGCAAGTAAATTGGAACAGACAGATGCACATCCCTCTTATTGGTATTGATAACTGACATATTAAAATAAAATACATTTAGCTGACAAACGATCTGTAATTGGTCATAATGAAAGAAAAATGATTCCGTAGTAGTGAGAGATGACAAGTTGGTAATTGTCATTTCCGTCAGAGATAGTATCAGTCAACTACTTTTGGTGAGATCATTGCGGTCATGCCCAAATGCACTACTTTAAAAAGATTTGATGAAAAACGGTTATTAGGATGTAAATGTTAAACATGCACTAGAAGAATAGCAGTCCCAGGACAAGTAAAATTAATTCCCCGAACAGAGCAGTTTTGCATTACTTTTATGTCCCCTTTAGAAAATTAAAATCCAGATATAATGCCACTAAACCTTGTCTAGAATGCTTATTTAAATTTTGATCAAATACATTACATGATTTTGATTCTCGAAAATGTCTAAACTTTAAGGCTTAAGCTTAAGAGCTCTTCAGAAAAAATTCAAATTCAGGGAATATTGCTTAATTGGTATGTGACTGGATCAAATTTAATAGAAATCTAAAATATAGGAATTTTCAAATGAGAAGTTATACCCATATTATACCTCCTCAAAAAACCTATAAGATACTAAAAAAAAAAAAAAAAAAAATTTGGAGAATATTTATTGATGTCTCATACCTATTGTTAAAATTTCAAAAAATTGAGGGGTATCTGAATTTTCATGAAGGGCTTCCACCCACTCTTTGTCTACTGTTCATAAATCTAAATTAAAGTAAATATAGCCCACATTACCCACCCTTACACCTAGCAGCTCTGTTCCAAAATCCATAATGATCGGTTAATTATTTTAGTAGTGAATCTTGTACATACAAATATGTAAATATATACACTTAACCTAACTTATATCGAAAGATAATATATCTATCGAGAGATGACTGTTTTGGCATTTCACAATTCCTAGTGTGATGAGACATAACGAGCATATCAACACCGAGATTTGAAACCCGGATGCCAGGTTTCTACCAACAGTGACCACTTTGTTTCATGTCTAACCATCTGGGCTAACGAACCCACAAGTATGGAGATATGCAGTTTGAATTCTCTGCAATTCTACTTGGATAGAACTGTGCAGAGTACACTGTATGCTCTTCTCAGACTGCACCTTGGTCGCTGCCGACATCACTTTGTGCACATTATCGAGGTTTGCCTGTAAACTAAATTTCAACTTTGTAGCCGCTCAGCTGCGGAAGTTATGGGTGCACATATACGTACACGCGTACATACGTCGTATTTTATCTATTTCCATAAAGAAGAGAACAAGAAAAAAGACTTTTAAAAATTCACTATGCACAAATGTCAATAAAATGAGCAAGCGCAGAAAACCGCGTAAATATTGATAATAGATACAAACTGTGTGCTGGTTGGTGTTTTTGATGCAGTAACGCAGCCGCCGAAGATCTAACCTAATTTGGCCACGGAACTTTAAGGGAAGGGGGAAATCAATTTTAGTGCAGATGCATTAGATGTTAGCAGAATTTTTGAATGCTTTCAAAATGTGCCAATAAATATAAACTTATTGATGGCTCTTTGTCTGTTGTCCATAAATTGAATAACTCTATGGTTCATGACTTGGTCGTTTGGAAACAAAAAAAAGTGTTTTGCCAAGAATTTTATTTTCTGTCAGAAATTCAAAATGGTTTCTCAGTAAACAAAAATCCAAAAAACAAAGATTCTTGATCCTATTAATGTTTTTAAGCAAAAAGAGACAAAAATGAAAGTGAACATTTTGGGGCAATGCTGGTTTGGTTGTTTTGTTTTATGTCATATCAACTCTTTTGGGGTTATTTAATGCTGAATCCGGTCATTTTGGTCAAAGGTTTTATTCTTCAAGTTCTTTATATGTTCAAGTATTTATTCATGGTGTTTGGTTGAATGAAAGGGGGGGGGGGGATATAGGGAGGAAATTGTTGTTTTTTATTTTGGATTTTGCAGAACATGTTTGAGTTTTGCAAAGAGAAAAAAAAATCAATGTTTGGTGCATTTTAGATCAGGAAGCCGATATCTTCAGACAACCTGATCTGATAGCACAAGTGGGCAATGCTGGGTAGAGAAAACTAGTGTGTGTGTGTGTATGTATATATATATATATATATATATATATACACACCCACATTAGAAAAAATGTGATCTGTTGGGTCACTTATTCAGTTACGGTTAGATTGTTTGAATCAAGAAAAAGTGAGTTTGCAAAGACAGTTAAATACTAAAGATACAAAATTAGTCTCTTTCTGTTCGCTCTATCCCCCTCTCTCTCAGCTACAGTTTAAATTGTAATACTACCTGTCATGCTTTTCCTTTGTTTATAATGGATTATTCCAATATTTTTATTCCTTCCTTTCTGTATTAGCTTCAGTTGTTAATAAAGGAGTGACTGTAGCGAGAGTTATAGTTAGCATATAAAATAAAAGCAAAGGGTCACACATGATACAGTGAGAGTGGTAGAGAGAAACTTAGCAAGAAATAGATCACTTGTTGAGTTAATTACAAATTGTGGCTAACTACAACAATTCAAATTGAATTTTTTCAAACATAGCTCAAAATATTTAAAAATATTTTGTGTGATTAAAATATGTAGGAAAAAGCCGTCGGGAAGCAAACGTTGATTTTAATCAGCTGAAGTATGATAAAAGATGAAAGGATGTGTTAAATGCTATTTTCTAAATGAAGTTACGCATACAAAACGTGTTGCATTTTATCTAACAAAACCCCAAATCACGATTCTTAATTGCATTCAATTGTGAGTCTTTCTCTATCTACTACTAAAACGCTAGATGTTCGTTATTATCTTGTTTGCTTGAGTGCATACTAGTTGACGTCATCCACTAAAACAGGTTGTGGGAAGAGATCCATTATGACTTCGTAAATGCAAAACTAACAACAAGATGACGTGATCCATTAAAACAGAACATACATTATATGTGGTAAAGTATGAAAATATATTTATGGCAAATAAGCTACACAGAGGCGTCAGCGTGTCATCTCTGTGGGAATAAAACGCAGACGTTTCTGTGTAGCTTAATTACCATAAATTTATTTTCATACTTTACTACTAAGCTCTACTCAAGTATTGAGCACTGTTGAAGTAAATACTGAAAATCTATACATAATATATTATATCACCTTATAATATTATACGCGTATACATGAAATAATCTCTCTCACTCGCTCTCGCTCTCTCTCTCTCTATATATACATTCGATAATTACCCGTCCCAGAATGGGTAAAATTTATTCCCTGAACAGAAAAGATTTGCACCACTGTTGTGTTCCCTTACAAAGATTAAAATCAAGATATAATGATACTAAACCTTATATCTACAATCCTTATTCTAATTTTGATCAAAATTCATAACATGATTTTAATTTTATAAAATGTCTAAAATTTAAGGCTTAAGCTTAAGGGGTCTTTAGAAGAAATTGATATTCAGTGAATCTTGCTTACTTGGTGTTTACTGAGTATGGATCAAATTCAAGGCAAATGTAATATATTTGCATTTTTAAATGGAAGTTGCGCCCATATTACGTCCCCTAAAACCTCTTTAAATAACCCAAAGAAACTGAAATTGGGGTAATATTAATTGATGTTTAATACATTTTGTTAAAATTTCATGAAAATCTGTTAGTATGTGAATTTTCACAAAGTGCTTCCAACCTCTTTTTACCTTTGCGTAAAATTAAACTAAATATAGCCTACATTTGGACCCCTTATGCCTAGCAGCTATGTTCCAAAATTCATAATGATTGGTTAATCAGTTTACAAGTGAATCCTATATATATAAACATACCTAACCTTATATATATATTAGACCAACGGTCTAAACTTGAGAGAACCTATTCATTGACAAGAAACTAAATAGTTTAATTATTAAGTTAAAACAAAAAAAACAAAAAAAAAAAACAATAGTTTTCTTTATGAAAAGACATTGAAAAAATTAAAATTGCTGTCTAATAAAGTTTCATTGTTCGATTGATTAATGGGGAGGCAAATAATAATTAATAAAATGTTATTTTTCCAAATCAATATGCAAGTTTCATCGGATCTCCTGCTGGCTTGGCAGGCCGAGAGCAGGCTCATGGCGTTTTTACGAATAGTGACAATGGAAGAGGTGTTTGTAAAGCCAAAACAAGTCAATTCAATTATTTTTTTGATATAGTATTCTAGATTTTAAATTTCTGTCATATTATAGTCTAATTTCTCAGATTGAAGAAATTTGATTTTTTTGTGTTTTTGCATTTAAACTCTGCGTACATTTAAATTGTTTGTTTATTAACAGTAAAAATTATTATCGATTGAAATAAAAGCTTCCAAATAGCATAACAAAGATTTCAGGATTCAATAATAAAATCATGTTTCTTTTTGTTATCGCTATCTTCGCCAAACCTCATGTCCTGCAGTGATTATTAACCTCCATTTATCAAAGATGGTTTCTTACACAGAATCTTGGGAACAAGCCAATTGACTTTGTGTTATGCCATGGTTCGACGCATGATCTGCATAAAATCAGTGAAGACCATTTGCTCGCGACACTGAATACCATTTTAAAACATCTGGATGGGCACTGTGGAAAAGCAGGTCCAATCTAAATTTGGAAAATGGTGGCTAAAATTATTTGATGCTTCTGTATTATTGGGGCAGGTGACATTTTCATTTTAGAAAAGTCTGTTGAGAGGAGAGATAATTCAAACTGCTTTTTTTTTTGTTGTAACCATAACCCACGAGAAAAATCCAGAGATTAGTATGAAAATAAATTTTTAAAAAAAGGATACTTATGCAGTTTACAGACCGGACTGAAATGATAACATTATAATTTAGAAAGCCATTCTTAACATGAGGAGGTGGGGGGTTGATTATCTATTCTGTACTTTCATTTAACAATTTAATAAACAGAATAGTTAATCCCCCCTCACCTCCCATGTTAAGAATGACTTTTTTAATTGTAATGTTATTATTTTAGGAGAGTAGAAAGTTGTCCTTGGGTTTACTTTCGGCAATCTCGTAACTCTCGCTTCCCTTATTTTGTCCTTCAGTTCTCGCATTCCATGAGCGATGTGTCTGACAAAGGGGGGAGAATTGCTGTTTTCTGGGTTGGAATCTATCCATATAACACTTATCATTGGCTAGTTTTTGACTGAAGTATTTTTTTAGCTCCTTACATCAAGTGGCTTCATGCCTTGTCTGGAGCGAAAAAAAATTTAATTCATACCGGTCCATAAACTGCTTAAGTACCATTTTCTTAATTTATTTCCTTACTAATTCTCTGAATTTTCCCTATGGGTTATGGTTACAAAAAAAAAGAAAAAAAAGTTTAAATTATCTCCCTTTTTAACAGACTCTTCTAAATTAGAGATGAAATGTGATCTACCCCAATAATCCAGAAACACCGATTTTTCTTTTCTTCTTTTAATGTGAAAGCACCATTGTTTGTAGAAACTCTGTAGAACATTACTTGCTGTTGAAGAATACCAAAATTAGTGAAACTCGCAGGAACCCGTGGAAATTCCAGTTATATCCTTCATCTGTTTTATCTTGTTACCATGCTTTAAAATATTTCCGTTCTATCGACATCTAGTGTAAACGGAGACTCCACTATATTATCGCTCTAACTTTGTTCAAACTGGAACATACTTATCTAAGTACTCTGGTTAATTTAGTTTCAGAATATATCTTCAAAACCACTGTAACAGTTTGTGGCATATTTTCATTCTATGGACTTCCAGCACAGATGCAGATCCTAGGATATTATAATCTAAAGGCCAAGAAAGTGTATTTCAGTTAATTTTACATTCGACACAACAGCAACATCAAATGAAATTTAATATCGGACGATCCCATCTTTAAAAAAGGTGTGGAAGGTGATAACGTAGGCGCGGACACGATATTGCCATAGCATATTATTATATAGATTAAACACTGATCCTCCCCATCCCACATCACCCAGACTCAAACACTTGGATTTTTCCTTACTCTTATCAGTGTTATAAACTTGACTTTGACAGAAACAACGTTTTATCCTTTTGTTTAATTTATATGAAGAATATTTGTATCGTTGCAATTTTGTTATAACAAATCTACGTTGTTTTGTACCTCGTTTAAAAGATTAGTTGTTTGCTTTACAGCATACCGATCTTTTGTCAGATTATTTCATACTGAAAGTGCACTTATGTTTTGTATATTAATGGTTTGTAAATTAATCTATTTTGTAGGCAAGGCATATAATTTGCAAGCAAACAGCTTGTAAATGATAGATTATATTTAAGGAATAGATGGGAACCCTGACAGGTTCTCCCACTCCGGGTGAAAATGGACCTGAGATCAATGGCAATTAAGAGGGGACTCCACCATCTGGGGCCTCACCACCGGTGTGTTGAAAATTCTTGAATTGAATTTGGGAAGCTTTTAACCTAATTTTGTCTAGATGTGTAGTATTACAACATTAATATATATATATATATATATATATATATATATATATATATATATATAACATAAAATAATTAACATTTTTCTTTGTACGATTGTAAACTCTTACAAGTGTAAAAGAGGGACTCTGGATCACAAAAGTGGTTATCCTACATTTAGTACAATTATAAATGATTACAAGGGTAAAGGAGGAGCTTTAGGTAATTACAGAGGTTTAAACTGGTTGAGAGAATAATTGAGCAGCAGATAAGATGAAATGCAGTTTGCTTTTATGCCTAGGCAGAATACCACTTATGGTACATTTATCCCGAGACAAATGCAAAAGTATCTTGGTAAGAAAAAAAGCCTGTATTTTGCTTTTGTGAATTTTGAGAAAACTTTTGACACTGCCATGTGATGTTGTCTGGTGTGTTTTGCATAAATTAGGGGCAAGCAAGTGGTCGGTGAAGGTTATTCAAGCAATGTACAGAAATGCTTTAAGTTGTGTTAAAAGTAAAAACACATTTAGTGACAGCTTTAATGTTGAAGTGGGATTACATCTGTGATCTGTATTGAGGCCCATTACTTTAGATTTTTGGCTTAGAAACATTGTCCAAGGAGTTCCATACATACGTCTCTGGAAAGGATGCTTTATGCTGATGTAGTACTTGCCTGTAAAAAATGGTAGGTCTACTTGTTAAGTTAGAAACTTGGAGGAAAACTATAGAAAGTAAAGGTCTGATAGTGAATGTTACCATGACCAAAGTGATGATTAGTGGTTGTATTGGAAATCCCCCAGAAAGAGAAAAGTTCCCCTGCTTAGTTTGTTAGGAGCAACTCAATCTTTTGTGGTACTTGTAAGCATTGGGTACGCTATAAATACAGTGGAATAACAGGTAGTTTAAGAGATGATAATCTGTTTGTGTGTAAGAAGTGTAAGACGGGTGAGAAAGATGAAAACTCAAATGTGGAGAAAGTATATTTGAATGAAGAAACTATTGAGATTGTCCAGAAGTTTTACCTTTGTGATCCCAAAGGTTATAAATGGATGGAGTAAGTTCAGGGAAATGTTGTCATTGCTAAACAGCAGTGTATTATGGCTATTTTACCAAGGAAACGACTATCAGGCATGTGTGCACAGTGTGATGATATATAAAAGTGAAACCTGGCCAGTGAGGGTTGAGGATATGTTGCATAGTGAGGAATTATATGAAAATGATAGGACGGATGTGTAATTTGAGTCTTAAAGAAAGACTTATATCTGATCTCAGTAAAATATTCAATCTAGACAGAATAGGGAAATGTATACAGAATGGGAGACTGTTGGATTAGTCACATTGAAAGAATGGATGAGAGTACTTGGGTTAGCAGACGTAGAACAGTTACAGTAGCAGTCATTTGGCAGAGGAAGGCCAAGAAAAATATAGGAGGAAGAGATAAGGATGGATTTGAGATAAAAAGGGATGAATAAAAACCTGGCCAGAGATATGTTCGTTTGGAATAAAATTTCTTCGGCATGTAAAACGTACCTTAAACCAAATACAATGATAATGACTTCTGCTTAGTTATGACTGATGGAATGAGAACAATCTACTTCTGTGGATTAAATAAAGGATTCAGTTTGAGATTCTGTACAGGTTCCCAAGTTCGAAAAGATGCACCTGAATAAGATATGAGGTTACATCAGGTGAAACGTTGAGAAAATAATTCAAATGAGAATAATAGTCTGAATCATCCAAATAATGCAAATTATTGATTCTCATTCTGGAACATAAATATTTTTGTTAAAATTTATTCATCACTAGTATTATGTTTCTTATATATTACATAGTCAACGCCGGGTGGTTCTGCTAGTATAGTGCAATTGATGACTTTAAGGAATGGAACCATTAATTATAAACTGTAGATTAGAACACCATTAAAAATTTATATGTAGTACTAAGTAGTAATACTACACATCTAAAAAAAAAATAGGTTTAAGGTTTGCAAAATTCATACTAGAATTCTACAAATTAACCCATGGTGCAACGGATAAAGTGCGAAGTAATAATTAGTTCTAAATAACAGTCTTTGGATGTTAAAGATACAGGCGATACTAAGAATATAACAAGAAGATAGTTGTGAGACTGCATACCTCTGCCCGACAATGTAAGAATGGACCAAAGTCTTATCTGGGGCATACTTCTCCATATTGTATGAAGTATTCCCAAAGTTATGCCATGGAAACGTGTATATCTCAAAAACTACTTACCAGGCTGAAATGTTTCATGGTGGTTACTGTTATTAAAGAGCATCAGATGCAGATATCAAATTTGAAAAAATCGGAAGTTGAAATTTCATAAAAATTTCAACCATGACAGAACTTTTCAGTATATAGGACAAAGGTCATGTTAATATAAGATGCCGGACTTCATTGACTGTAATATTGGCCAAGTAGCGGATCTCTAGGATGAACAGAACTGAACATGTCGCTAGAATTGTGACTTTCATCTTTTTTTGACCGTTTACCTAGATATCTTGAAATCAAATATATTCTAAGTTAGACCTTGACGGATATTTAAAACAAGTTTGGTGACGATTGGTCAAGCGATGTGTACACTAGGTAGACAAACAGTGACAAACCAACAAACTTGACCGAAAACATAACCTGTTTGGCACAGGTAATTACTCAAGACTTCTACCTTGTCATGGCTGATGGAACAAAAACGATCTACCCTCGTGGATTAAATAAAGGGTTTAGTTCAAATTCCATACAGATTCCCGAATTTGACTAGACACACCTGAAAAAGGTCGGAGATTACATCGGCTGAAAGTGAGAATAACATCCAAGATGAGAACAATAGTCCGAATATACCAAATAATACAGAAAGCAATTTACACAAAAATCTTAAATACAGACGATATTTCGATGTTAATGTACTAAAACAATACATTTGTATAACCCTTTAGTATTTTGTTTATAAAGGATGATAAACCTAGAATCTTTTTATTTTACCAACCAGAATAATCTTCTCTTTTATGCAATGAGGCATCCATTCCTCGAGTGCCAAGCAATCTCGTATGTCTTTGAAACATCTGAATATTAATGTTTTATTCCTCAACATTGGTGAGAATAACTAATTTCTGATTCTCAGGTTGCTATGCACACATGGAGTGTTCGTTTGCATCAAAGATGAATTTCGCTTGTTTTTTTGTTTTTTTCTTTATTCCTTATTTGTTCACTTATCCTTATGATATTTTGGAAAATAAACAGCTTTTATCTGTAGAATTATCAATGAACCATTGTTGCTTTACTCCTATAATTTTCTATCAAACTAAAGTAATATTCGGTATCACGAACCAGCATAGAGTTCAGTGTATAAAAATGGGTAAATAGTGAATTTCCCTTCAATTTCAGCTTGTGAGAACTCATTTATTTTGGGTTATTTTTATAAAATTTTAATGTAAATAACATTAAATATTTTTTTCTTTATAAATATACAAGACTTTCTCTTGTGTCATGAATAGTTTAAATTTTTTTTTTAATTTTTAGGTTACTTAGTATTTTCAGTGACGGTCCCATCTTAAAGAAAAAAGGTCACTCGTCAATATGGTGGGCTTAATAGAGGAGTTTAAGTTGTCTTTCACACAAAAAATTTAAATTGAAAACTTTAGAGAATTATATTTTTGCCATGTTATCAAATTGTGTTTACCTGTTTTTATGTGGTCCAAATCTGTTATTTTTTTATAAATTTACTATTGAGAGTAAGCTAGCTTGATCTCTACTGTTGAAATGAATCTTATATGAAGTCAAATTTACACTTCCATCTCATTTTTGTACATTTTATTTTTGAGAGAGAGATAATTTTACCCAATGTTTAGGCTGTCTTGATCTAATAAGTATTGTTTCACTTATGATTAAGTTTTATTTACCGCAAGATGACATTAGATTTGTAAGGATTTTTCACTGGTTCAAAACCTGCATTTTTAGTTATACATTATGAAATTTAACTTCTAGACCAATAGCACACAAGATCAGAAATGTTTTAATTATGAATTTTAACTGTGAATGGTCATAATTTGGGGGCTAATTATGTTACCAAAATAAATTTGGTATCATTGTTTGTTTTGCAAAGATCTATGTGATCACATTAAAACTTTTTAAACATAATAAAAATAAAATTTTGGTTTGGAATACATGGTCATATTACTGGGTTTTATTATTTTTTTTTGGGGGGGGGGGGGTTCACTCTCTTAGGATTTTTTTTTTTTTTTTAAATAACTCTCAAAACAAGGAGTGGGAAAAGAGATTCCATTGGAAGCAAATACCAAAGGAATTGGTCTGACAATGATGTTTTGAAACGTTGGTGTCATTTTAAGTGTGATATAATAACCGCTCCTCTTGCATTTAAGAAAACCATTACTTTATCGAAACTGAAAAATATCTTGAAACTTATCGAGATACGTTATTTTAAACCAGGACATATTTATTCCATGTTATCAGAGAAAACAAAGGTCAACTAGCATAGTTATTGTGATTAAGAACTAACTAGAGAATTGTGGTGGTGACAGCCATGCCACAATATGAAATGGACAGTAAGAGGCTGACATATAGTTCTTTCAGTGTTGACACGACTGTCACAATATCAAGAGATGGAGGAGGAAAAAGAGACGCACTGATACTCCTCCCCTTAAAAGAAGAGATATACTAAGGCTTGCCACTGCCTTTGCCACTGTTCATTTATCTGACAATTGTACATTATCCTATGTACCATGCACTTTTGAAGAGTTTGATTGCACTTAGAGTTTACACAATGAATTATATTATTAAAACAAATTAAGTTACAAGTACATAAATACAAGTAAATGTTTTAAAATTATTGTATAAGATTAATTACATAAACATCTAAATTACAAACTGATAAACTCGTACCATGGAATATCATACAGGCAGTGTTTAAATCAGGGTTGCAGAATCGGAAGGTATTAAGTCCGACTCCTAGGATTCAAAAAATTCTGATTCGGACTCTTGATTTTAAAATCTTCCAATATTCAGACTGTCTGTTGATTCTTTGCAGATTTAGAAAATCCAATTCCTTCCAAAACCTTCAACTCCTTCTGACTCGGACTCCCCAACTCTGCTTTTGACATGGTTGAAATAAACCGACAAATCATAGCAGTTTCGTTTTTATCTAATTTTCTTAGTTCGTGAGATAAAGAATAAAGGAAATGTCTGAAAGTCATCTTTTACATGCCGAGCTTTCGACTTACATAAGAGTATCGAAGATAACTTGTGGCAGTGCTGAGAAAGGTTGATAAAAATAAACGCAACTATTATGAGTTGTCAGTTTCTTTCAATACATACTGCCAAAATATACAAAACACACACACACACGCATGCACACCCATAGCGTATTTACACAGTAATTTTTCATTAAAATAAGTTTGTTTAAAGACAACAGATCAGAAATGCTTTTATTTTTTTAACTTTTTGTTTGTTTTCATACAATATTGTGTATATAAGATTTGAGTGACTGAAACGTTGTTTAATTTGCGTACAGGAATTGTAATTTTATTGAATCACAAATTAATGCGTTCCAGCTGTTGCCCTGTGCAGCTGTGCACATGACGTCAACATGCGATAAACCTGCAGTTTTGAAAATGATTCGAATGCACTTGGATTTCACTTAAAACAGCACCATATATGTCAAAACAGTATTAACTGTACAATCGAAATTTTCACCTTGGATCATAATATATGCATTCTGGTTTGTAAACAGTTAGCAACCCCCCCCCCTCAAATTACAACTCGTGTTTTAACCAAACTAATTTGTGATATATATATATATATATATATATCTATATATATATATATATATATATAAAAAATAGAGAATGGTAGTTTGTTTGAAGCATTGCTGGGAATAGTAGTAGTATGTTTTTAAAAGGCTGTGGGCAATGCAAATTCCGGGTAAGATGTAAGCTGGAAGGAACAAAAATAATAAATCGAATCGAATTCGAAATGTGACTTACTATTTATTTTTTCTTAAAATCTTACATAACAGCAAGTGTGGTGTTAGCTGTTTGTGTGATTCCGGATGATTATAAAAATCATTTATTTAATATTTCGGGAAAAGAAACTTCCCTTTGTCAAAAATAATAAACACCAGAAGAAAACTCCGTCTGTGCAGAGAATCTGCCAATAATATATATATATAATTTGTATATCTTTCTTCAAAAATGACTGGGTTTATACTTATCCAATGTTTTATTTAGATTATTTCTTATCTCTGATGTTATACTCCAAACGTTTCAGCAAATGTAACCTCCGACCTTTCAGGTGCATCTTGTCAAACTTGTGAATCTTTGTCGAATGCGGGACTCTGTACGGAATTTCGAATGAAACTCTTTATTCCATGTGGGTAACTTGCTTTCATTCTATCAGCCATGATCGCCGGGTAGAAGTCTTAAGTAATTCATAATTGTATTCTTAGTATCCCTCATACCGAGGACTGGACCTTCAACCTCTCGAAGACTGTCATTTAAAAACTGATTATTTTTAGCACTTTTATCCGTTGTGCCACAAACCATTGTTTGCATTCACAATTTATCTAGATATATTACTAAAATATTCATATAAAATCATAGAATTATCTCCGTGGTTTAATTTTTCATATTTAAATTATCATTTATGATGACCTAAAGAAAACACCCACAGTTGACTTTTTATAATAGTGGAGAAATTCTTTCCGGGCGTCTGATGTAGTTGTCTGAATTGTAATTTGCTTTCTCACTTCCCTTCAGCACTTGAAATGGTTTCGTCAGGATCTAGAAAAAAGCACAAGTTTTACTCACTAATTTTTGCATGATGGGATGGAAGTACATATATTTAGTTATATACGAATAAATACACATTAGTCTTTATTATAGAGTGGAGGATATATGTAAAATTCAGGAACAATTTGAATACAGAAATTTGTGACTCTTCGATATCCAGAAGCACGTTTAAATATATTTCACTTTATTTGAGGGAGGGGTGAACATTTTCTCAACAATCGTTGTAGCAGGAATAAACACATAATTGCCAGGATTTTTCGCTCATGCAGCTCATCAGAAGATCGTCAGATCACTTCAGGATATCATAGAAATACAAAATGGCCGGTCTTCTATGAATGGATCCTATGGTTCCTTTGGAGAACGGTTTTCTGTGGGAAATGCATAAAAAAGTTTTTTTGTTTTTTTTTGTTTTTTTTTGCTTGAGAATTTTTATCCGGAAGTGATCTGATGAGCTGCATGAGCAAAAGATCCTGGTAATTATGTTTATTCTTGGTTGTTTTTTTTCTGCACAAAACAATTGTCAAAAGTTATATTTATTTTTTACATTCAGCAAGTAAAAATATGATTAAACACTTTTCATTGAAATTTGAAATACCATTGTTTTCTTTATATATGCAGCATTGATAAAGGAAGCAGAAAGAAGACAAAAATAAAGACAAAAATGTTGGATTGACCTCCAAGTTTGATGAGGCTCGATCAGGTTTGAAATGTCAATGTTCGCCACCATTACGATGTTAAGGGCCAATCTAAAAATTAGGGAAAATCGTCTGTGCTGGAAACTGGATTTAAGATGGATGCCTCTAGGAAAAGGCCGAGATGATGTCCGAATTAAATGTGGTTGGATCTCAAGACGGCTGGACTTTATCCTGACCAAGCCTTTAACCATGTATTGTGTAAAGAGAAATTCAGGGCTGACCCTACTGCATGGGATAAATACAAACTAAAATTAAGAATGCTGCAACAACTTCATGCAAACTAAGTTTGATTAAACACGATTAATGACGTTTACCTATTGATCCTTTTATCCAATTTTCAATTCTTATAACTTTCTAAAAAATAAAGTAAAGTGAGTCTGTATCTCGAATCTTTATTATTAATGTTTTTTTCCTACAAAATTAATGTTTGATTCTGGTTCGTCAGTTTATTTTATAGAACCTAGGTACATGTTCTTAAGAATAAAAATATATTTCGGTTCAATTTCTTTAAAAAAATAATCAGTCTTGGAAGATTTTTAAAATGGATTCATTTTTCAATAATAACCAAGATAGCAATAGCAGCAGCAGCAGGAGCCTGAAAATATCTAAATTCTTAGAATTACAAGATATACAGCTGACCTAAATATCTCAGTTGGAAGAGCATCAGACTGAAGATCTAAAGATCTCATTTTCAATTGCTGGTTTCGGCATTTGCTTCTTTCTCTTGTGTTGGAAATCTATTTACTATTAATACATTTTTTATTTAAATGAAAAATGCAATAATGTAAAGTACTAAAACCAATGCATTTCCTTTCTTCATAAACAAGTCAGCCATTTTAATGTTTTCTTATTAGTTGATATAAGAAAAAGGAATTTCACCTTAACTGTTTAATAAAAGTAATTTTAATTCGCTTTAAAGTTGTTAGCAAATCCTCATGTACAGTATTAAAATATTGAAAAATTTGGGAGCTATATGCATACAGTTATTTTATAAATACAGATTAAAACAGTTATGTAACAATGTTATTCAATTAAGGCTGCAGCAAAGAAGGTGGGCTCCCTTTACCGTGTTAGTAAACTCCTCACACCTGACATTATCCTGTATCTCTACAAAGCCACCATCCGTCCATGCATGGAGTATTGTTGCCACATCTACTAGTTTCTCCCTCTTTGACAAGGTCCAAAAAAGAGTCGCCAACCTAATAGGTCCCTCACTGTCAACCAAGTTCCAGTCCCTGTCCCATTGCCGCAATGTAGCATCCTTGTGCTTGTTTTACAAATACTTCAATGGATTATGCTCCGATGAGTTGGCTACTCTGGTGCCTCCTCGACGTAAATTCACTAGACGAACTCGACAATCAGATAAATCCCATCCATTCACTGTAGAGATCCCCAGATGCTGGAGAGCTTTCTACTCCAATAGATTCTTTCTTCGTGTTGCTGGCCCCTGGAACTCTCTCCCTGCCCCCCTGTTTTCCCGACGGTACTGACATGCAGAAATTTAAAACTAATGTAAACAGACATCTCGCTGCGGAGATCCCAATTTAGGTTGACCCCCAAAACCTTCTTCCTTTTTTCTCAGTAGCCCGTACGTCTACAGTGGCGTCCTGCCTTGTTTGGGGTGAACTATGTTAAAAAAAAAAATTTAAAAAATTTAATAAGCAAATGATACTGCAATAATTAAATTTAACTTTCAAAATTATATTTGAAAAAAAAAAAAAAGTAAAAGTAAAAACGCTACCGGATCATACCGGTTAGGTACAGCAAGCGAGAGAGAGGTTACATTGATGGAAATTAACAGTTTAGGTCAGGGGTGGCAACCTTTTCAGAGTGAGGGCCAGATGAGACTTTTGGAAGCAGATCGCGGGTCGGAGTAAAAACCGAAATCTCAGTATTACTATATTTTGTTTACATGAATAAATTGTACGAAAATTGCATTGAACACTCTACAAATCTGATATTTTTCTCAAGAGACTTCTGTATGTGATGTTATAAAAGGCGCCGACGAAGAGCCATTTTGGAATCATAAAAAATAATGATGGGGAAAGTAGCAAGTTGATCCCGCATTCGTTTTGACACACCTCACATAAGTTCTATGTTTCATGCCGTTTCCTTGTCTCTCGTTTCCTCTTTGCCTCTCTTTTTTTCTATTTTATCTCTTAATAGTTAAAGAAAAATGAAATATACATGCATCATCGCTCGCTGATATTTATACATTTTTAACCCACTGTAAATTTACGTCTATGTCACAAAATGATATGAGTTTTACTGGGAGGTTCGTGGGTCAGATTGCAATAATAAAGCCTAGCAGGGTGGCGGGCCGGACGCTAAGTCTTCATGGACCGGATGTGGCCCGCGGGCCGGAGGTTGCCCGCCCCTGGTTTAGGTGATCAAGCAGCATTACTTGGCTTATTTTATAAAGAATTTCTATGTTTCCGTGGTCAAACTGAACATGCACAGGTCTATCAATCTGAGAATTTCATGTTCGAATCCTATTGATGACTATATGATTTTTCTTTATTAAAGTATTATTTATTTGAGCTCCCACCACAAATTTTTTTTCTAACTATTATTGAAACCTTTCCTCATCCCCCGCAAAAACATAATCTATATGGCAATTTCTTTTGATTACTTTAGAGTCTTACAAATTCATGTTTAGCTGTTTTTCTCACCTCAATGTAACTTTGTTAAAATAACATTAACAATTAATAGCTACTAATAATTAAAGATTAATCATATAAAATAATAGCTTAAATTCAATCTTTTTAATCTCCAATTTCAATGAGGCAGTCAAAAATAAAGCAAAACTTTTTTTAACCAATTAGAAACACTCTCAAACAACGCCAGGTAGGAGAGCTAGTTACCTAATAAGATTAACGTCTTTATTTAGTGTATACTAGCGGATCCTGTAGAAATTCTTTGGTACTTTCTAGATCAATCTGTATAATTTACTGTTAATAATAATATTCCTTTTCAAATAATGAATATCTATCAGGGTCAATACTATTAAAAAAAAAAGACTATATCTTCTTGAAATTGACATTGTCAACTAAATATTCTTTAAATAAATGAATGTTACCTTTTGAAATATATTTGTTTAAAATTGCACTATTTCAGGACAACATTACTTATTTTCAATAGAATGGTTAAAAAATCAAGTTAAGTCGGATTTTTTTACCTTAGCGACATCAGATTAATCACCAATAACAATTTATTTTTGCTAATCGGCGATATTTTTAAAATGTGTGTGAAAGATAACATACGTACGAACACAAACTGGCTTAATGTATTATTATATCGATTAGCAAAAATCTATTAATAAAATACAAGATTAAATAACAGATAAAGACTTCTTTTTTATTATTTAATTTTAGAAAAAGAGACCTTTTTATTTTATTTATTTTTCAAATTTAAATATAAAATTGTTTTCTCTTCAAATCTACGGAATATCAATAAGAATCAGTTGGGAGAAATTTTGGCAAAAGGAGAAACAAATGAGATTTTAAAATCTGGCAGGAGTTTGATTTCAATATACAGAGGTTGGGGTGTAGTGTCCGTAGGTTGGAGAATGACTGTTTGTGCCAAAAATGTTTTTCATCTTCTTCACTTGATTTAACTTTTTGAAGAAAATGTTATCAGTTGCATGCAAAGCTGGAATTAAGTATTTAGGACCTATCAACCACATGTGTGAAGCTGATCACAGTTTCTTCTGATAATGATCACCAAAGTTTGCCCCGCATATCATTGAACAGTCACCTTGTAGTTAAATTTTAACACTTTAGATATTGCAAATGCACCCAGCACATCACTGATATTAAGTCATAAGAATCTCCTTTGCTAATTGTATGCTAACTATTATTGCAATAAATTGTACAAGAGAACATGAAATCCATGTTGGTGTGGTGGAGCGTTGGAGGATATTGAGGGACTTAAAGAATCTCAAAGCCTAGAAGCTCTGCTCTGGTTTAATTGAGATTCTGAGTGAAAGAATTGGTTAAGACATATCCTAAAATTAATTCTATACATTAGTGGGGAGTTCAATCCTGACTGAAGGAATTAAAGAAAAAACGAGTTAACTGATACAACATGTTTGAATACCTGAAGTTTTTGCTGAGGAGGTTTTACAAGGGAAGGGGGACCAGAGCTTGAAGCTCAGTTGATTACGTACCATGAAAATACCGATAGAGTAGGGAAAAACTAGCAACGTCTATTCTGTGATAAAGAGGCAGAAGAAAAGATAAGAGATCATCTTCAACTAAATTAAGAAGTCAATTTTTTACTCTCTCTTACGGCAAGAAAGAGTCCTATGAGCGGCACCTCTTTGAAAAGTTACTATGACAATGAAACATGGAACTAATAAACCAGTATGTTACATAATGCTATGTCACATAGTGTTGCAATTTCCTTGGGCATAACAAATATGATGACATGCATAACAGCTAACAGCTGTGTTTTTGTAACGCACAGTAGTGGTGGTGGTAGCAGTGGTAATAAGCTTAATCAATTGTGACATCTAAGACGTTCTATCTCTCCGTCTCTTGTTATCGTGGCTGTAATTGTTGAGGCAATTTAACAAAATGCCAATTGTTTGCTCTGGGCTTCCATATTATTCTCTTGATTTAAAAAAATTATTTTTGCAAATATATATTTCTTGAAAGGTTTTTTTTTATAAAAGCAAATTCATTATAGTAATATTAGTGTCAATCATCCTTTTCTTAAAGCGTTCATACCACCAACCAAAAAGAATGATTTCATTATCTTCTTTGCTACGTGTCACTCAGTACTTCCTGTCCATAATGTCATATCAGGACACGTTAGCTGTATTTCTACTCCTACAGTTCAAGTGTAATTTTCTGCTTTACTTAATCTAATTTTATGTGGAAACTGCCATTTCTATGTAATTTTAACCCACCCACATCCAAATATTGCTACAAGAACATTTATGGAAGGTTGTATAGTACAACGGTCGAAATGTTGTGAATGTAGCAACCACAATGAAGATTAGCTCGAAATATGTACCATGGCAGGGTATCTAAAAAATACATGTCTGTCCTGGTCGACAGATAAGAGTCAAAAGAAAGACTAGCTTATTCTACCGCGTCGCCCTCCCATTTGTGAAGTTCTTCCTTTAAACATGTAAACTTAATTTCTTTGTATATTACCACCCCTCCCACTTACTATTACTACAGTGCTATTATTCCGTTGCCTGCCAAGCACTTGGTTTCAGGATCAAATGAGAATAAGATTCAGTTTACATTTAAGAATTTAATATTTTGCTTTAAGTTGTGCTTCGACCTGACAGAAAATCAATAAAATTGATAGAAAAAAACTCGGTTGTTTTTAGAGGATCAAACAATTAGTCAAATCGAATTATTTTGAGGATGAAAATTCTTTACTTTTGTGTCTTTAAATGATGTTTTTTCTACGAATTTGTACTTTATGCCACAAGATGTTACATGGGTTTGACAGGGGGCAGATGCGGACATGATCATGGGTTGAACAGCATTTCCACATTCACATGGATATCAACATTTAGTCGGATTAGACTTTCAAGGTTCCCAGCCTCAGCTGGGATCAAAGTGTAGTATCGCTTCAGTTCAAGCATAGCGGACATGCCTAACTGTCTACTCTGTACAGTTCTGAGGAATAAACAGCTGACCAAGCCTGTAACTGTAGGCAACTTTGACCATTCTGGAGCTGTGTGACGACTCGCATCAATACAAAGCAGTTGGTATTGCTGGATGTCATGCGTTAAGGAGATGCGAATGGTGTCTCCCGCGATCCTGGCCATATCTAGAATGATGGTTTGGCTGACACATCTTGAGGGATATTGTATGGGGCTGAGTGTTTTTCTCATCAGGATCTGATGTTATTCTTCAAGCATCGGCTTTTTGTAAAGAGTGTTATATTTATCATATCATTTTTTTCCTCTGATGTTAATGAAATTTAAACCATAGATAAATGCCACACAATTATGTTGATTCTCCAAATGTTTGATATATGATAGATGTACAGATCTCCTAATCTAACGACAAAAAACCTCTTACAAGAAAAATTGAATGAGATATCATTTATGTTAGATAAATCTGAAGACATTATTATAATGGTCAGGATTTGAATTTACCAAATGAGAATTGAGTAAATGGTTTTTTTTTTTTTTTTTGAAAAACAATATCTTAAAATACGAAACAAATATTTAAATTTATTTATAACTAGCTGTCCGTACCTGGCGTTGCCCGGGATTATCTTTTACTTTCATTAATAATTGACAATCCTAAAATATTTTGCATCCTCTTTTAAAAAAAAAAGTGAGAAGTAGACCAATTAATGAGAAATAACTCTGTATTTGTCAATACAGTTACTTCTCCTTTTTTTTAAGTAAAAAGTCTACGAAACAAAGGGAAGTAATTCTGTATCAAAAAATAGTTATTTCCATTTTTTTCTCAAGATGGAGTAATTTTAAAAATTATTGTACACATTTTTCTTTAATTTATTACCAAAAATATTTTGTAAATACAATATTTGATATATGGAAAAAAATATTCATTGCAATATTCTAAGATAAAAATCCATGGTCTTTATTTTAGGACTAAACTTTTAGAGCATACTATATTTGAACAAAATTACTTTCAAAGATATACTTTAAAGGATAGTTAAAACATTCATTTATACGATATATAAAATAGTTGGTTATAAGGTATACTTACTAAAGAATTATTGATTGAATAATAAATGAAACCGATTGTGTCCTTCCATTCTAGATTTTCACAGTATATTGAAAACTGAGACATCAATGTTGCCAATATACATCAAACAGTAGGTGTAATATTTGAGAGGCTCCAATCTTTATGACTAACTGTAGATATCTCTGAAAAATTACAGCTGTTTCTGAAATAGGATTAATTATCCTTTGGTTCTAGAAAAGGACAATGTAAATGTCTGTGAAAATTGTTTTTAAAGATTGAATTGAGAGGATAAGCGAAAACAAGAAATACCTGAAGAATCATAAACAAAATATGAAAACAAAATACCTTTTTTATCTGAACTTTTTTTTATGGAATTAAGAAAAAACTTTAAAAAAAAATAACCTAAAAAGATGATTTTGTTTAACGAAATTGTGATCTCAGCTCAATACTCTATCCTGTTCCTGTCCTCGGTTTTAATAATAATCCATACATGTCACTAGGAAGATATTATATAATCGATGCTTAGGGCTCAAATGTACGACCAGTTAAGCAGCAAGATAAGTCAAAGTGCCAAGCACATCAAAATGCCGGTTTATAATAAGGCTAGAATGTTCCATTATGCTCAGAAGGGCAAGTCCATTCTCTGTGTTCTGATTGGCTGAGATTCATAAGTGGCCATTCTATTGTATAAATGTTGATTCATTCGAATAAGTATTCTTCTATGAGATGGATGCCAGTTGAGGCCTTTATGCCGGTAAGTGTTCGTTTGATTCTATAGATATAATACTGGATTTCTAATATCAACATATTTATGGCGCTTCTTGAGATGACAATCTTCGGTAACTATAGTAAATATGATTCAAATTTTATTTTTATGTAGACTTGTTATCCTTGGCCTTTTGGTTTGGAGCCAAGTGTAGCATCTGTTCTGATACTACACTTCATCTTTTCTCTCCTCGGGCAATCAATGAGAAATTCTTCTAGACTGAGGCAATTTTTATTTTTGTCCCAATCCAGAGTACCCTTTTTTGGGGAGTTGGATTTTCCCCACATTAAAAACCGACTTTGTGTCTAACTCTTCCCTTGTGAGGAGGAAAGTAAATCAGGACGGCATGTGATTTCTTCAATCAACTCACATTCAAAATGATGTGATCTTTTTATAACAAAAAAAAAGAAGTCTCTTAAATTCTAGGTGTAATGGAAAAGGGATTGCTGTTTCTGTATAGATTGATTCAGCAGATGAGCTATGTAGAAACCATGCTGAGACATGTAAAAAGAAAGACATAGCCTACTTTGTTCTCTTCTTTTCAACTGTAGTAGGTATTGTTTGTGCTAAATGGATTTCTAATGACTGCTCAACTCATCAGCAGAGAGCGATGTCTCACTTGCATTATTTGATATCGATTTAAACAAAAGGCAAAAAACACCACGACGGTTTGTATACAAATCAAGTATTGAAACTAGAATGATTCGTTTTTGTGCTGTTAATAAAGCCTGTTGCAAAAAGTGAAATCATGTAATTAGACTCTTGTATGGATTTATTCACTTCCTGGGTGGTTATAGGTAGAAAAAACTTTGTTCCGGGCACACCACTAAATCGCTTTTGATACCCTTAGGCAAGGTGTTCACCTTTACATCACCTCACTTTTCCCAGCCCTTTCTACCTTTTTTCTGCCTACCCTATTTCCAAACCCTATCAACTACTCAAACTCTATCGCAATCGTCCTGAATATGACACAAAACTACATACGATGGTGAGTTTGGGAGAGTGTGAAGCTACCTCTTATTACTACTACTCTCATGTCCACTCTAACCAAGAGTGGTAGTAGTGGTACTTACACCGGAAGGACGCCTGTAGTAATAAAATTCCTGTGGTTAGCAAAGTTACCCCAGCCAGGAATGGATCCAGAAAGTGTGGTTTGAGTTGTCCCCCTTTGCAGATTGGCTGTTTGGAGAATTTGAAAGCTAGATGGCTCTGGTTGACAGTCAATTTGCATAGGTGGGGCAAAAAGTAGTATATAAACGGTACTCTTTTCATTGAGCTGGAGAGCGGTAGGGAGAGCAGAGTGAGGCTGAAAGAGGAGACTGAAGTACAAAGAATTGGATGTTGAAAAAGATTAACCACTGTGGTTTGCCACCAGATTTTTTTTATATATTTGTCTTCACGGATTGACCACAATTCCTTAAAGGCTAGATCAGCCCGGGTGTTCTCATCTTTTAAAAACAATGTGTTCAGTTTCTTTGTTATTTTCTGGACACCGTTTTCCTGACCTATATCTTGAGGTTGTAAATCCCTCACACAATCTCTTACTCTTCCAGTTAAACTGAGAAATACTGCTGCCCCTTGCTTGCATTTATTTAGGTCCGTATACATTTGTCATATTGTTAAATCATCCATTCCAAGGCTGGTGGCGATTTTAAAGCTCGATTCGTCATCATTTAAAAAAAAAAATTTAATACAGTATATGTGGCAATGTATAAAACACAAAACAATATTAAATATCCCATACTGGTTTACACTTCTGCTACCATTTGTCAAAGATCTCCACGTTGGTTTTGTTCATCAATGAAGTACTCCAAGACTGAAGAACCCTCCTCTCTTCCAAGTCAGTTTCTTATACTTCCGGGTATCAAGGGAGATCACTCAAAACTGTTAAAGGGAGAATAACTCACAATCAACAGTACCTGTCAGGGCCCCATTTATGGGTTAAATAGAAACTATTTTTTACAGACTATTTATTTACAAAATATACACATAGAAAACAAATTGATCTACCAATCAATCGTATAGAAAACATATGTACAGTTTCGGTCATGGTGACCCAACGATGGTTAACATGCTGTAAACCCCAACAATCTTCCAACTAAACCAATTGACTATTTTAAATATCGACTAAATGTAATTGATCTAAATTTGGATGGAAACTTATTGATTTTCAAAATTGATGAAATTTATGAGAACTCATTGAAGAACTAAACTCAACAGTCAGTGTGAGCAAACTATGTCTATAAGAAATGGTGGAAGGGTGCAGAAAAAGTGGTAAACTACAGAAAATATGGCATGATAACATATTCCTGTACTCCTAGATCAATAAATCAGTCAGTTCAATAAAGGAGTAAGAGACACGGGGTCTTGAAGACAGTTACGACATGATTCATTGCATTCTGCAGGATACCCAAATAACGTTTGATGTAGATATGCATTTAACTTTGTATTAGTTATATTATTCGGATTACTGTTCTCATCTTGTATGTTATTCTTACAAATTTCGGCTGACGTAACCTCTGACCTTTTTCAAGTGCGTCTTGTCGAACTCTGGAATCTGTACAGAATTTGAGAACAGAACTCTTTATTTAATCCACAGGGGTAGCTTGCTCTAGTTCCATCAGCCAAAACCCATGGTGAAATGAATAAAAGTTTTTAGTAAAAATCAGTTCTAAGTCATAGTTTTCTGGAGGTTGAAGATTCAGTCCTCAGTATGGGAGATACTAAGAATAAAATTACACACTACTTGAGATTTCTACACGGTCATGGCTGACAGAATGAAAGCAAGCTTCCCCTGTGGATTCAATAAAGGGTACCGTCAGAAATTCTGTACAGATTCTAGAATTCGACAAAATACACCTAGAAAGTCGGTGATTATAATAACATCCAAGATGAGAATGGTAGTCCAAATGATACAATACAAATTATCAATATTCATCTAACAAATTGTGCAACATAATGTATTTATCTCTTTGTAATAAATTCAGATTGTATGTAAAAGAACAATATTTGCCATGTAGAAAAGTAACTTCTATTTTTTGCGCAAAAAGAATTAACGAGTCGTTTCAAAATTGTTTTTCTCATTATTTGTCCATACATAAATATTCATTGATGAAACGTGTTCATATAAACCAGAGGTTCCCAACCTTATTTTGCTTGTGGACCCTCATTTTTAAAAACTTATCAACCCAGTATTGCCCGGTGGTGTATTTACTTGCAATTTGTTATGCGTTTTATTTTTTTCAAAATACAGAGTGGTGGCTATTTGAAAATAATTCCGACTCGGACAAAGTATTTTCTGGAAGGAATTGAATCGAATTAATGTAAATATTTTCAAAATTGTGTTTAAGGGTTGAATTGAAGATAAACAAAAACGGAAATGTTAAAAGAATAAACAAAATATTAAAAAATAAACGTTTTCTTTATTTGAACTTATGTTAATAGAATTCAGAATGCAAAACAAATTGATATTTGCCAAATAAAAATGTAAAAATATGAAATCCACAAAAATCAGAAAACAAATTATTTGCATGGTGGACTAAGTTGCTCTATCAACGCTCCCCCCAAAAACAGACAAAACTAATCTATAAAATATGGCAGCCTCTTTGGGAGCTAACTGCTTCAATATACACCTCTTCTTAATACACCACTGGCAAAATGTTGCAAATAGACCGTGTTGTAAATGGGCAACAATTGAAAATAGTCATTCAAATATAAGATCTAAAAAAATTTATAAAAAGAAAACGAACCTTAGCAAATCTCAAAATATTAGCGAGATTTTGTCAAATATTATGTTGTCAGGGTCTTACACTTAAAGTAATATTCCCATTCATATTGACGAGATCCTTTGACACCCACACATAATTTGACTACTCACTGACGAAATAGAAGGTACATTTCACTGTGGGGAGCTAAAAAAGTGCTGCTTTTTTTTTTAAGGAGCTGGAACGCTTTTTTTTTTTTTTTTTTTTTTAATGGAGAGCCAGCTCTAATTTTGGGTATCTGAGCAGGAGCAGCTCCGAAAATAGTTGAATGTGTGAAGCATTTATGTCTATACATATATATATATATATATATGGTGAATGAAAAAGGAAAAACCAATATTATTTATATATTCATCAACGTTTCATCTTTATTTCAAGACTTTCTCATGATGATTGAAATAAAGACGAAACGTTGATGAATATATAAATAATTTTAGTTTTTCATTTTCCATCACGTTGGAATATTATTTTCATAATTTTCATCATATATATGTGGGGCAAATCCAGCTTCATATCACAATCTTTTATCTTGAGTTAAATTTAATTATTCTGGTATTGTTGAGTCATTAAATTATTGATTGAACCAAATTGTTATAAAACTATAATCTTGTTCAGGTAATGTTGTTTTCATTGCTATTCATAACATGAGTAGATGTAAATAGCTCCCAAAACTTTCAATCATTTAGTACATGAGCATTTTCTAAAATTTTAAGGTGCTTGTTGACTGTAGGGTCGAAAAAATACATTTTTTATCTTTAATTTTAGAAGAGTCAAATAAGGGGCAGAGAACTCTAGTTTCAAGTTTCAACCACGCTTTATCTTAAAATGGATTTTACTATTGTAATTATTTGGAAATAAAGTTTAAAAAATGTATACGTAAAAGGATAATTCAGGAATAAAACAAGCAGAACGCATTCAGCACCAATGAAAAATAAAATGATTTATTAAAATAAATTAATTATCATAGAAAAAGAAAAAAATCGAAAAATATGTAAATGGAAGGGGGAAAAAACATGAAATAAGGGAAATAAAGTTTTTGAAATAAATGACAGTTTTACACTGGGAAAAATTCAGCAATTTGTTTGAAAATAGTTCCCAGTGCAGTGTCCTTTAAGAATTTTTGTTTCCATATGAATTCAGCTAGGTACGATTCCACCATTTGCTTGTGGGTGCCATATTCAACTTTGTTTCTTCGCCTCATTCCACATACGTTCTACGTGGTTGGTTGTGGCACCTGTTAGTGGATCAACAAAATTGTATTTGTGATTAACACGCAAATGATGGAATCCTTCGGCACCTAGCCGATCATAGGCTCGCCAACAGTCAGACACAATCGTCGTACTCGGTCTCACATATTTTTTATTCAAGGAATTAACGTTGCTGCATCTCTCGCTGGCACGGTCCCCCCCCCCCCCCTCCCAAAAAACCTGATTGGATGGCCTTTTCATAGCCACCAAATATCTCATTTTAAGATAAAGCATGGTTGAAACTAGAGTTCTCTCCACCCTTATTTGACTCTCCTAAAATTAAAGATAACATTTTTTTTCGGCCCTATAGTCAATAAGCACCACTTTTAAAGCTATTTTGCATAACTTCCTATTTAAGGGTCGTGGAGTAATTCATTCTTTTTCTTTTCAGCAATTAACAAAGTATTATTGTTTATAGAGAAACCGAAATGCATCATGGTGGATTTAATTTCGCATTTAAATTTTTAAAACAATTTAAATTTTGTTGTTTTATTACGGTATTGGATTTTTTATTTCAATAAATAATCGATTAATATTTAAAAAAAAAAATGTAAGTCACGTAGTGGCGAGACACACTTACAGACACATGAGAAGTGGTCACATAATTTTATTAATGTAGAGATTTAATTTATTAAAGATTTGGCAGTATACAAATTCAGAATTAAGACCCAAAATATTTCCTTTGATGTCTACCTTGATATTTTAACCAGGGTTGTAGACCTAGCCGACCATACAGCGTTACTCTCCACCCACCTCGGTATCTTAACATTCTGCCATACATTTGTTTCATGCTTTTTAAATCTCAACTAACAATTTGAGTCACGTGACAAAATCGACAACTTATTTTTTTTGTTTGAATACATTATACATGCATTAAATTAGAATGTAAAACGGAAAGAATGAATTAACGGATTCCTTGAACCATGAAACAATTGGCCAATATGTTAACTACAAATCGAATGTAACATTTTGTGAGGATTTTTATTTATATTTTTGTTTCTTGCTTCACTTTTTTTCCCTTCAAATTGATCTCAATTTATCAATATATTTCCATCGACCATGAAATTAAAACTCTTACTTAAAAATCGGTGGAAAATTTTCGAATTATACCAACATAAATCTGTCACACTGCCCGTTTCTCTATCTCTCTCTCTCTCTCTCTCTCTCTCTCTCTCGCTATCTGTTTCTCTTTCTATCTGTCTGTTTCTCTCTCCCTCTCTCTCTTTCTCTCTCTCCCTCTCTCTCTTTCTCTCTCTCCCTCTCTCTCTTTCTCTCTCTCCCTCTCACTCTGTTTCTCTATCTCTCTCTCTCCCTCTCTATCTCTCTCTCTCTCTCTCACTATCTGTCTGTTTCTCTCTCTGTTTCTCTCTCCCTCTCTCTCTGTTTCTCTCTCCCTCTCTCTCTGTTTCTCTCTCCCTCTCTCTCTGTTTCTCTCTCCCTCTCTCTCTGTTTCTCTCTCTCTCCCTCTGTTTCTCTCTCTCCCTCTGTTTCTCTCTCTCCCTCTGTTTCTCTCTCTCCCTCTGTTTCTCTCTCTTCCTCTCTCTCTCTCTCTGTTTCTCCCTCTCCCTCTCTCTCTGTTTCTCCCTCTCTCTCTGTCTGTTTCTCTCTCTCTTTGCCTGTTTGTCTCTCTCGCTCTCTCTCTCTCTCTCTCTTACTCGCTGTCCGTTTCTCTTTCTTTCTATCTATCTCTCTGTCTCTGTCTCTCTTTCTCTCTCTGTCTCTCTCATTCTGTCTCTCTCTCTCATTCTGTCTGTCTGTCTCTCTCTCTCTCTCTATCTCTCATTCTGTCTTTCTGTCTCTGTCTCTCTCTCTATTTGTCTCCTTCACCTTTTTTGTTTATTTCTGTTGTCAATTTTCCAAAGAGATTTTTGTTACGTACAGCTCCTTGTCTTCTCAAATAGCCATCTATCCAGCACTGGTCAAGCTCAATATTGCCCAACTTTAACGATCCTAAGTGAACAAGTGTGTTAACATAATTATAACCGTATGAATCCAGGAATGTATAATAAGTCAAAGTAATTACTATTGCTATAAAACTCTTTCTGAAAAGATGTTGAGTACACAGATCTGCATTCTTGATTCATTTGGGTTTTGTTATTCATACCGAAATTACCAAGTTGATATATATATATATATAATTCATATCACACTATACAATAATTTGATCAGCCATCAATACCTTCGGTTTCACAGATGCATGAGAAATTTTCTCAATGGCTGAAAATATTAAGGGTATACCGTTCCACAATCAGTGACTTAGTGATATGAAAAAATATATATATTATGCTTTTACAAACATAATTGAGCACTCTAATCTTATTTCTCCATAAATACAATATTATAAGTTAGGTAGTTGTATATTTATATATTTCTATGTATAGAATTCATTAAAAAGTCATAATGATCAGTTAATTAGTTTAGAACACGGCTGCTAGGTGTAAGGGCGGGTAATGTCGGCTATATTTAGTTTACTTTCGTTATATTCAAAGGATCAAGGAGGTGTGGACTCCTTTCGTGAAAATTCGGATACCTCTGATTTTTGTGAAATTTTAACAATAGATATTAGACATCAATAAATAAATATTCTGCAAATTTCAGTCTCTTTGGAGTATTTTAAAGGGTTTTTAGGGGGCATAATACGGACAACAATTTGCATTTTACAATTCAAATATTTTATATTTGCATTAAATTTGATCCAGACTTATTGAAAATAAACAAGTAAGCAAGATTCCATGAATTTAAATTTCTTAAGGACCCTTAAGCCTTAAATTTAAGACATTTTCTAGAATCAAAAGCATGTAATGGATTTTTATCAAAATTAGAATAAGGATTCAAGGCACAAGGTTTAGTAGCATTATATCTTGATTTTTATCTTCGTAAGTAGGCAAAACAGTGGCGCAAAACAGTTCTGTTCAGAGAATTAATTTTACCCGTACTGTGAGGAGTATTCTTCTAGACACACACACACACACACATTATATATATATATATATATATATATATATATAAAATATTTATTATTGTTTATTATCTATGTACGTATACGTTTCGTCCTTAAACTGGGACTCATCAGCATAGAGATATGACTATTCACTACCGGTCATGCGATTCGAAACCCTGGATTACAAGTATTTTTCAACTCAAATCAAACGTCGCTAACTGGTCGGCCAATTATAAATAGCTGATAAACAATGATAATTTTAACACTTTTAAAGCGGCTTGACGTTCAGGCATTCTACTTCTCTTAGGGAAGGAATGATGCATTATAAAGCAAGTGACGTCATGCTGTGTTAGTACTACCATTACAGTGCTCTACTTTTTTACGAGGAGCAACAAATATATATATATATCTACGTGTGTATGTATTTATGTATAATAAAATGTGATTTCTCTCTAGCTCTATTTACCATCTCCATTATGGTACATGATTATTGCCGCTTGTTTGCTAATGAATTCCTTTTCGTTTTGCTTTCTTTTTAGGATTTCATTCTTCTATTTCTTTCGTTCCCATTGTCTTACTCTACTCCAATGTTTCATTACCGCCAATGGCGTCGTACACTTATCTCTGATCATTATTTCTGTTCATTATTTCTTTTAACTTTGCTATTTCACTCCAATCAAACAATTCATTCCAGTTCATTAGTGATATTCTCATCACTTTGTATATCTCCTTGTTCACTCGGCTGCGTGCATAATTTATCTGGTTGCTACCAATTCCATCCGCCTTTTTACTTACGTATTTCTTATGTCGGTTAGGTGGAAAAATAAGATAATTGAAATTGTCGAATCTTGTTTTGTTTCTTTTGATTTAACCAATTCTAATTTGTTTGTGCTTCTTCCTTTTGAACGATCTTCTCAATTTGGCAGTAAAAAAAAATGGTTCAAATTCTGTAAAATGCTTACGAATATTTCCGATTTATCCAGTTCAATCTGAAAATGCTCGGTACTTTTGAACTTTCTTGAAGGAAACAATTTCGTTCCAGTTAATTTGAGTTTTTGTATGACCAATTCCTATGATATTATGTTATTTTCTTTATCTTTAAAAAAGTAAAACCACAAAGATGGTTTTGTACATTTTTAGATTACCACCCTCCTCTGAACCCCTCTCCCAAATGAGATTTTGATTTTTAGGGGATTACCTGTAAACATCTTGAAAAACTTGTCAATAAAAAAAAAATCAATTATTTTAGAATTTAGGGTGGGCATCAGTTTCGTATATAAATTTAAGGTGGTTTCACAGATTAAGACCCATGCTAACATTGACCCCGTCGTTAGAGTGTAAGTTAACATGGGTCCTAATCTGTGAACGTACCAAATTTAACATAAAATAATCCCACATTTCGGGCCATTCTAACACTTTAAGACAGTTAATAATTTAGGTTATGTTTGGCTTAGATGTTTTAAAAAATAATTTAGTAGAAAGTTTTGAAAAATAACTTATTTGGGGAAAAAGAATGTTTTGAAAAAAATATAGGGGGGGGGGGCGGGTGTGAAATGCAGCTAAATATCTGCAAATTTGACCGAAAGTGTACATTTTGTTGCCACAGAAAAAGTTAAAGTATTGTGTACAAAATTAACATAACATTGGTAAGAGGAGACAATACAAAATGAAAAATAACCAAAACGAAATTTCTCCACTCAAGAAAGTTCAATAGCACCAAATGTTCTATGCTTTTTTGGTGAGGTATATTTCAAGGATGATAATAGGTAATCATAACCAAATATGGAAGTATTAATTAACGACTTAGCTATACACATTATCCTGTTATTCAATTTTAGTTTGGATTTTATTTTTTGCTTCCTTATTTATCGTTGATTCTGATCCGTCACTTGCTTTTTTTTTTTTCTTCTACATATAATTTCATAACTTCATTGTTGATTAGTTTATTATATATATTATCGAGTTTGTAAATTTTTCTAGATTTATCTGCACTTATCAATATCTTTAAGTTAATTATTTTGATATCATTTTTTTTTTTTTAAGGGTATATTTTTCTACATTTTAAATTGTTTTTTATAATCATTAGTTCGTTTTCGAATTCTTCTAATTCATTCATTTCTTCTGGATATTTTGTGATTTTAAAATCTTTATTTAATGCTTGCATGTTGCTGTTATTATCGCAAGACCGGACTTGGAAGGCAATCACCTAGCGAGGGTGTCCTGATAAAAGCACTGGTTCCCTATCACCCAACTAGGTTGCCAACAAAAAGGGTATCTGGCCTATAAAAAAATCTTGCCTCAACTAAGGAAATAATTTCCAAAGAAAATCGGAAATAGGGGGAAAAACAAACTAATAAGAACAAAAAGTTATTAACAGTCATGATTTGATTAAATATTTCGCCCTAGGGCTTCATTAAGATTGCTACTGCCCTATTGATGATAAAACTAAAGAAATGATATATATATATATATATATATATATATATATATATATATATATATATATGTGTCAAATCTGCAGCAAATGGTGCCCGGTCAGATTCAGTTCCTGATATTAAACTTCATCCATAATATAACCTCCGGCAAGAATTTCAGTTTCCCAAATTTATTAATTTATTTATTAAATTGTTAGGTGAAAGTACAGAATAGTAAAGAAAGCCTCCCCCCCCCCCATGTTAAGAATGGCTTTCTAAATAATGTTATTTCAGCACGGTCGGTAAACTGCAGAAGATTATTTAGAAAGTCATTCTTAACATGGGGAAATGGGGAGCTTTGTTAACTATTCTGTACTTTCACCTAACAATTTAATAAATAAATTAAATAAAAATTAACCACAAGAGTAAGCGACCCAAACAGGGAGTCTTTAATATCAGGAACTGAATCTGACCGGACACCGTTTGTTACGGAATTTGAGTCAGGGATTCTTATGGTTTGCCATATATATATATATATATATATATATATATAATGTATAAGTAGTTTTCCTTTTTATTTACATTTGTTGTGTTTCTGATTTTGTAAAAACAAGATATCATAAATTAATGGATAATGTGTAAAACAGGTTAGTTTGCATGTGTAGCAGTAGCAGCAAGTACATGTGTCCCTGCCTCCTGACAAGCACCCATTGATCAGCTATTAATTCTTCAGAAAATGTTTTTCCTTTCCTTCGTCGAAGCTTTTCTCTTCTTTCGTAAGAAATTATACAGTTGTATTTTCTGTGGAAGAAAGATCATCTATTTTGATATGTTTGCTTTGGATTATCGTTCTCTCTTTGTTCGGTTTCTGATTCATTCGTTAATTTTATTAATAATGAAGATAATCTCTTGGGTACTTTGTTCTAACATCCACAAGTTGCCTCTTTACAATCGAAAAGTCTTGTGGGAATTATGAAAAGTGTATTTTGGCCTTGACTTTGGAACCGTGCAAAAATAATTTTGGTTGTAATAATAACTAGTGGGACCTCGTGGAAATTCCATGGTGCTTTCTACACCAATCTGTATAATTTACTGTTAATAATATTGCTTATTGAGATATGTCTGTCAGCGTCAATACTATTAAGAAAAAAATTAATTTGGTTCTTCCGTAAAAATAATAATCATTGTCAGCTAAATATTTCCTAAATAAATAAAACGAATTTGTCTCTTTATTTATTTAAAATTATAGCAATTTTATTCTTTTTTAAACAATAGATATTCTAATAGAGAATTGTAGTTTGCTTGAAGCATTGCTGGGAATAGTAGTAGTATGTTTTTAAAAGGCTGTGGGCAATGCAAATTCCGGGTAAGATGTAAGCTGGAAGGAACAAAAATAATGAATCGAATTCGAAATGTGACTTACTATTTATTTTTTTCTTAAAATCTTACATAACAGCAAGTGTGGTGTTAGTTGTTTGTGTGATGTCCGGATGATTATAAAAATCATTTATTTAATATTTCGGGAAAAGACACTTCCCTTTGTCAAAAATAATAAACACCAGAGTAAAACTCCGTCTGTGCAGAGAATCTGCCAATAATATATATATATATATATATATATATATATATATATATATAATTTGTATATCTTTCTTCAAAAAGGACTGGGTTTATACTTATCCAATGTTTTATTTAGATAATAATTTAAATAAATATTTTCGACAAACCCCCTTTTTACATTTTTTCAGAGTATTTAATTGTTTGCGTGATTGTGTTGAGTGAATGCAAATATAGTAACGACATCAGAAGTGTGTTGATTTCAGTGTGAAATGTGTAACGTGTAGGTTCAGCCACACGTTACACACTTCAAACCCAAGTATACTTTACATTAAGAAAGCTTGGCGGGGGAGAAAAAGTGTCCAAGACTGTAGAATCAAATTGACATTTACTGGCATAAGAGCTAAAAATAGTTTTAAAAAGAAAAAAAAATTCTTGCTTGAATGAAGCAATATTTATACAATAGATTATTCACTCATGGACTAGCAGGCAACCAGAGCCCAGAGGATGGACTCATCCATCTAAGCAAAATGGGACATCCTAGCCTTCTTATAAACAAACGTTCTAGTCTTCTTTTGGTTTTTAATGGAGATGCTATGTGGTTAGTTGGTTAGGAAGAAAGTCAGGATGAAGAACCTGACCCTGTAGAGTTAGTTGTATCTGGCCACATCTAACTTAAATAAAATTTTGAACAAGAAAAAGGGGTCACCATCTTCCATAAATAAGACCACATCTTCACAACTAAATAGGTATCAACTTTTATTCAAGAGAAAACTGGAGCACGAGAATTGTTCAGTCGGCTGACTTTTGTCGCTAAACGAATGCTGTATCCTGGAAGTTCCATTCTAGCTAGCAACTCATAGTGAAACAGGATAACATCCTATCAAGAGGCGATCAAATCGGGAACTGATTTTAATTGTCTTTTTTGGCGTGAAGATACATCTATACATATTCATCTTTCTTTCGTGCAGATGTATCATAACACCCATGCAGTTAACAGTCCAGACTCTAGTGTGTGAGCACAAAGCCAAAACACAACTTAATCTAATGATAGATACTGTGTATACATTTAAACAAAAGAACTCCCTATAAAAAATCTTGCCTCAACTAAGGAAATGATTTCCGAAGTAAATCGGAAATAAGGAGGAACAGCACTTCTATCACAGTTTATTTACTTTAAGCTCAACTGTTCAGACAGCTGAGCACTGACTACTAAATTCAACAAAGACAAATCACTTTTTTTTCTTTCTTTTTTTAAGGAATCTGGTCTTGTCGATCATATATTCGACTTTCAGGTCACATACTGTTAAAATGTTTTTTTTTAAATTTCTTTTTCTTATTTACTTTTTGTTTTACTTCAATCTTCTAAATGATTTTGTTGAACTTCATGAAAACGTATCTAATGTCTTATGTAATTCCTAATTATATTGTTTTTATAACCTCATAATTTAGGTTATATATAAATAATAACTTGCAAATAAATGGATGAACTATCAAGAGAAACATTTAACAGATTTATTAAAACTGAACACGGAATGAATTAATGAGTTAATTGGCCGCTGGACGCGATTGATATATTAAGTCTGACGCCGTGGTCTTTGTTTTCTTTCTCTCCGGGCAGACGACTCTTTTCCAAGGGCGATAACTCTTAACTCCCGAAATGGTTCAAGGGAGGTAATTCCGTTTTCGTTAGGTGTCCTAACAATTGTTTAGTCTCGCCATCACTGAGAATTGAACTTTCAACCTCCAGAAAACTTCCATTTAGAACTGATTAATTTTTAGCAGTTTATACGTTGCGCCACGGATCCATGTAGATATTTACTTGTCTGTTATAGAAGTATAATATATGCTATATTTGTGGTGTCTGTCTACCAATTTACTGTCTCTCAACGGGGTGATACAAGGTCAGTTTAATTTTGGGGCATCCACCTCCTTAA
The DNA here is from genome assembly GCA_963556195.1 of Sepiola atlantica. Lineage (NCBI taxonomy): Eukaryota > Metazoa > Mollusca > Cephalopoda > Sepiida > Sepiolidae > Sepiola > Sepiola atlantica. The sequence continues at coordinate 91,533,054 of OY744520.1, read as the reverse complement.
TAAGGGTCACTAATAATAAAAATTGGCTAAGTCTAGAATAATTTCTCCTCTTTATTTACCTGCTGCTCCACGAACAGAAAAGATACTAGACTTTGATACTAGTCCTAATACCGGATAAAAATCTTCTAAATGCCTGCCCGTGTAGGGTGTGGCCATTACTGAATGCCATAAGAGTGCTCATGGCCCTGTGACATTCAGTAATGATCATTGATAGAAGCATGTTTCTCCGGTGACTGAGAACAGATACTACACTGTGATCCTGACCGGAAGACCAGGTAGTACTGGTTTCTCTGTTGTTGAGCGAATCTGACTTCTGCACAGTGCCCATAAAGATTGTGGCTCAGGATTGTCTGGTCTGCATGAAGTTCTCCTTGTTGACTGTAGCTATTTGTTGTAATTGTAAGATTGCAGGGTCTCATCCCCTCCCCCACCTCGACACCCAGAGCAGCTAGGCTCAGCAGTTGCATACGAAGATTAGAGGGTTTGGTCGTGAACTCACAAAAGAATGGTGATTAAACATGCACTGAAACAGTTGCTATCTTGGATTTGTGGTTCTGTGCCTGACATGTCATTCTTGCAACACGCAGAGGGAAACAACGGATCCTGATATTTACTTTGCCTGGATTTTCAGGCAGGTAGCTCTGACACTACTCCATTGTCATCCCCTACCACAGTGCAGAAGAGAGGGTGGGGGGGGGGCTTTGTCTTTTTATCCGGGGATGTAAAGGAAAACCCAATTATAAGATAATTTTCCTTCAGTAAATTTTCCTTGCAATCCAATGATGGTATTAATATTGTATTAGCGAAGAGGGTTACAATAATATTGTGGGTGTTTGTATACACCAAGAACCCATAAACAGCGAAGACAACTATTTTATTTATCACCTGAAAATTCTAGAAATCTATAAACTATTAAAATGTTATGGTGTTTGGGGAATTTTTCTGTTTGTGTACAAATAGGTTGCCCATTCGTTTTTTTTTTGTCAACTAGAGTACATGATGCTAAAGCAGTAGTCTTTATAAAGGATTTTTTAAAACTGGATACACGTTTCATACATTTAAAGAAATTAACATAACAATCTTATATAAATAGAGATTCTGTCTGTCTCTTGTCAGTCACAATTTTTTAAATGTAATAAGTACATTGCAAGAATTTCGAAATTTCAGAAATCTTAACTACTTTGAGGAATGGTAATTAATAGTAAATAATAAATTCCCAACTAATAAAGCGAATGCCATGACTGGAAATCGAAACTGAAACCTTGAGATCTTCAGTCTCAAGTTTACCAATTGAGCAATTTGTACTTTCTTATAAATAGAGCTGAAAAACATTACCATAACAAAATAATTATAGCTTTTGTATGACGTCATAGATTTATGATTTACGTCATGTTTCAAAACATGAATTCAAACATAAGCGATCATAAAATTTAAAAAAAAAAATGAATAGTTAAACATTATCAATAGGATTGGAAATAATTTTAATAGCCCAAAACAATTTATTTTGCTTTAACTACGTATTGGTGTTAAAACAATTTAATATTAATATACTAGAATTCGTGCATGGGTCCATTAATTAATTCTAGTAACATAAAAAACAAAAACGTTACATAAATATTTTAAAAGAATTAAATGCTTTTTTTTTTTATTTCTTTTCTTTTTTTATAATCCACAAAAAATAGACATTAAGGGTAATCAGCATTAGTTCAAAGCAAATTATTTTTGCTAAAAAACATAATTTTCTGATTTTTTGTCAATAAAAACAATACGTACATACATTCATCGTAGTTAGTAAGCATACTTACTCTCTCATGCAAATACTAAGTAGCATATTTTTTTCCACAAAATTTCACAAATATTATTCTTCAGGATAAAAACTAGGTAAATATGGGGCAGGTACTGTATACAAACATCGCTCAAACTAATTAAAATAAAAGATTTTACAGCAACCATGAAGAAGTTTAAATATTATAGACCTTCTCGTAACCTGTTCTGGTCTTACAGAGGCAAACTTATATTGGCCTCATTTACCTGTTACTATGAACGGGTTAGTTCAATATTGTTGGAGTGACTGCTGTTGCGTCCAAGTATGTCCTGTATGTCCTATATATACTACTTTACATAAACCCCCTCATAAACCACAAGACATTTAAGTTATGGTCATTTACTGGCATGTTCTTGAGTACTCGTGCAATATACCTTGCATCTGTATAGATTTTGTTCCTTTTTTTTATGTAACCATGGTAGCAAAAACTGCATTTGACATAGCTTGTTTCATCGACATTGTGGTAATAAACATTGGCACTGCATATTTTGCTTTTTTTGATATAAATTCAACCTGTGTATGTGTATATATGTGTGTATGTATGTAATATATATATATATATATATATATATATAGGACAATTGTGACAAATGCTCAGAAAATATTTATTATCGTCTTGATTTTTCGATGGGGTGCAACCCTGATTATTATTATTTAAAAAGAGAAAAAATATATATATATTATTATTAGCGGGGGCGTAAAAATACCTGGTATAGTACCCAGGTGCGATTCTACCCTAATTTGCGAGATCGACTCATCAATTTTATTAGATCATCCATCTAGGACAGGAGCGGGCAACCTTTTCAGAGTGAGGGCCAGATCAGACTTTTGGAAGGAGATCGCGGGCCGGAGTGAAAAACGTAATCTCAGAATTACTATATTTTGTTTACATGAATAAATTGTAGAAAAATTGCATTGAACACTCTACAAATCTGATATTTTTTCTCAGGAGACTTCTGTATGTAATGTTATAAAAGGTGTTGACGAAGAGCTATTTTGGAATCATAAAAAATAATGACAGGGAAAGTAGCAAGTTGATCCAGCATTCGTTTTGACACACCTCATATAGGTTCTCTGTTTTATGCCCTTTCCTCGTCTCTTGTTTCCTCTTTGCCTCACTCTTTCTCTTTTTCTATTTCTTTTATCTCAGGTCAAGGATTTGAAATTAATAGTTAAAGAAAAATGAAATATACAGGCATCATTGCTGGCTGATATTTATACATTTTCATCCCACTGTAAATCTTAATCGAAACCTACTTTTCCGTCTATGTCACAAAATGATATGAGGTTTACTGGGAGGTTCGCGGGTCGGATTGCAATAATAAAGCATAGCAGGGTAGCGGGCCGGACGCTAAGCCTTCGCGGGCCGGATGTTGCCCGCCCCTGATCTAGGAGAAGAAACTCCGATATAAAATCTGCGCTCTACATCGTCTCTCAGTTATCTTGCTTCAGCTTGTCACTTAAACCAGACTTTGTAGAAGGAGAGCATGCTCTGTGTGTCTTACAAACGCAGAGCATGGCCATCTACATGTACAGATATCCCTACAAGACCCACAGCGATGGAGACCTGTAAAAATGAACTGGGCCTACTGAACAATATGCACAACCAAAATCGGAAATTGAAATCTTTGTAGGGATGGCCTTCTTCTGTAAAAGAATTGGCAATCATCATATATATATATATAGTGATAGATACATTTACAACATTATTTATTACTGTTTTGAGAATTCAAGATCAACAATAGTTTGGCATACGATCGTTTCCGAAACGCTTAGGAATTGTTTTTATTTTCTTATTTTTTTACATGAATTTAAATGTCTCTCCTTTAGCGCCTTTTACAATGGTAAGAAATAAAAGTTCAGCGAAAACATTAACATCTACTTATTTCATAAACATTACAAATTTTAACAGGAAAATAAACGAAAAATACATGTACATAAATTATATTAGTTCTACCAATATATATATATATATACATATTGTCGTGTCTGTTAAGACTAATTAAAAAAACTTTCTCAAAGATAACGATTAATATTTATTCAACAATTTACTAGGGTTGCAGAGTTTGAAGGTTATAATGCTCAACTCTTACTCCTAGCATTCTTACAAGTCTGACTCTGCAAGTTACACTTGATCAATGTACCCCACAGTATTTACATTGCTCCTAGCCAAAAGACCAAGGACATGTCATTTACAAAACATGATGATCCACCTTCTGGTCAGTCTGCTGGGGTAAAGGAATTAGTCTGCCATAACACATATTTTCTGAACATTTGAAACAGGATAGTTTGACAAAAGATCTCAAGTAATCCCCCCCCCCCCTAAAAATAAAAAGCAGATAATGTTCAAATCGAAAAAAAAATAGTGTTTGTAAAATTCTAAAGGTTTTGTGAAATTGCAATCAGGATTTGTTTTTAGGGATTCAATCTCCATTCTCTGAAAATTCTGTTTCATCATAATTCTTTCAAAGAAAGATGACCATTGAATTATTTTCTTGTTATCTTTCATTTTTTAGTGTTATTTAAAATGGAATTTTCAAGGATATTCTTTTAATCTTTCTGTCAAAAGAAATGAGATTGATGAACTGTAACACAAACATCATTTAATTAAAAAAAACTACTTAGTCTAATTTAATTATTGTTTGAAATCATGTTTCTAAGGTTTTACAAACTTTATTCCCCTCTTTTTCTCACACCATTGACCTTTCTACTGCCAGCATTAAAAATAAAGTTCTTTCCAAGCATCTCACCAAAAGGGTTGGTCTGTCAGTCCCTCTTTGTCAGAATGTCATGTTTAAGTTTGAAATAGAATTTTCGTCGGTCTGTTGGGCTTAAGTTTGAAATAGAATTTTCATCGGTTGTTCATGCTTAAGTTTGAAATAGAATTTTCGTCAGTTTGTCATGCTTGCGTTTGAAATAGCATTTTCGTCTATCATGTTTATGCTTTAAAACGCATTTTTAGATAACTTCATGCATTCCTCTATAAGAATTTCCGTCAGTTTCAAATTTTCATCATGTATAGAAACTCGTGTTTCCTGTTGTTTTTCTCAACAATAAATATTTAACTAATTCTTAAAAGTTTTTTTTTTATCTCTGTGCAAGAATGAAAATAGAATCGGTATTAATCATTTGATTTGTGTTTGATCTGTAAAATAAGCTCGATCTTCTTACTTGAGACATTTGACACTTATCAAAAAACATTATGGGATGGATTATCAAAAAACATTATGGGATGGATGAAGAATCTGCGAGGAACCAAACAAATGGAAATCTCCTTAGCAAAAGCAAATTAAATTTGTAATGGGGGTAGAGAGTGGATAGATTATGTGCTTGTACTTGACCGTTTCTTTAATTCTGTAAGAGGATTAAAATAATCTCATGTCAAGAAAAAGAAATTAAAAAAAGTGTAATGCACAAACATCTGGAGTCTGTAATACATCATGAATGGAATTTTTATCTTTTGTTTTTTCCTAAACAAAAATCTCTTTATGTACTTGATTGAGAGCGCTTCAATAAGTCATTCGGATCTAGAGTGCAAAGGTTATAATCACTTTAAGTTGATCGATATGTTTGCACTTGTACAATAAAAACATGTAAACGTATAAGATGTACAAAACATTCTCGTCCTTATCAAAATATATGTATAAACCTTATAAGTATTTCCACGGAATGTGGTCAAACGAACTTACTGCACTTGTCCCCGCCCAACGTAAATACCTCCCCCCCTCCGACTAGCAGCAACATCACACACCACCCACCCCACCCACCCCTACACTGTAGAGGTCCCCAGATGCTGAAAAACTTTCTACTCTAATAGCTTCTTTCCTCAGACTGCTTGCCTTGGAATTCCCTCCTTACTGTTTCCTCGACTGTACCAACATGCAGAAATTCAAATGTAATGTGAACCAACATGTTGCTTCACAACTCACCAGTTAGGATGTCTTCTATAAATCTGGCCCTTAATCACAGTAACTCCTTAGGTCTCAATGACAATGAATAATAGTAAAAAAAAAAAAAAAAAATTTTTTAATTTTTAAAAATATAAAATTAAGATGAATGGTTGGTTCCTTGTTGGGTTTTATAGCATGTTAACCATTGTTGGATAGTTTTATGCTGAAACCGTGAACCATACATATGTTTTGTAGGCATATTTTTGTAAACTATATATTCTATCAAACTGATAGATGGGACCCTGGAAGTAGTGGTAACTAAGATGTGATTTTCCAAATAGAGGCCTCATCACTGGAGGCAGTTTTGTGTCGTTCTCTATGTAGTGGGGTAGTTGGATAGTTGATAGGGTTGGGAAATAGGGTAGGCAGAAAATATAGGTAAAAAGAGGCTGGTAAAGATGGATTTTATGGTGGTAGGGTAAAAGCGAACACCTTGCCCGTGGGTTTCTGAAGCAGTTTAGTGTTGTGCCCAGGACAAATTCTATTTCACCCATAGATATGACCCTGACTAGAACTCGAGGTCAGAGTGGGCCTAGGAGTGATCCTAACTAAGATGTAGCTTTAGCGACGAGACAAGTATGTCCAGATCACAACCGAAATAGGGAGAGCCTTACGTATATACAGAGGTGAAATAAAGTGCAATAAATATTGAAAAATAACTTTTATTTAAATTCATGCATTATGAAAATATATTTATGCTATAAAACAGGAAAACTAAACCAAATCTATGATGAAATTGCCATAATCAAATTATAACAACTGTAAAAGTCCAACTCGACAATCAGCTAAATCCCATCCATTCACTGTGAAGGTCCCCAGATGCCGGAGAGGTTTCTACTCAAATAGCTTCTTTTCTCATGCTGCTGGCCTCTGGAACTCCATTCCTGCTCCCTGTTTTCCTGACGGTACTGACATGCAGAAATTTAAAATTAATGTAAACAGACATCTCGCTGCGCAGCTCCCAATTTAGGTTGACCCCCCCCCCCCCCCAAAAAAAAACTTTCTCTCTTTTTTTTTCTCAGTAGCCCCTTACGTCTACAGTGGCGGTCTGCCTTGTTTGGGGTGAACTTAAAAAAATAAAGAATAGTGTCTCTTTTCTTTTGTTTTGAACCCAAACATTTTTTTTTGTTTTGGTGCCGTGAACAGAATTAAAAACAGACATTCTGTTATAAACTTAAAATGTTTTTATTACATGGTTTTATTTTCTAATTTTTTTTTTTTAATATATATACTACCAGCAGGGCTACCTGGCGTTGCCCGGGCAAAGAGTGTAACATATTTCTATTAAAACTTCTATCTCTTTATCTCTCTCTATCCATCTCACTACATTTCTCTCTTTCCCCCTCCCCCGTTTTCATCCTCCCCTTCCCTCTCCCCACCCTTCTGTCTCTTCGAACCAGCCCATTCCTTTCTCTGAACATATACACACATACACAGAGACAACTCTCCTTTATATAGATTCCTCAAGAAATGAGTTTGCATAAGGGAAGTAACTCCTTGATAAAAAAATCAGTGTTCCTTCCCTTTAGTACAAAAAAGCATATGCCCCTGTTTAGGGTCAAAGAATGAATAATCTTTTCTAAATTTTAGATATAATTCATCCAGAGCAACACTGATAAAAAATATACTAACTTTGTGGCTGTTTGTTTTGTAGTTTTTAACTTTTATCTGGATATACACACAGACAATTGCCCATTATATAATAGATTTACATTTATTTTTGTGTTCTGGGTATGAGGTGAAATGACATAAAGTGGTAACACCCCAATTTGCGAGCTTTAGAAGTGCAGAGGTAAATTCACTATTTAGCTGCCTTTACTTCCAAATTCACTCTGACCTGGAATAGGAGTATCGTTCCTGGATGTAACATGAAACTGCAGTTTTATATGCTAATACATTTACATCATGAATAACTAGTTAAAGCAGACACCTTGAAAACATTTTAAGCCATAAAGAATGTAAAACATACAAACTAAACGACTTGATTCAGCATTAAATAACTTGAAAAGCTAGATATGCGGTAAAACAAACATTTAGTTTTCATCTTACTGCTTTAAATCTATAAACACCTTAATTTCTTTGCGTTGTTGAAGTGCTTCATATACAAAATCTAATTTTAAATTTTCTCAGAAGATTTTTGTGTTATGATTGTATACTTTTCACTTCTGGGTAAAAGTACAGAATAGTTAACACACGATAACTCTTAAACGAACAAAAAACAACACATGATTTATGTAAAACACATTAGAATGAAATTATCTACCGAACCCAACTAGTTTTAACTTGTGGAAACGATTTTAAAGATTTATTTTTACTGTTTAACAAATCATTTCCACAATTTCTTTTGGTTTACTAGCTCTAGAGTGTTAACTTTTCTGTAATTTTATCGTTTAAAAAAAAAATCTTTTCACATTAAAATTAGCCGGGTTCAGTAGAGAATTTCATTATAATGCGTATTACATAAATTATATGTTGCTTTTTAGGTGGGGTGGGGTCCAAGATTTTGAATGTTAACTATTCTGCACTTTTCCCACTTCTAAAACAGATTGTCTATTTTCCAAACCTTTTCGCAAGTTCTTTGTAATGTGTTACTGATCTGACTACTTATATGTCATGCAATTTTATTTAATGTTTGAAAAAAAAAGAAGAAAATGCACTTAAATTTCAATGTTTTCTTTACTCTCTGTTTGCAGCCAACTTTTGTCTTCCTTTTAAATGTCTGTCTTTTCACTGTGAATTCACCTCTTTCTCTGTTTTCTATTCCGCTACCAGGAGGTGGTAAGTATAATCTGACATGAACACTTGGCGGCATGGTCTTTTCGCTTCTTTTATAAATAAATGGCATTCAAGCTGCATGAAAATGCCACTTTAAATATCTCTTCTCACCCCACTCCCTCGGCTCTTCTCTGAGAGAATATTATGGCATCCTTGGTTTTCTTGGCTCTCATCTTTGCACGTATCTTTTAAAATAATTTGCATGTGGCATTTACAAAAAAAGGTCTCTGCCAAAAAATGTTATTCAAATTATTTATGCTTTCTATTAAAAAAAAAATGTCTAGAAAGGGGAGGGAGATTATGGTATAAAAATGACTAAAAAATTGTTTTATGTAAAAAATGCTTCATTCATTTTTCGTTAAATTAGATAGCAAAATAATCAAACTTTTTACTTCTATGGTATCCATAATGGTACCATAGAAATAAAGAGACTTATGCAAGATTAATTTTTTAATAAATATATCTAGGAACGGGCAACGAAAGTGAAAGTAAGTTGTTTGTTAATCAAAAAATGAATTTACCCTTGATTGAATAAAAAAAATTAAAAAAATTTTTTTAAAAAACCTAAAATTAACGGATTATCCAATCTTAATAACATTTTCAGTATTCTTTAATTGACTAAATGTACCGGAAACTTGTTGATCAGAACAACTAACACAATTTGCTTAGAAAATCATAAAGTGTGAGATACCTTTTTAAAGAATTATTCTTGCATAACTAAAACTAATAAGTCTCTTTACTTCTATAGTATTATTATTATATATTTTTCATTTTTCTTATATAGAAGTAAAGGAGCTTATCATTTTGCCATCAATTTACATACGTGTTTGTGGTGTATACATACACGCATATATAAATCAGATGACGACACTGAAAAAGAGTCGCTATTTCTCTAAACTCTTACAGAAATATTAAGAAATATTAGTGAATGTAAACAATTCAACATAGCATTCTAATTCTGCAACCGCTAGCAGAGTTATATCTATGTTTCGTCTTAACCAAGACTCATCATTGTAGCTATATATGTTGATAGCAATATTTATTATGATTTAAAAAATAATTATATATATTATTACTCCGATGGTTTGGCCATGCCAGATGAATTGATGATGGGGCGATCCCAAAGGATGTTCTCTATGGTGAGCTCACAAGCAGCTCCAGACCAGCAGGAATATCTGTCCTATGCTATAAGGATGTCTGCAAGCGAGACATGAGGGCAGGTGACATCGACCCAAGAAGCTGGGAGTCTGTCGTTGAAGATCGCAGCCTCTGCAGAAGAGCTGTAAAGGCATGTCGTCAGGAGAGAAGAGGAGAGACCAGCAGTGAAGGGAGAAGAGAGAGCACAGACGGCAGAGGGCTGCAACAGAACTCTCGCAACCAGACACCACCTACATCTGTGGCAACTGTAACAGAACCTGTCGATCCAGGATAGATGTGCACAGTCACAGCAGATGCTGCAATTCAGCAACCGACAAATCTGAGGCACAGAACTCCATTGTTTCCTGAGATAGACGGATGCCAACAACAATATTATTACTATTATTATACTAAATCTGAAGCAATCAACGTTTGTTTCTCTAAGGATTTTTTTCTAAAAAGTTAAATATCATGAAATACATGCTAAAATATTGCTTGGTTTAGGGAAGTTATATTTGAAAAATATTCACCATGATTTGCAATTAACTCACCAGGTGGTCCGTCAATTACAAAGTTTATGTGTATCACTGTCTTCCTATCTTGTACGTTGATTCAACCACTCTGTACTAGTTCTTAATGTTTTTGTGAACATTTAGAGAAAAAGTAACTCGCGCTTTTCAGTAAATTAGATAGCTAAATAATAAAACTCTTTACTTGTATAGTATACATAATGGTACCATAGAAATAAAGAGACTTATTCAAGATTAATTTCTTAATAAATATATCTTGGGACGGGCATTAAAAGTAAAAGTAATTTGTTTGTTCACCAAAAAATGATTGAAAAAAATCACCCAAAATCAGAAGTTTTTCAGTGTTTATTAATAAATGATTGGATGTTAATATAAAGTATTTATTTTAGTAAAAAAGCACAAAAAACTTAGTTTTTTTTTGTTAGGTCACCTCCCTTCATTTCAAGAACGAAATGTTTATTATACCCATAGTCGAAACTCAGTGACCGTCTTTACATAGCGATAACACACTGAACATGTGATGGAAAAAAACAAAGATTTTTAATGGTAGCTCACAGTAGAAAAGCAGAGTAAAAAAACTAAAAATAATAAAATAAAAGAAAATCAGAAATTTAAGTGTGAAAAAAAATTAAATTGTCATTCGCACAAGTCGCTTTCACTTTAATTGCCTGACCCTAGTTATATACTTTCAATGCAAAAGGCAAGAGAGAGAAAATGTTTTCAGGTTGAAAGTAGTATTTCAAATAGAATAATTTAATTCATTTGTGATGCTATATCTGATCGGAAAATATTTTGTTTTTTCTTTTGGCTTTTGCATATTTGAAGGTTGTTTACATTTCAAAACGTCAAATGGACTGAATAAAGTCTTTTTTCACATGAAAAGATTTTCTAGTCAACTTTATAACACACACACACATATGTGTAATGTGTAATTCTTAAAGTTACAATTTAGTTCTTCGAACTAAGTCACATCTTGGGGTCATGAAACCAGGATTGCAGAGTCTGAAGGTCTAAAATCCAACTCTGACTCCTAGAATTCCTAAAATCCAACTCTTACTCCTAGAATTAAAAAATATCTGACTCAGACTCTTTATTTTAAAGCCTTTCAATATTCAGACTGCCTGTTGAGGGGGGGGGGTCCATCCTAAATTGGGAGCTGTGCAGCTAAATGCTTGTTCACATTAGTTTTACATTTTTGCAGGTTGGTACAGCCAGGAGAGCAGGGAGGGAGTTCCAAAGGCCGGCAGCAGTATAGTATAAATAAACTTCAGCCCATGCTTAACTTGTCCACCAAGTTTAATTGATGAAAATGTCAAGCAGTCTTTGTTTTATCACTGTACAAGGATAAACATATGTGGATATGCCGTTCAAAAGTTCTTATAGCTCTGACACCGTCATCCCTTGGCACTGCCTTGATTTGGGCTGTAATGTATCTCTTCATTTTATCGCCATTCAATGATGTGCTCCAACTGTGTGAAACGCATTCAGGATCATACCTCTCACTGATGAGGCGATAACCCGAATGGCTCTGCAGCCATTCCAACGAGTCATGGAAATGTCAGGAGTTGCAATCTCTACCAGAAGATTGTCTACAGAAGCCATTGCACTCCATCAAGTGCACTTCATGGCTTGAAATATAAAAACATGAGATCATTGGTTCTTACTGGTTTGAAGGCGAGAATGAATGGTCATCATGACCAATACTGAGCACTATCTGGCAGACGAAAATGTTGTGTAAGAGATTAACAGTCGTTTCAATAAAATCGGGAAAGATAAGAGTTCATCAGTTATTCACAATTGTGCACATTGTATCCAAGTTGTGCATTTACTGCATATCATTAAGCAGCAAATAAAACAACGGCTGTTGGATTTTCATGACTGAAACTACCTGGACAAGTCAGTCATAGACTGAAAAGTTTATTTTTAATTCTATTAACGATTCTATTAGTGCCATTTGAAGGAGAAGGGGGCCTATATGCACGTGTGTGTGTGTGTGTTTGTGTGTAGATATATATATATATATATATATATATATGATTATTTTTTATTTACACATGTACAAAATTTGCGACACTGGCATGTTGATGTTATCGATCAACAGCTGTTATAAGCTGAGATCTCCTCAGGCAGAGTTAAAATCCGATCTTAACCTTAGATCATATTTGGAAAGAATGAAATGGGGTAAAAAGAGAAATTTAAAATTAAAATATCTCGAAAAATAAAGCAGTTTCCTGAGGCCAGTTAATCACATGTTTGCTTGTCAGTCCCACTGAATCTAGTAAAGGTAGTTATTTAGTTGGAGATTTTGTTGTCAGTGATCTTATGTTGAAAAAAAAATTATAAAGAAATACATTTTTCCCAATAATGAGCATAATTTTATTTAAATAGATACGATTTTGTAAAAGTTTTTTACACATCTATCTGCCAATTGTTAACGAATGTTTAATTTTCAAGCTCTGTATATTGGTTTATAAAATCTTGTCTATTCAAATATAATTCTAAACAAAGTAATTAGAATAATTAACCATACATGTATATCTGTACACACATATCTGATTAAAGATGACAGAATTTTCTCTTTCAGTATTTTTTAATCATTTTCTCGACCCAACTCCTGAAGATAATCACAAAGATTAAAAGCCCTTGTGATGGTTGAAAAGAACTCCTGCATCCATATTCCATTAACTTCTGGGGACCCGGAAACTTGCTTGCCGAGTCAAGACAATGATAAAAAATAACTAAAGAAAGAATTCCATCGTTTTTAATGAGACATGTATCGATAACTATTTTCTGACTAAATATATATATATATATATATATATGTGTGTGTGTGCGTGTGTATATAATTATATATATATTCACATATATACACATAAATACATAATCTTTATATGTTAGATATATACTGTTAAAACTGGATCTTACTTATCTTGCTTGCCTCCATGTACACTGGATTACGCCACTAAGGGATGATATCATCCAATAAAACAGGTGAAAGATACCAGAAAGATAATTTATGACATCATAAATGCTGAAGGAAGAAAAGGACTATATCTTCCATTAAAACAATAACTATATATCTATATACACATTAGACTAACAGTTACATACAGTTGTAGTTTTTGCTTGTTTGTTTGTTCACAGTACATATATATATATATATATATATATATATATATATATATATATATATATGTATGTATATAGACCTCCATATATATTCTGAGATTACATTAGTCTGAGTACATTTTATCAAATAGGGTACAACCTTATCATGGTGTCTGCGTTTACGATTTAACTCCATAAAAGCGAAATGCAATATGTTACATTATTTTATTTAGTACTTGAAAATAATACAAATTGAAACCTAGAAATGTTTAGGGTTCAAGATTTGGAGCAGGAGTGCATAGTGCATAGAGGTCGTTATTGGTTCTCAGGAAAAGCTGGCTATGCCTTGAGGAGATTAAAGCTTATGTGTTTGTTGTGTACAATTTTGTCTCTTTTAAAAAATAAGAAGAATGTTACTTTTTTAAATAAGAAAATTTTCTTCGGACCAATTAAAATGTATTCCTTCTTTCCTTTTGCTCACAGATGTTCACTGCACTTTTTTTAATTTCGTTTGATGTGTTGTGAGAAACTAACTTTTATTTTTACTTTCTTTTCTTTTTCTAGGTATCATGCAAAAAACCCTACAAATTTTAACTTTACCTAATGACATTTCTTTGAATTATGACCACAATATTGTGGTGTTGAGATTGGGTTGTAACATATTGTAGTGGGCTCTGTTAAAAAGTAGAAAACATAACATACGTGAAGAAAACGAGAAGGACAATGATGATCATCAACATAACGAACAATATGTATTTATTAAAAGAAAAGTGGTGTAATTTGTGGTGGTTGCAGGTGCATGCATATATATGACATGTACGTTGAAAGTTCAATCAAAATTAGATGAAATTGTTTGAGAAAGTTGTTATCGAGTTTGGAATGGATTATGTTAAATGTCTTTTGAATGAGAATCCCAGATTATAGGAAAGTATAGAAATGAGATATGGCAAAGCAAAAAGAAAAATCTGCCTCTTTTTAGCTTCCGAGCTGACAATGTTCGGACACTGTTTTTCGAAGCTCTGTCTTTCAGGAACTGGGAAAGGGAAGTTGACATAATGCTGTAAAAGAATGAAGCAGAAAGAATATGAGCCATTGGGCAAAGACGTTGTTAGTGTTTTCTTTTATGTGTATCCATTGTTAAAGCTATCAGGGAAGAGAGGGATACGACTGTTATTATCACAAGAAGAGAAAAGCAAACCATTTTGTTTCTGCTGAGTGAACACCCTGGCGATGATGGGTACTGCCATAATTATAGAGATGCGACTATCCACTGAGCATTTACTGATTTATGTGTCAGAGAGACGAACAGATGTTCTTGTCGATGTAGAAGACAACCACAATCTGTGGGAATCAAAGACTGCTCTCACTATGCTACAAAGTGACTGTTGATTTAGTTTTTAAAACAATGTTAATTTAAATAATTTAGGACAATTGAAGTAAAAAAAGAAAAATCCGGGTAGATAATAAAAAAAAAACACTTGGTCCTGTATTTTAACCAGGGTTGCAGAGTCAGGAATTGGAGGTTTTAGAAAGTGTTGGACTTGTAAGAATGCTTCAAGTATGTGTTTGATATTATAACATCCGATTCCGATTATTACTGAATATTGGTAGACTTAAAAAGGAGTAGGTTGGATATTTTGGAATTCTCAAAGTTGGACCTCATACTTTTGACTCTGAAACCTCAAGTTTAACCCTACAATTTATTAAGAAACTTTAGTTGGAACCACATTAGCTTTTCCACGAAGCCATTCAAGTCACCACCTGTGTGACCCACCGATGTCTAACTACATTAAAATCCTTTAGGCATAAATATACATTTGACTTGTAATGTTTCTCATATCAGGACTTACCTATATTTGTTGGTCATTCACTCTGCAAAATACTCGATTATATATGCAACTGGGGGTCACTTGTGAATTTAATATTCTCTAGAATTCCGGGAATTTGATATTCCTTAGAAACTTCTTGCTTCAGTAAAAGTCAGCTTAACACGTCCAGGATGAATCGCCACACCAGGACTAGTGACAGAAAAAAATACTTAGTTTTGTGAGAATTTTTATTTACTTCTCTAAAATAAGTGCAGAAAGCTGAATTGGGAGCAATAGCTTTTGAAGAAAATGACCAACAATCATGTATATTAATTGAGCAATTTTACTTGGGCAAGTAATAAAGAATCATATACAAAACACTAAATGTACAGTAAAAGGGTTTGCGAACTCGTGCATCCACAGAACTTATCTTAGAGAAATATCCTGTTAATATGTGCGTACACTTCGGGTTCCACAAATGGTTGGCTTTTAAGTCAGAGAAGAAAGACTTTGCAACATCCGACTGGGGCTTGTTGTAGTAATAATGAATATGACTAGAGGTAGGAGCTCTGAGAATTTCAGTTTATATATGCTGGCTCATGTTACTCCTAAGGAAGCATTAATTGGGTTTACTTTTTGGCCAATCCAGAGACCAAAACCACCGAATTATAGATTTTGATACATTAACTGAAATAGTTTGGAAATTTTGAGATGGCGTTGATTATTTGGATTATTCAGACTGTTTTTATCTTGGATATTATTCTCACAACGTTTCGGCTGATGTAACGTCCAACCTTATTCTG
The DNA here is from genome assembly GCA_963556195.1 of Sepiola atlantica. NCBI lineage: Eukaryota > Metazoa > Mollusca > Cephalopoda > Sepiida > Sepiolidae > Sepiola > Sepiola atlantica. Next base: position 91,517,118 of record OY744520.1, on the reverse strand, counting down.
AAGTGTCTTGTCGAACTCGAAAATCTGTACAGAATTTAAAACTGAATCTGATGGAATGAGAACAATTTAGCCCCGTGGATCAAATAAAGTGTTCAGTTCGAATTTGACCAGAAGAAGATTGGAATTACATCGGCTTGAATGTTGTGAGAATAACATCCCCCCCCCCCAAAAAAAAACAGTAGGCCGCATAATCCAAATATAATTTACTGAAAAGTCGTTGTCGGACGATTTTCACCGTGATTTCATTTCTCTAATAAAAGCTGTGCATTTAGCTTATTGATGTTTTTAAATCCTTAAACCGAGTTTTAATTTTACGAGTAGAACATTTGAAAGTTATATTGATTTGACCTTATGATCAAGATCACATTAAGATAATCACTTAATTACGTGTTAATTTTTTAAGTCATCAAAGTTCAGAAGTTAAGTAGGAAGGGAGACACGTAATGTTGAACTGATTAATCACACAAGTGGATTTCCTACTTTGAGCCATTTAACTGAGCGGGGATTTCCACATATTATTATTATAGGCTCAATGTGTAATTTAAAAAAATGTTCTTAGATACATCATCACTTTTCTGTAATGCTAAAGTTATTTTTATCGTTACATTTTTTATAATTACATGGTAGAGCTTCATGAAAAGCCTCTTTTGTATTTTAAGGTCTCTAAGTAAGAATAATTTTTGGACTATTTAATAAAGGGAGACAACTGGAAATAACTTTTTTCTTACCCTATTCCTAAAATTCAATTTACAAAAGAATGCTGTTAAACAAACGTATGTCATAATTTAATGTCCAAAAGAAATTTAATTGATTTATTTAAAATATTAGTTTTGAACATTAAATTATGAGATACAGGTAGGTTTATTAACAGTATTCTTTTGGAAAATAAATTTTGAGAATGATGAAAAAAAGAAAAGTTATTTCCCAGTTGTCTTCCTTTATTGAATAATCAAACAGTTATAGTTACTTTGGGAGGTTAAAATGCAAAAAAGATTATGAAAATTAGTTTGTCGATTGTAACACGTCAAAAATGTGCCTAAATTAAGGTTGGATTGACTGAAGATTTTTGAAGTCATTTCAAAAATGTGATTTTCTTTGGTCTGTTAAATTTAAATTTGAAAGCAAGGGAAAGGAAATTCGTTACATTTTGTTCTTGATATATTGTTGTCAGGAGGAGGGTGTGACGTAGGGTAACTATGGTCATGGTCATTGGTCTGTCATGTTTAACTTTGAAATAACATTTTCATTGGTTTGTCCTGCTTAAATTTGGAATTTTCTTTTCTTTGGTCTGTCATGCTTAAATTTGAAATAGTATTTTAATTTCTAATTATGTAGATTGAACACATGATAGGACACCTACCTTGTTTTTATTTGAAGTATCTTTTAATAGAATATAGTTGTTTTGTTATAAGTTTTATAAATACAGCTATCGCATGTAAGTAAAGTAAATGTGAATATCTCATTTGTTTCGAAGCAGCAAGTATGTTAAGCTTAGCCCAAAATAGTTAATCTAATTGTCAGATTAGAGGCTTATCCATTCTAGCTTGATTATTTTTCTCTTCATAATAAGCTATTTTAATCTTTAATCTTTGTATTAATTAAGAGTGTAATTTCTATTCTTTGGACAGGAAAGTCAAAGACAATTCAACTTGAACGGTTTTTATTATTGACATATGTGGAGTAATATGTTGGATGAATTATATAGAGGCATATCAGCTGACCCAACACCGATACTCCCCTCCCAACAGTAGTGTACTAACTAGTCCATGTGTGGCACTTTACATAAAAGATAAGGCCAATGTAAGCCAGGCTCTGTAAAACAGACCACTTTACACCTGTAACTCTGACATTTCACGGCATAATATTTCCGTGTAAACTTCGTTTTATTTCTCACATGATTTTGTTTCTTCTCTATTTAGCTTTTAACTCTATCACAATCAGAGCGTCTGAAAATATCTGCCGTTTTTGGCTACCTTGGCTGATCTTTAGCCATCGATAACAAATGGATTTAAAAATGTGATTTTCCATAGTCATTTTTCCGGCACGATTTTAATATGCTTTTTTTTTTTTTTTCTCAGGACGTGTTCAAGTGTTCTGACATTGATAGTTACCTCCGCCAAAGAGGTTATGTTTTAGGTCGAGTTTGCTTGTTTGTTTTTCACTGTTAGTTTGTTTGTGTACAGCCTAGCGTCCACATCGTCTGACTAATCGTCACCAAAGCAAAATATTGGTCATGGTCTAACTTAAAATTAATTTAATTTGGAGATGTCAAGGTCACTTTGGTTCTGTTCATCGTAGACTGGCTATTTGTCTCATATTGTAGCCAATGAAGTCCTGCATCTTATATGGCCTTGAGATTGAAAAGTTCAGTCAGTCAAAATTTTTACAGGATTTCAACTTTCGATTTTTCTAAATTTTATGTCTGGATCTGATGTTCTTTGATAACAATAACCACCAGATAAAATTTCAACCTGATCAGATAAATAGTTTTTGAGTTATCAACGTTTCCATGGCATAACTTTATTAAAACTTTATACAATATGGAGAAGTAAGGTTTAGATAAGACTTCAGAACATCCTTACGTTGTCACAACTGACTTGTTATTGTTAATACATATATTCCTTGCCATTAATATACACAGATTTATTTATATTATAAAAAGCAGTATACTTAAAATGGATTGAAAATTGTTGAAAGGAGAGATTTCATTGCCAGTTTATTTGCCTTTGCATCTCAGATTGGTTTTCTCACGCTTCAGTTGGATTGTCTTTAACAGATTATTGGTTGGTTGTTGGGTATTACGTCATATCAACCGTGATTTTACGCTGAAACTGTACATATGTTTTTTTATATGGTTGGTTAAGTAAATCAATTTGTTTTGTAGGGTATATAAGTGATAAATAAATAGTCTATAAACATTAGTTTCTATTTAACTCATAGATGGAGCCCTGACTGGTACTACCACTCCGGGTTAATAGATCTAGGAGTAGTGGTAACTAAGAGGTCACCCCCCCCCCCAAGCTCTCAAATAGAGGCCTCACTAATGAATGTAGTTTTGTATCATACCTTGGATAGTTGGGGAGAAGGACTTGAGTAATTGATAGGGTTAGGAAACGGTCAAATCTGGTTATAGTTTTCAAAAATGTTGCATTAGGTTTAAGGTATAAAACCAAAAAATTTAAAAAGAGTAAATATCCCCGACTACCTTGACAAGCAGCAAAATCCCACGCCTTCACTGTAGATGCCCTAGAGATGCCAGAAAACCTTCTACTCTAATAGTTTCTTCCCTCGAACTGCTAGACTTTGGAATTCCCTCTTTTTCTTGCTTCCCCGACTGTACTAACATGCAGCCATTTTAATGCAATGTGAATAGACATCTCACTACTCAACTCTCTACTTAGAGTGTCCTGTAGGTATGGTCCCTAATTCACAGTAGTCCCTTATGTCTCAGTTGCAATGTTCATTGTTTGGGGTGAATACGAGTAAAACAAAATTTGAAATGTAATTTTAATACTAATCCAACCATCTATAATTACACAGAAACTTTAAGCATTCCAATTGCCTCCATCCATCTTTCCCAGCCTTAATCTCTTGCACTGAGTATTTCACTATATAATATACCATTTATATATTTATCTATCTTAATTATTTGTACTTTAATTAAACCTTATATTTAGTGACTTAATAACACAATTGATAATATAATTAACCATATTATCTAGTTAACTTGTTTATAATTTAGCTACTTAAATAATGGAATGTTTCCACTTTCTTGGATACATTTTGCCAGAGTGAGTTATCCCTTTACACTTTCATCTAAAAATATAAATCTTTGTTTTAATTTATTGCCATTGATTTGTGAATCTTCAGTTCTATGTTAGTCTGGTATTTCAATGTGGTGATTCTGCAGTATTGTGTACATATGAAATATTTTCGTCTTTAATTTAAAAGAGTGACTTGAAAGGGGGAAATAATTCAAACTTTTTTGTCAAATCTGATTTATTTTCACACAGATTGTAGAATTGTACCCAGTATAAAACTTTTTTCACATGTTTCGTTCATTTAAACTTTACTTCATTTCAATTACGTTTTTTTTGTAACTGATTTATTTTGATATTTAATTTATTTCAATAAATCTATTTAATTCTAACGTATCGTCTGAATTTTTATTTGATTTTGTATAGAAAAGTGAGTGCCGAACAGCACCGAGCGTTGTGTGTGCGTACAAGTTGTGTATTAAAATTGGCTATTTCCAACTTCCATTTTTGGAGAAATCAGATTTGACAAAAAAGTTTAAATTCTCTCCCCCTTTTTTAAATTAAAGACGAACATATTTCATATGTACAGAATACTGCAGAAGCTCGAACTTTCTAAAATCCTCTGATTTTATATTTTAAACTTTGCAACATTTTGAACAATATTTGTTTTTTATAAGCAGATTTGACTGTTTGTTGCTGGATTTTCTTTTGTTTGACTTTTGTTTCTAACGATCTAGACTCTTTCTTGAATTCCGGGCAATGCAGGATCTTCCTGTTAGTAAATTCGTTAAATAACAGAAAGAAATGAATAAGGATTCGGATAAAATAATACATTTTTCTTATTTTTTTCTTATTTCTTTCACATTTCACCTTGTACTAAAGACATTATCATATTTTGCTGCAAAGCTCTACACTTTCGGCTCCATTGTCAAAACGAATTTGTCTGTTCATATTGACTTTTCACAGTTAACGAAATGCAAATTGTTTTTTTATCAAATATAATTTCGGATATTGATATGTCAATTGTTATCTCCCTTGAACATAATTTTTATATATTGTTATGAAATCGAGAACCAGCTGTTCTTATCATTTATTTGAACTTTAAGTAGAGTAAGTTTAAGATGAATTCAAAATTAAAAAGATAGACTCAGAATAAAATAAATGTTAAAAAGAAATATTTCATTATCTCTATTTATATGAAGTTAGGTATGTGTATGTTTATATATTTGTATGTACAGGATTCACTCCTAAACTAACAAACAGATCCTTTTGATTTTTGGAACATAGTTGTTAGGTGTAAAACGTTGTAATGTGGGCTACATTAAATTTCATTTCGTTTTGTAAAAAAAGAGGTGGAAGCCTTTCATAAAAATTTAGATACCTCCTGTTTTTGTGAAATTTTAACAATAGATATTAGACATCAATTAATAAATATTCCTCAAATTTCAGTTTCTTTTGAGTATTTTAAAGGGTTTAAGGGGATATAATATGGGCACAACCCTCCATTTGAAAATCAAAATATTTCAGATTTGCATTGAATTTGATCCCTAGTTATTAAACACTAATCAAGCAAGATTCCTTGAATTTCAATTTCTTAAGACTGCTTAAGCATTAAACTTCAGAATGTTTTCAAATCAAAATCATGTAATGGGTTTTGATAAAAATTGGAATATGGATTCTAGACATGAGATTTAGTATCATTATATCTTGATTTTAATCTTTGTAAGGGGACATAAAGTGATGGAAAACTGATTTTCTTGGTCCTGGGACTCGTATTCTTCTAGTATAATAATAGAACTTTTTTTTATTTATAAATGTGTCCTCCCATCGCGAAGAGAGATTCGGTCTTCTGTCATGCTTTTGTTTGAAAAAGCATTTTCATTGTTAAATGTGCAGACACATCTTATTTTAGATGCGATCAAAACTTTCCATAAGTGGTTATGCCTGTCCATTTGTCACGTTTAAGTTTGAAATAGTGTTGGTGCCTGTCTTTCACTTATTACTAAGGGTCGAGTTCACGCCAGTAATGCAATGTTACATGTGAGTGAATGCTGGACTCTTACTAATTTGGTCTTTCTGCGGTTGCAGAGCAATGACGAGGCGATGATTTGATGGATTTGTGATGTGTATCTTGATGAGAATTACTTCTGACTTCCTGCTAGTGCTATTGTAGCCAAAAGTGCTCAGTCTGAAGTCAGCTCTGCATTGCAACTGTGATCCAATGGCTTGGTCGAGGGGGTATATTTTGATCGCGGAACCAATGTGATCCGATCAATGTGATACGACTGTTTGGCAAAGTGGATCTTGGGACGATATCTATTCTTGGACGCCTGGGCTTTTGTCGATGTGATGATGGGACGATGTGTGACAACATGTGCACATATGTGCAATGTCTCATCTTGTTATCACCAGTGAGCAATCATCGTTTGGCGATAGTCACTGTCGTCTGCTTCTGGGACTGGCTGGCTGTGGACCACTGTTCTGCAAAAGAACCTTATGTAAATAATGGAACAAACCCTGTTACTTTTAGATATAAAAATATAATTACTTTTTGCCGAAGAACATATTTAAAATTCGAAGATTCGACTGAGTTTGGCGAGCGGGTCAAGCACGCGTCTTCCTCATTCAGATTTCAAAAGCCAACTATTTTTCGCTTGTCGTGGAGAAGCGACGGGGAAAGAATGAGATAAAGAGGGAGAGAAAGGGGAAGAGGAAGAAAGGCTGAAAAGGAAGGGAAACACAGACGCTGTCAGTGTTTCAACAAATCTTGGTGACAGGTTATCTGACCTCTTGAACCTGGCTGGTGTCTCCAACATTGCTGATATTTTAGCTGACATTGGATTACACTGAATACCCCGATCAGTGAGCTGACATTTTTAGTGCAGCAAATTTATTTTATTTGCAACTCAAGTCTGGCACAAGGGTTACGAATATAACGGGGAGCACTTAGCTCTCCAAAAGGTCACGCATTGTGCCACAGTAACCACCTGCGGTTGTATGGACATGTAGATCGACACTCTGTTTCAAAAAATAGATGTACACATATCTCAGTGTATGGTAACCAAGAAAAAGGCAGATCGAAGAAAACTTGGAGTGACTCCATCAAAGATGACCTCAAGCAATGGCACTTCAAAACAACCATACATGTATAGATTTTCATGGAAATAATCATTTAATATTCTATGACTACTTGCAATATGGAAAAGACGCTAATTAACGCCATATACCCTTGTTATGGAATGTGAAATTAGAGCAATCTACTCAAGTAAATTCAATAAAGGGATCAGTTTGAGATTCACAAAAGTCTACCGACTACGACAAAATGAAACTGAAGAAGGCAAAAGAATACAATGATCGAAACATTATAAAAATAACAATAGCAAAGAAAAAGTAAATAATGTAACTGGGTTAAGTAATCAAAGATTTAATTCAAACTAGAATCTAAGAGAAGAAAAACTAAGATTTACTTAAAATCATAAAAAATGAATAAGCATGTTGACTCAGAATATTCAAGAGTTATCTCCCTTCAATCAGATCCAAGTTCTCTCTCCTGATTCATACTCGCCAATGAGAGAATGAAAAAGAAATAGACAGATTAAGTAAGGTCCATTTAAGAAAACAAGGACGGATCCATTTCTATGTGTTAATTCAATCTGTGAATTTAGAGGTGAACATCTTTTTCTTCATCATCAATTAGCGTCTTTTCCATTTTCTTATTTGGTGTGTGGCGATCCTTAGAGAGTGAATATTACAGTAGTATTTTCTCCCCACAAGCAGCTTGGGGTCATACGGAATTTGAATATATTTGAATAAGAATTGTGAGTGTATCTTTGGTAGATCCGAGTTTTAGTTGGAAACATATGCAAACAGAAATATGACTTCCCTATATATAATAGATGACAATAACATTCATGGAGGACACACTTGATGCATACAAATATTTCGCCATATTTAATTTTCTTTCAAAATAAGCAAATCAGTTCAGTCTAATTTGTATAATTTATGGCGGCCATCTTGAACACATAATATGGTTACTAAATTCAATTAAATTTAGCAGTGTTTGTTTTTTCAATTCTCATAATGGTTAACTTAAATCATATCAGATACGAATCGAGAGCTAGACACCTTTAGTATGAGATGGTGTAATTGGTCATTTATTTATGCAGACTAAATTCAAATTATGATCATCGGAATAGGAGACGAATATGTGGTCGCAATTCAACGATGGCCGTTCAATGATATGGTGGGGGGCACTTTGACGATCGTCTCATCAGTAAGATGTGTTATGCTGAATGTGTTATGCTGAATGTGTTTCACACTCATCAGACTTTAAGCCTCCTTCAGATTTTTTATCTGGAAGATACAATCAAGATAATCCCCAGATTATTTCTGAACCGAATAGCTATCACAGCTAAGATTTATCTTTTTTAAATAAAGGGGGATAACTTTCTCTGGCAAATCAGAGAAGTGCCAAGACAGGAGAGTGTTATCAGTTATTAACAATTTTGCACATATCCAAATGTGCTTATCATTGAATGGCCATAAAACAAAAACTGGTGAACAAGTAAAGCATAAACTGAATTTTATTTGTATTAAATAAGATTGGATATGCAGAAAGGATTGTGAATCTTATTAATGACTCCTTGGGTAGTATTCAGTTAGAAATGTTACGAGCAATAAAATCTATGTATTTATGCCTGTTTTTTAGGAGTGTATATGCGTGTTACAGTGTAAACATTTATGTGAGTGTGTGTTGGTTTGTGTTAGAGTGCTTGGTGTACGAGATGAGAATTAATGAGCCGTCCCTTTGCGACAGTAATTTGTGTGTGTGTGTGTGTGCGTGCGCGCGCGTGCATGTGAATTGAGAATTGATTAGGCGTCCCTTTCCTTCTTGGGGGCAAGGGAAGCTTAGAGTTCTGATTTTCTTCTTTTTTTTCCAAGTCATGTTTTCGATGAAAATCTGACCATAAATAATAAAGTTACCAGCTCCAGATTAGTGATTTTATTTTGAGTGCCAAAAATCATTTTGATCGCACGGACGTAGATAAAAGAATATCATGTGACAGCTATTTTTCCTAAAATGTCTCTGGGAGCCGGTTTTGTATGAAAAATGTAATTTCTTTTTTAGATGTGTTTTTTCGCACATGCCATTATTCGATTAATATCATAGGATTGGGATACATGTCAATTCTAAAATTGTTTGTTTGACTAGGTCTATTTTTAATGTTAATTTATTTCCAGCATTGACTAAAAATATTTTACTATCCCTTATTTATCTTTTTTTGTAACTATGCCATTTTTTTTTTTTTTGTTAATTTTTACCAAATTAGTATTGCTTTAATAGGATTTTGAAAATAAACTTTTATCATTAAGATATCGTTCAGTCATTAAATAATTAATCAAACAAAGTGTTATAAAACTGTGGCAAATTATGTTCAGTTAATGTTGGTTTAATCTCTATAAGATTATTTGGTATAAATAGCCTTTGAACGTTCAATCTTTTCATATATACGAATTTTGAACCTAATTAAAATGACTTTCTATTCGATAGTTTAAATGCTGATGAATTTATTTGTAACTAGCAAACAAACCCGTCATTGCCTATGAATAAATGCGGACCTCTGTTTACTCTTGTTCTTGGCTCTGGACCTCATATTACCATATTATTTTTTTAATTTATATAATTTTCCTGTTTAAAATGCAATTAAAATAAAACAGTTTTTACCGTTTATGTTTACCAAATGCAGCCGGCATGAAATTATTGTAAAAAAATCAATAAAAAAACAAACTAAAACAAAGTTAATACCAGGGTTTGGTTCTTTCGTAAAATCTTATTCAAGGAATCCCGGACAGTAGAACCGCAAATATATTATAAATTATCGTAGATTTACTGAAGGGCTCAATTTTTATTTCATACAAACATCTGTCCTTTTTTACTGATTGAAACAAACTTCCAATTCCATCAACTTAAAAATTGTTTCTACAACTTAATATTGTGATTCGTAAACTCTCGGCTGTTGTACTCTCCGACCTTCTTTAGGGGCATTTTTTCAAATAGGATATATGGTATAATAGTTATGAGCATTGGTTAACAATTAGTTTTTAGTTTTAAGTGACAATCTTCTGGAGGTTGAAGGTTACATCCTTATTAAAGGCAAGAATAACTAAGAATGACATAAAAATTAACACTTCTACCCAGTCGTGGCTGACAGAATAAGAATGATCTTTCCCCGTTGATTAAATAAAGGATTTAGTTTGAAATTCAGTACACGATCTTGAGTTTGACTGGAAGGTTCCCAAGTTTGAAAAGATGCATCTGAAGAAGATTGGAGTTTACATCGTGAATATAACAAGAGATGAGAAAATAGTCTGAAAAAATCGAAATAAACAATCCTCATTACAAAATTTTTTTTCAAAGTTAATCGAAACATTTGGATTACTCTGACTACTATTCTCATCTTGGTTGTTATTTTTTCACAACGTTTCGGCTGATGTAACTTATCTTTTTAAACTTGGGAATTTCTCTGTTGAACACAAGAATCCACATGGCACCTTGAGCCTAATCCCTTAGTCCACAGGGGTGTAGATTGTTTTTGTTCCATCAGCCATGACCAGGCAAAATGCTATTCTTAGTTATTATCGCCTGAAGTAAGGATTGAACCTTCAATATCTAGAATACCGTCACTCAGAGCTAATAACTAAGAATAGCATTATAATTAAATAGCATTTCTGCCTGGTCATGTCTGACAGAACTAGAAGAATCTTCCACCATAGATTAAATAAGGGGTTCAGTTCAAGGTTCCATGTGAGTTCCCACGTTCAACAGAAAGATTCCCAAGTTTAAAGAGATGCGCCTAATGTACTTTGGATGCTAGATCAGCCGAAACGTTGTGGAAAAAAAAAAAAATAAATGAATAGCACTCAAGGTGAGAACAGTAGTCCTAATTATTCAAGTAATATTAATTCTCATGTAAAAAAAAATTCCAAAACAGAAAAGAAAAATTTTGATGAATTTATTTGAAATATCATAAAATATTTTGTCAGAATGTCAATGTAAAGTGATGAGACATAATCGATAATTATTTTTGATTTATAAATGAAGAATTATAAATAAATAATGAAACAATTGTTTATGTCAGTTTATCAAAAGATTTTCCAATCCATATAAAAATCAATTCATAATTTAATATTGTATAGTGGCTAGTTGCTTTGTGCATTCATTATGATTGCTGCTACTGATATCCTTGTTTTATTTGGTCTTCTTTATGGTGAATTTGTTCCGGGTAGTCTTGTCTCAACTGCAATAACGATAATACAAGATTATAGCAAGGATGACACTGCATTACCTGTAACATGCATTTATGTCTTTCTTTGTTTTTCCCCTCTTTTGAATGATTAATATTTCGAGCAAGAGCTCCTTATCTAGAAAGATGTATGAAAAAGAGATCTGAAAGTCTTAGAAATGAACTTCAACAGATGAGAAACCTCCTTGCAGCCTGTCCATATTGCTTGGAGGCAGACTGTGCAGCCAGATCTCTCCCGGTTTGAAGAGACACTTTCCAAATAGAGTAAAAGATGCAGAGAAGGAATACCTCCATCTAGAAGTGATGGCTACCAGTTCAAATATACATTTGAAGTCTGTTCAGAAAACATCAAAATTAATACTTGATCTAAATTATGACAAAAAGTGTTTTTCTTTTTCTTATTAATAAAATAAAGATCCTGTATATGCCATTAAACTACATCCGATAGTGAGCCTCCAATTAATAAGCTTTGGGGAATGTGGAGTCAACTCTGTGTTGCCATTAGTCCCATCAAAGTATCACGTATGAGTTTAATAGAATCTGTCCTTGGTATGACGTGAATCGGCAACCAGTGGTATGCATATACGTTGTCATCATGAAGCAAACACTGTAAATAATTATTTGAAAATATGATTAACGTTAATGTTTTAAGAATAAACTGCCTGAATTTAGAAATAATAGTAAAAGAGAGCATTAATTACGCATATAAATTAATGAAAAGGAATGTGAATGATTTTTATGGAAATGTCCACCAGTAAGCAGTGAAATCGATAGCATGGGGACTAGTTAAAAATAAGAGGGTGAAAGTTCCTCCGCCTTTCTTTACTTTATATATAAGATTATATATTTTATGATGTGCTTCAAATATATCTCTAGAGTTTTACAGCTATAATCATGTTTATACACCGTTTACTCATAAGATCGAAGTTAAGCAACGTTGAGCCTACCCAGTATTAAATAGGTGACCATTTGGAAAGACTAGGTGTAACAAAAATCTCTGAAAGGTTGAAATTTAAATCGCATAAATACTTTGATTCTGATTAATTTTAAATTTATGAATAATTAAAAACTTACTTAGTTTCTAGCTTTGCCCTCTTGAGGTAATGTGTACTTTTTATTTATTTAAGATTTAATTTTTTTAAATCCACTTTTTCTTTGATAATAGACATGCCTGGTATTTGGGCTAGGGTCAACATGTATCTGTTCTGTCCTGTGTTGATGAGGAGAAATCCTTCAAAACTGGGATATTTGTTTCTCAATTCAGCGCCCCCCACCCTTTTTAAGTTAGGATTTCCTCACATTAAAAACTGACTGTGTGTATAACTTTGTCCTTATAAATAGGGACAATCTTGTATATTTAGAAATTATTTTAAAAATTATTTTTGAAATATTTATTTAATTAGATTTTTGTAATAAGGACAATCTTGTATTTTTAGAAATTATTTTTGTAATTGGACTGCAAAAAGGATCTTAAATTTTATTAACGATTTCATGTGTGCCATTTTTTGTAATAAGGACAATCTGGTATTTTTAGAAATTATTTTTGTAATTGGACTGCAAAAAGGATCTCAAATTTTATTAACGATTTCATGTGTGCCATTTTTTGTAATAAGGACAATCTTGTAGTTTTAGAAATTATTTTTGTAATTGGACTGCAAAAAGGATCTTAATTTTTATTAACGATTTCATGTGTGCCATTTTTTGTAAGAAGGACAATCTGGTATTTTTAGAAATTATTTTTGTAATTGGACTGCAAAAAGGATCTCAAATTTTATTAACGATTTCATGTGTGCCATTTTTTGTGAGTCGCCATATATCAGGTGATTTTCATCAAGTTTATAAAGTTAATATCGCCACTTTACGACCAGAAAGACTCAATCCTTTCTTTTCTTATATTTCTCACAGTGATGTCTACAATGATGCATACTTTCAAATGAATATGTGCTTAATTGCTGCATTATCATTAGGACTAATTTCGTATGCCTACTATCGGCCACTGAATATTCAGTCGAGACTGATACGCTGTTTAGTTATTTTATTTTTACTAAACAATATAATGTAATATCTATTCATTAACGATGGTTATCGCTAATTGGCAACATGTATATACTTCCAATTCTTTCACTTGTTGTATAGTGAAGTGGGTTACTGTTAGTGGAAAGTTTTTGATAGTCTGCATGAAACGTACAAATATCACACTAAAAATGTGTGATAAATTTCAAAATTTTAATTTGTTTTATTTAAATAATTTAAGTGTTACAAAGTTATAGTTTATGTGTGCATTTTATATGAATAAAATAAGTTTTCCAACTATTATTATTATTATTATTATATAAATGTATTTACCTTTTATGAGTTCATATAAGTAGTCCACCAAATAAAAATTGTTGGTTCATATCTCTGGATCTTTTGGCTTATATTAAAATCTTTAAAGCCAGTGATATATATATAAATATATATTAAATATACTCTACATGTACGTTTTCCCTGTGTCTTTCACCTCACACTCTCCAGGCAACAGATGTTGCTAAAATCTCTTACTGTGAGATCTACTTATGTCTTGCCATCTGACTCTCTCTGAGCAACCTTCCCAGCGTTGCCCGGAATTCATTGATTCAATTTAGATTAAAAATAGAGAAACGAAATTTTTTTAAATGCATAAATCACGTATAGGTGAGAAATGTGCACTTAGAGAAACATGTGATCACAAAATGTTAGTAAAGAGATGGAAAAAATGCCCCATAATGTAGGGGAGATAAGGTGTTAAGCTGTGAATATTTATCTCCATTATTATTTCATTATTTAAGATTGTCACCGTTGTAACAATCTTTCTAACCTGAATAATCTTTTTTTTTCCAAACAAACTGAAGCCAAATACATTTTAATAGTATAAAAAAAAGCTAGAAGCAGAAAATCGACAAAATGATTAGACAGAATCAAATATCGATGTGCCAGATGTGATGCTATTTGTGTCTAAATTCTAAAAATCTGACAAGATAACTTTATATGTTAGATTTACTCCTATTAAGAGCAGAAATGTGTATGAGTGACTTTCACATATATTGTAGATTTGATATCTGACAGAAAATTATAATATTGTCGGCTACTCTTCAACTTTATGTAGAATAGACAATGAACCTTGGGTGAAGTTTCACCAGCCTCGTAATTCTCGCTTCTCACTTATTTTGTTTAGTCCTCACATTCCATGAGTGATGTTTCTGAAAAAGGGATAGGAATTGCTGTACTCTGAATCGACTGTTTTGAGTTAGTGGTATGTGGAGATTTTCAATCCTCTCATAGTATTCATCATAATTCAACAGTCTATCCACCACATTATCTATTATAATCGAGTGCTTTTAGCTTTCATAGATAGTGACTTTTTAGTTAAAAAAACAAAACAATTCCAAATAAAAAAAAATTAAAATAAAAACGCTTCCCAACTGTGGAACATGTTGCCACAAGATTGCTTCCATGGCAGCTTCAACATGATCAGCTTCAAATCTAATGTCTAAAAATACATGTAATAAATCGTCCCCATGAGGTCAAACCAGAAGAATCCCCGACCTAAAGTCTGCAGCAAACGGTGTCCAGTCAGATTCAGTTTCTGATATTAAAGACTTTGTTTTGGATCACTTACTCTTGTGGTTTGCCAAGTTTTATTTTTAATTTTTATTTGTAAATTTATTTATTAAATTTGTAAGTGAAAGTACTGAATAGTTAACAAAGCTCCCAACTTCCCCATGGTAACAAATCTTTCTAAAAAAATTTACTGCAGTTTACTGACCGTGCTGAAATAACGTTATTTAGAAAACTATTCTTAACATGGAAAGTGGGGGGGGGGTACTATTCTGTACTTTAACTTAACAATTTAATAAATTTGAGAAACTGAAACCTTCGCTGGAAGTTATATTACAGATGAAGTTTAATATCAGGAACTGAATCTGATCGGACACCGTTTGCTGCAGACTTTAGGTCGGAGATTCTTCTGGTTTACCCCTATGAGTCATCAAATTTTATTCATTCCGTTCTTTATTTTCAATTCTCTCAGAGTATTCATCATCTGTCAATCCGTCCATCTCATTAGTCCTTATCTTCGAGTAGAATTTTAGTCTTGATAAGTGGTGGATCATTGATAAAAGAAAAACTCAGGCCAAGTCTGGTATAAGGATATATCATATTGTTACCGCTGCATGAACATCTTCCTTCAGAAATCTTTCGATAGAACGATTGATTGGAAACAGCTTTTTTTTTTCTTTTTTTTTTTTTTTTACCACAATTCAATCCGGTCGAGAATTTTTCTCGGATTCTCCTGATATATATCCCTTCCAGGAATTGCCATTTGGATTTTTAGATGGCTAATGACATCTATGTGTGCCACTATTAAAGATGTATTACAGTTCTCCACTAACTAGTGCAATGCAGCTTCCGGTTGTAATGCAGGTTAATCTTCCTTGATGTTGCCACTTTCTCTCTGCCAAGTCATCCATTTATTGATGATCATTCACAAGTAACAGTTTACCACGTTTATTTAAATAAAAAAAAGACATTTTATAATAGAGCGTACTAACATTAAGGAGAGTTTGCCCTCACATACGAGTCTTCTATTGTTAGTTCTTTAGACTGGCTGGTTCTGGTCAGTTTTTCATACCAGCTGGGGTTAGCCTTGGCAATCATTCAGACAACCTATGGTCCGTCTTGGTCCTAGGAGGTATACTCTCCAAGACATTACCCCCTTCTAAAGGAATTAGGGTTGATAGCTTGAGGTGCCCTTAGCAGAGAATGCCGACAGGTCTATTCATGGCTATTTTTTGTACCCAACCAAAGTGTCCCCTCATGGAAGCTGGTTTTCCCTACCTTCTGACCATGTGTAACATCTTGCTGTTGTCGGAAGCAAATAAACACCTGTTCCTTTCAGATAACAACTTATTTAAGTTTCTTCTTTTAGTTAAGGCGATTAACTCGTAGGTCATGGATCCATACACAAGTTAAGGTAATGAAACAAATACGTTTTTCTATGCAATGTTTATCTGAAAAAAAAATCCCCCCAACAAAAGACGCTCTCTAATAAACAACACCTGTTCTTATACTATATCGTTTGTTATGAGTAACCCAAAGAGAGGAGTCAAGACACCAGCTGCCAACAAGCGTGTCTGGCTCCTTAGAAATCCGATGGAAATAAGAGAGGGCAAGACGGAAGCAAAAGTCACCTCACTTTCTTGCGACTTTGACGTCACCTATCCCCATGACTCTGTCGTGGAAAGGGCAGACAACTCGTCCAGTATTCAAAAGTATTTGCTCACACAAACATGTTTTCCCACTAAAAGTAACACTGCACATAAAAATAACTAATTCATTAAATTTTTTCTAAGACTTGTATTATCGTTACGTCAATTCTGATTTCATAAGGCAGAAAATGTGTCTTACATATTACGTAGCGGTCATGTTTTTAAAGTTAACTCCTGAATGATATGTCATTAGCATCAGGTTACTTATGTATAACTGAAAGGGTTTGACCTCGGGGTCACCTGTCTTCATACACATGGTTAGAAGTTTGATTGGTTAATTTAATTATGTGAGTTAAAAAATAATTGAAGTTTTGAATTGAACAAAACTCCCGGGCAACGCCAGTTATGTATAGCTTGTATGCCTAAAGTATTACCACTGGAAGAAAGAAGTTTTTAGGTTGAAAGAAACTGCTTATTTGAGCATTTATCCAATCGAGAGTCGATATGTAAAAACATTCGCTGTCGCTACTGCTTTTAACAGCTTTTACTTTTTGTTTCGTTTATTTTTCTTTTATTAACTGTCGTTTTTATTTTTTAAACTTCAAGTTAAGAAAACAAATTTTCTTAAGTAAAGCAGTTGTATTTAACTAACAGATCTGTTCTTCATATTATAAGTACTAAGATACGAACATTTATACCAAGTACAACTTACACATTCATTACAGTTGACAAATACAAAAAATGTAAGCAAAACATTATGCATGTTATTTATAAACACAGTTCGTACCCAGTGTAGGGTATTTGTATCTGGATAATGCTGATATTCGCTATCTTAACTTGATGTTAAGCAACAAGTGTTGGATATTGCTTCCCAGCGCAGGTGCATAAACATTATAGACTCGTGCCTCTTCTGTTGTAACCCAGGTTTCGGCTGTGCTCACACTGTTAGCTCCTGTTCCTTGCTTGTTGATCGAAAACCACATGGACACCGGTTTTGTTTTAAAGAGTTTTATTTTTAACAGAACAAAGTCAGAAATAAAATGCATGTGTACGAGAGAGAAAGATCTGGAAGGAATGAATTGGAGAGGGAGATACCATTAACATATACAGACTGGCCGACTTTGGCCACCTGTGCCGCCCCCCCCCCCCCCCCACACACACACACCCCCTGTCTGTTCAGGTTGGTGTGTGGAGGCTAAAAGATAGAACCGATCTCCAACAGAAGTGATGTGATTTCTTGACTTCCAGTTTTAGACTTCCCCCTTCTCCTTTTAGGGAGCCCCCTTCGCTATCTAATACAAGTGTCTGACTCGATTTACCTCCCAATTATTCATAATCTTTTAGGGTCAGACAAAAGCCATAACTAGCTCGTGATGTGACCGGTAGAATTAGATTTGTTTGATTACTACAACACTTTTTTTTTAACTTGTTAAAGAAAGCAATTAATTTTTTTTACCTTATTTCACATGGTAAGTGTAAGGCATGGTAATATTATTAAATGTATGATACATGTGAATTAGGGTATCAAAAAGTAATTTGAAAAAGATGCAAGAAAATGCTAAACATGACTTGAATGAATATAAAAAATAGCATTTATTTATGAGGGAAAGGAACAGCTATTTTAGTGACAGGTTTAAATGCGCTCATGAATGTATTGGGTGTGTCCTCTGCACCAGCCATAATTGTCCCACTCGCTGTGCCAGTTCAAAGTTACTACTTAATTCTGTATCAGCCGTGTGGTCTCAGTCAGTGTTGCAACAAAATAACTCTCCCTCAAAACAAGTAGCAGGTTACAATAGTACTCGTTTCTTGCTTTTAACAATACTTGCCAATGAGAGATTTTTAACACAAAAAAATCAAGACACAAGTTCAAGAGCCAATCTTGCTTGAAGAGGCTCACAGATCTGACTGCCAGCTCTCGGAAAAACAAACTGACTGTCCCACACCTAGAGGACCGGCTCTAACTGCCACCTCTGCCCATTTCCTAGAATATATGCACCTTCGACCCGAAATCCTAGACATTATGTCTTTATCTCAATCATCCACATTCGATGACCCAGAATGACCATCCAGATAGTCACTAGAGATAACGGGTAGACACTGTTCACTCAAAATGGCCTATCTGTAGACAATCTATGAACATTACTTTTCTCAGCATGAGTCCTAGCTTAGAGACACTTATTTTATCTTGAAGAGAAACACATTCTGGGTGGCTGAACTCAAAATAAGAGATATTTTCAATTTTTTCTGTGCCCCGCCCCCCCCCCCCCATTTCTTGGCCGAGCATCTCTTACCCGCAGCAAGTCTGTTATTCGCATGCACCACAAAAATGAAACGCTAAACATGATCCAAGTGCATGTTTACAGTGTGCAGTAGAACTCATGTTCGAAAAGTTGAGAGTTGATCAAAAATAGTTGAGTATGAGGAGTTAGAATAAAAAAAAATTAGAATAAGAATATTTAGTAATGTTTTTGCTGTAAACAAAGGCAACTCGTAATGCTGCACACAATAATAGAACATGTCACAAAAGAAGCTAATTCTAATTGCAATTAGATTTTCTTTGAATAATTTAGCATTCTGCGATACTTTAGATATTGCTACCATCAATGTTAATCTGCGCTCGTACAAAGGTACTATTGCTGTAAAATTGCATATATAATGTGTCATCTATTGCATTGTGCTGGCAATGATCTTGTCGCACTGGGATTCTTTTCTTACTTTTCCTGGATCTGGGAATACCTTCTCTGCCTCCTTTTTCTTGGTCTGTTTTGCCAGTGTCTCTTAAAACCAGGAAAGACATTGCTGCACATCTTGCTTTTAAGGTTTCTCTTCTCCTGAGGTCAGTTTCTAAAATAGTCATATCTCTTTTGCAGACATCCTTGAAATGCATCATAGGCCCAAGTTCATTAGTTATCTATCAAAAAGCTTTATAAAAAAAAGTAAAAAGTAAAAACTAACTGTATCTACTTCGTGTTGCCTGTTAGTCATTTTACTTGTAATTGTTTTTTTTTTAAGTATTCCGATTTTTTTTTTTTTTTTTTTTTTTTTTCAAATATTTTGTATTCCAAATAAAGGAAAGTAACCCTGTATTTTTAAATACAGAATCAAGTCTCTTTTTTAAAGATAAGTTGGAATTATTTTTATAGATACCAATAAAAGCATACTCTGGAAAGAATTAAATCGAATAAAATTTTATTCTTCCTAAAAACATGCAGCAACGATACACTAAAAGAACTGGTTAACCAGAATAAAATATTGTAGGGAGAAAGCTATCGGTTACAAAAATCAAGAAAGTGACTAACTTTACTTTATATATTAGATTTAGTTCATTTATACAAGTTTAATTTATTTTTGTTCATTCATACAAGTTTAATTTCATTCCTGCAACTTGAATTTTCAAAATTTAAGATAGTAAAAATAGAATTGTAAACTTTTACTAAAAATATTCCTATTTCAAATTTTATTTTCCAGAGAGATACAACACATACGTGACCCTGAAACTTCAAAATGTGAAGTCCACAACAATTCAAGTGAAGGGGAATAATCCAAGCTGGGAGCAAGATTTCATGTTGTAAGTACATTGACCATTTTTTTAAAATTATCTACTAGTTTATACCTAGTGCTGGTACACTATCTGGGTATGTCAATTTCAATGTTTATCTAGCTTCTACCACTTCATAGCTAGTACGAAGAAAAATATTTGTGAAATTTTCTGAAAAAAATGTTACTTCGTATTTGCATGAGAGAGAATAAGTAACTATAATGTATGTTTTTTACATATTGTTTTAATTGGCAAAAATCATTGGACATTTAAGAAAAAATAATTCGCTTTTAATTAATGTCAAATACTCTGCGTTTATGTAGATTATCAAAAAAAGATTTAGTTTGAAAAAAAGAGATTTATGTAATGTTTTTTATGTAATGTAAATTTTTTTAAATTTACAAAATACTGATCGAATTAGACATGACGTGAGATTCAAACTGGTATTGATATCGTAAAAACTACTTTTTTAGTAACGTTTATTCTGCCTATACCTTTTTGTCAACCAATCATGTTTCTATTAGTGTAAAAAACGCCATAACTTTTAATAGTATATAAATTTATTACTAGTTATACCTACCTGGCCTCACCCAGGATGCAGTAAAGACTATTATTATTCCTTATTACTTGCCTCCCCACGAGAGCAAAGTTAGACATAAGGTCGTTTTTTTAATGTGGGTAACAGCCAGCTCCCTAAAAGGGGTACTCTGGATTGGAACAAAAATAAAATTTGCATCAGTCTAGAAGGACTCCTCCTTGACTGACCGAAGACAGAATAGACTAATTGTAGCATCAGAACAGATACTCTAATTTGTGCCTAGACAAAAGATCGAAGAAGCAGTGAAGTTATTTTAAAACTTATGCAGAAAAAAAAAATTTTTTAAGGGAGACAATTCTTATTATATTCTTCAATTAAAATAAGAGTTATTCTCCTTGCTGATTTAAAAAAAATAAATTTGGTGGTTACTTAAAAATGTAACATTATCAGTTGGCTGGACCAAACTAAGTAATTTAAAAACTAAATTTTAGTGAAGTACGCTATTATATTGCCGAAAGAAGAGCACAATGACAGCAGTGCTGATGTGTATGACATCACAATGTCGCAACCGATAGTTTGTCAAGTGGACAATTATTTAGTGGACTGAATTCCTGACTGGGTAGGCATTAGTAATTCCATACAAATGGGAATATTAGCCTGTGGTAATTCAGCCAGGTATATTGTTCTCGGCTCCTTCAGGATCCTAAATGTTTAAGTGAGACAGTAACTACACTACCATCTAATTTACTGATGTGGCCATAATGTGGATTAACTTCTAGTAGTTCTACCTCATCGACCAGTGATTCATGCTTACTGTTTTGAGGATATCATTACATCAATATTTTATCGGGGTGACTTAGCCATACATGGATTGATCATCTGCTGAACTTGAATCGTTGTTCATATGGCATGCAGTTAGTTGCATGCACAACAATAAATGACTAGCATGCAAGTTTACTGAGTTAAACTTCTTGGTGTGATGCCGGAAATTTTTTTGCTTTTTAATGCTCGACAAATAAACAGCCAGATGATTCCATTGTACCTTTCCGTTGCCCATTACCTTTTGGATTATAAGGTGTAGTTTTACTAGTAACAACTCTGTTATTGTATAGGAATATTTTTGTTTCTTATGAAAGAAAGGATGTTCCTCTGCCACTGTGGATGTTAGCAGGTATGCCAAATATGGTGAATAGATTTTATAGGCAACTATTTATAGTTTTAGCTTCTATGTTTGGATGAGGGTAGCCAAAAGTTGTACCTTGAAATTCATCTACAATGGTTAGCAAGTATTGTTTCCAGATAAGGATGGTAGAGGGCTCTTAAAGTCGATGTTCAGATGGCCAAATAGTTGAGTGGCTTTGATTAAGTGTAAATTTAGTGGTTTGTGAAAATTTGGTTTTATTGTGTTATGTGTTTGGCAGTTGGTTATCATTTTACGGGTTTCTTCAACAGAGTAAAGTATGTTTTTACTTTGCACAAAGTATCATATTCGTTACACTTGAATGACACAAGCATTCATGCAATTTTATGAGTTTATTGTCCAGAAAAGTAGCATAACTAGTTCAAGTGAGGGTGTCTGCTGCGTTTTTCGCCTTCACGGTACTGAATGTCAAACCTAAAAAAAAAAAATAGAATTCTATACTGGAGAATCACTCCTGTGCATAATTTTTCATTTTTGATTTTCTCATGATTTTGTGCATCGAACATAAATCGCACAAATTTTTAATCAGATTTTAGAATGAAATGTCTACTAATTAGGTGGTGGTTCTATTTCTTGACAGCGTCAACTATTGCAAGTACCTCTTTGTCCACCAATAGATATTTTAATTTGCTATCTTGTAGTGATCTTGAATAGAAGGCAACTCGTCAATTCTCTTGACTGATACAGAGTAGTGTGATGCATCGGTTTCTTAGAAAAACATTAGATTATCACTGATTGAAGTCAAAGCTGTCCTCTATTAAATTAGCTTTTTAGTGTCTGGGAGACTGACAAAGCTTCCTTTGATGAAGAAAATGTTCAGTGAATTTTACTCTTGTTTGATCTTCTAAGAAAATTTCTTGGTCCACCTTTTGGTTGTGGGGCCAAGTAATACTGTTAGTCTCTATAGAAATTCTGGGTAAGGCTTGATGATCCCTTCAGAAATGCGATATTCCAATTGATCAATGGTCTGGACAGAGAATTTTCATTTCTCTTTGCTGTATGTCCCGTTGTCCAGACTGACAGATTTTTGGAAAAGTTGAAGGTTGACATTGTTTTTCCGATGTGGTATCACAGATAAGATTGTCAGCATAGGCATCAGTGTCCTGCAAGCCATATTTCCTGACAAATTCCTCCATCTTTCTCTGAAAACAAGCAGTCTCATGTGTCATACAAAAAGCATCTTAAAAAATTGGTAAAGCTGAACGTTAGGCCTTATACAGCTTTCCAGCCTGTCATTGGCATGTCGAGGTGTTTGATGTTATGCACTGTTAAGATCTATTGTATTGAAGTATGTATACTGAGATAGCTGGTTGACACTATGCACAATGTTGGTAATTGGATATGCATCTCGCAGTATATTTGTTGACTGTGAATAGTCAATGACCATCCTCTTTTTTTGGTTTCCGTCCTCTTATATATCAGTGCACAAATCATTGTTTTAGTTTAAGTGTTTTGGTGGCTTCCACTGTAAAATAGGGGTTTCAGTTCCCTTTCATAAACAAATTAGCAGATATGTTAAATCCAGATTCAGTAGCAGCAGAGTAAGTGCTTGAATGAATGGAGATGTGATGTCTCATAATGGGGGGTCTACATCATTCATTGCAGCTGATCAGGAACTAGACTTATTTGAATTGCACAGTTTTGCAAAATGTTCGGTTTTAGAACACTTAGAACAAATCACTTGCCTTGACGAAGCAGATTTCCATTAAAACTAGCGATTTTGTTGCGGCTAATGTGAATTCTGTACATGATCTTTGTTCTTTAACATCTGCACTTATGGAAGGTGTGGAATCGTTCTGTTGGATAAATGCAAGAGTATTCGTTTGTGCAAAGTTGAGGAAACGAGCTTGACTGTAAGCGTTCTGCAAGTCCAGTATTCTATTCTTCAGGAGTGTTTATCAAATGTTAGATTCCAGACCATTAATGAATCCATCACGAATTGCTTTTTCCTTGTAGGTTTCTGCAGTCGCTGGTTTGTAGTTGCAATCCTTATGTAACTCGTGCAGTGCCTGTAGGAATTGATTGATTGATTAGTCGGGCTTCTGGCAATGACTTCAGGTTGTGACGCACACAACTCTTGTCTGTTGGCCGAATATAAATATTTTCTAGTATTTGTATGGCTTCCTCAAATGTATTGCAACTTTCTATAGAATTATGTCCGGTTTATGTGACTTAAGACAATGAACTAAGTCTGCATCTTGCAGACTTAGAACTTGTATAAGCTGACTCACCACTGGAAAATTTACAAATACAAAAATAGACGCAACTACATCAGAAGTGATCCATAAACAGCGGACCTTACCGTAAATTGTGAAATAGAAAAGGAGAATCATAAGCTGTTTACCGTGTAACTGTTTCAGAGATGTAAAAACAGAATGGTTATTATATTCATGGCTCTCCTTAAGTACTGCTCAAAATACCATCTCTCCATCACGAAATATTAACACAATTCAGTTATTATTTCACTAAAAGCAACGCCACACTTAATCACCAAGATACTCGAAGCGCCAACATGAAATGAAAACAAATGCCCATACCTAGTTTGTAATCTGGTAGTCCTCATGTCAAATTATATTGGAATGAAAATGCATAAATAAAAACAAATGAAAAATAAAAGATTCAGTACTTTTATTACCAGATAAGTTTGTCTGTTATCGAACGCAATAAGTTAGAAGTTAAAATACCCTCATAATTTTACAAAGAATTTTATGCCACCATTAAAACCAGTCCATTTATCAGATATCATAATAGGAATCCAAAACAAAATAATAAAACATTAATTTCATTAAGAATAAAACATTAAAAATGTAATTAAAATGAAATGGATTTAAATATTCATATATACATGTATATTGACCAGGAAAAATATGTAAATAATTTTGTGTTCAAAAAGTGTGAAACTCAGGGTATTGTGTGTGTAAGATCTGTGTGCATATATATATATATATATATATATTTGTGTGTATTTAGGCAGCATTTCTTCATTGATGCATGGTTGATTAAACAAGGACAATTCCGGTTTGTTCCTTTTTTTTATCCATCTTTTCATGTTGATAGACTAATGATCTAATGTTCTGTTCAAGTGTGAACAGGAATTCGCTGAAATTGCTAACGTTTTCGACTCTCATGAGTCTTCTTCAGGCACGTGAGGAGTTATGCAAACTAGCGTGCCTGAAGAAGACTCATGGGAGTCGAAAACGTTAGCCATTTTGTCAAGTTGCTGTTCACACTCGAACAGAACATTAGATCATTAGTCCGTCAACATGAAAAGATGGATCAAACAGGAATTGTCCCTGTTTAATCAAACGTGCATCAATATATATATATATATATATATATATTTGTGTGTATTTAGGCAGCATTTTCTCATTTATGCAAACATTGTTGAAAATAACAGAATTTGTCTGTTTAATGACACCTTTTTTTTATTTTTTCAATTTTTCTAATGGTCTCTTTTGTATTAAAATCAAAAAACATTAATAAATGTTCCATAGGTATCACAAATGTTTATGAACAAAAAAAAAAATTGAGAAAAAAGAGAATTTTTAAGACTGCAGATAAACATGCATGTAAAAGAACGTTTTCGCATTCTTCAAGGAAAGATGTTGACAATTTAAATTCAATTTAAAATTGTTTGATTGTCTAAAATAAATATAAAATTTAATTCTTATTGAAGTAAAAAAATAAATTAGTGAACATTAATAAAATATTTTTTATCGATTTTTTTTTTTTTTTTTTTAATAGAAATAAAAAAAAGAAAGATATTTTCTCTTCAAAATACGTCAAATACATAATGATTTTACGTGATAAGTAGTTGTTCAGTCGGCCAAAAGGAGACACTAAAAATGTTGGAACATTTGTTTCTAATGAAATTTTTATGTACTTTGATTTTAATAATTAGTTTTGAAAAAAGGTTCAAGAACTTCTGACATCGATAAGGACATCGGATCAAAAGTGCTGATTCTAAATCTTCACTTAGTTTGGCTCTTAGATTAACCATTTAATTTTATTTATTTATTATTTATTTGTTTGTTGTGTCTCCTTGAGCATCTCCCCATTAACTATCTTACTCAATTCAACTGTTAAAAAAAATAGACAAAAAAAAAAAATTAAAACTCTTAGTACAGTATCGATATCCAGATCAAAATTCTGTTAAATATTTCATTTGACAACTCCCAAAAATGCCCCCTCAATTTCTCCCTTCTACCACTTTCTCTGAATTCATCCAACCTCATCTTAAACTGATCCACGCTATTGCTGTTCTTAATCCGATCTGGCAAACTTATTCCAAAAACATATAACTCTGTGAGAAAAAAAACTTAACTGGTTAACAGATCTAGTTTTTGAAAACTGCCTTGACAATAACCTTCCAGATCTAGGAGAAATACTAAAAAATGCCCACCATAGTTAGAAATGCCATTAATTATCTTGAATTAATTGTCCTGCTACTACACACATACAGACAATTTTGATTTACACATATAGATTATACGCACACTCCATGAGTATTATTAAAGTATATATGCAAATATTACTCCCTTTGCACATGCATGTTCGAACTGAAGTGCACATATACATGTTAAGCACTTGATGGCCAAACCCCCAAAACATATTGCATGATATTCATCATGCAGACCTGCTCTCCTATAGTTGCCGATGTTTTCATACAAACTTGGTGGCATCTGGTTTCTTTCTCCTTCTTTTGTCCTTTCAAACATCTGCCTTTTCTCTTGTTGAATAATAAGATCTGTTTGCCCACAAAGTCATTTTATTTTAGTTTCATTCGTGTTTTTATTTTCGTAATTTTCCTAATTTGGAAATGAATATGAGACTGCAATATTGTATTGAGGACAAGTGTAATGATTGATTGATTGGATGGATATAAATATTATTTTAAGGGAGCCACATGTTTTAAAAATATGTAAATTGTTAATAATACCTCATGTGTACTGAACTAGAAGAATACCCATCCCAAGACAGGTAAAATTAAATCAAAGCGTTTTTGCACCACTTTTATGTCCATTACAAAGATTAAACCGTATGTCTAGAATCAGTATTCCAATTTTGATCAAAGTCCATTGCATAATTTTGATTTTAGAAAATGTCTAAAATTTCAGACTTTAAGCTTAAGGGATCTTAAGAAGAAATTGAAATTGAGGGAATTTTGCTTAATTGGTGTCTAATGACTATGGATCAAATTCAATGAAAATCTGATATATTTGAATTTGCAAATGGGAGTTTGTCTGTATAATAACACCTAAAAACCTTTAAAATACTCCAAAGAAAATTAAATTTAGGGAATAGTTTAATCAATCAATGTTTAATACTTATTTTTAACATTAAAAAAAAAAATCAGAGGTATCTGAATTTTTACAAAGTGTTTCTACCTTATTTCTACCCCTTTTGCATAAAACTAAATTAAACTAAATATATCCCACATTTTCACCCTTTACGCCTAGGAGCCATGCTCCAACTTTCATAATTATTGGGTTATTAGTTTAGAAGCGAATCCTTTACATACAAATATATGAACATGTACACATACCTAACTTTATATAGAGATATTGCACTGTAACCATCAAAATATTTAATGGAATTTCTATGATGGATATTTTTTTCTATATTTCTTCTTGATCTTTTAATTTACTGGCAATTGATTTTGTTTTTGTTTTTTTGCTAATTTTTCACTCTAAACACTGGACCCTGACTTTAGGACCAACCAAGTGTAAGGGAGATAATTCTCTCTGTGCACAAGAAATACAATTTGCTCGTCTCCTCATGAGATCAGTTAGACACAAGGTCGGTTTTAGTGTGGGGAGGGTCTTGCATCAGTCTAGGAGGATTTCTCCTTCACTGACTGAAGAAAGAAAAGATAAAGCGTAATATCAGAACAGATACTACGCTTTGCTTAGAGTCAAAAGACCAAGAAAAAGGCTGGATGGTATATCTGCAGCAAAATCTGTTTCATCTTTGTTTCTTGTCAATAACCTTGATCAAATTTTAGCTTCAAGTAATTCTAGCTGTTTACTGTATAAAAACGATCAAATTTTATTTGTATTATGTTTGCAATCAATTACAAAAATGAGTTTTCTATCAAATTATCGATCCCTTTTGCTTCAATTCTTACTTGATAGAAATGTGCAAATCTCTGTCGGTGTACAGATAGCATATCGTAAGCTATTAAAGATTGAATACAAGAGCGCTTACAGCTGATATGAGTGATTATTAAAAAAATGATATTTATCGATATAATATATTGAATTATTCAGACTACTAGTCTTATCTTAGTCAACGTCTCGGTTGATGTAACCTCTGATGTACATATTTTCAGACTTAAGAACCTTCTTGTTGAAATCGGAAACATACAGAATTTTAAACGGAACTCTTTATTTAATCTACCTGGGTCGATGGATCTTGTTCCATCAGCCATGACTGGATAGTAATGTTAAGTTTGGTCTTCATTAGTTATTATAGCCTTCAATAAAGATCAAACCTTCAACTTTCAAAAGACTTTTAATTAGGACTGATTATTAACCAACGCTAATAACCATTATGCCATATGTCTATGTCAACAATTCTAGAATAAATTTTGAGAGCCTTAAACCTTGTCTTGTCTCGATGTGTAGTTTTACTAGTTATCAAAATTATAATTTTGTTTCTTCTGTGTTTATTCTGGTAAAGCACTGGAATCCTTAATTCAGATTTGATTGATTCTGACAGTTATACTCGGGCTGATGTATATCTATTATTATACTAAAGATAAGTTGATCAAAGTTTGTTTCCCCCCTTAGGCTTTTTTTTTATATATATTCTAATCACACAAACTACATGCTAAAATATTCCTCAATTTTGGTTATCTTTGAAAAATTTTCATTTTAATTGTTCTTATAAGCCGTAATTTGCAATTAACTTACCAAATGCCTGTGTTACTCACTTTCTATCTATCATTTTCATTCTTTCTCACTGTATTTTGTTTGACCTCCTCCCCGCTTTTGTTCCATATATTGTATATCCACTCTTGCTTCCATCTCTTTCTTTCTCTCTCTCTCTCTTTCTCTCTCTCTCTCTTTCTCTCTCTCTCTATCTTTCTCTCTCTCTCTCTCTCTCTTTCTCTCTCTCTTTCTATTTCTATGTTTATTAACAGAGGAAGGAAAGAAAAAAGTTGGAATAGCCCATTATAAACAAAAAGTAGTATCATTCTATGTACAGTTCAAGTTTATTCCGGCCGACTATATTACAATGTGTATTTCTCAGTCATATCTCACACAGCAATATTTACTGTGTCTGGGAAATGCAACTGATTTTAAAGCTTTTAAACAACTGGAAAGTTTTCAATTTGGTTTGTTTTATGCATATTTGTTTTGTTTTGGCTCCCCCCCACCCCACTACAAATGTGACTTTGAGCATTTATTAAAGTAAGTCAACCCCAGAGAGGGCTCCAAAAGTGTTGGGGGGGGGGGGGGTCCCACATAATCAAGCAAAAGTGTTCACACCGCCTACTATTATCTGCAAATTCTCCCAAAACACTTTGAAGCCGAGTCGAAAGACAACCGATGTCCAGAGGCTCAACGACTGTTAGTAACGTAGAAGTGAAGAGCATGAAAAAAGGCCAACACCAACACAGACCATCATATCACTAAAAAAATCTTTTGTGATTAAAATGCAACAGTATTTAAAAAATAATAGTAGATATTTAATTGTTTGAATACTTCTTATAAAATGTGTGTGCTTTTAATAAAAGAAATGACAATATTTTATACAGCGCTAGAATACTCGTCCCAGGACAAGTAAAATTAATTCCAGAGCAAGGAAGAGAGAACCTTAGCCTTCGATGTGTTGATGCACATATAATGGCTAGTATAATCTGCACCTCATTCCCAGTCGATCCCAGCAATGCAATGTCATCGGCATAACCCACGTCTGACACCCTCACCTCTTGTCCAACTGTCACCCCTGATAGCCCTGGAGAGTATGTTTATTTACTCCTCGCGGAGTTAGGCACAAGGCCAGTTTTATCTTACTCCCACAAGTAAGATGTGACCCAAGATCGGGTCGAGCAAGTGGGGTTAAAAGCCAGCGCTCGAGAGGTGAGCACTCTGGCCATTTAAAAATTGCCTGGGCAGCCCCGTCGACATTCCCCGGTAGGGGCGCCTCAGACAGTAAGCAATAAACTTACTCCTCCCCAAAGAGGGGAGGCGAAGCCTGGGAGGGTGGACCTCCTAGAACTGCACAGAACAGGCGTGCAGTATCCATCGGAACAGATACTACACTTTGATCTTAGCCAAAAGCCCTGGAGAGTATGATCAAGGATGTAGTCAATCGTGTAATTAAAGAGAGTTAGGGAGAGTACCTGACCAGGGTGAACACCGTTGCAACAACAACAACAACAACAACAACAACACCAACAGATAGGTTGGTTTGGAAATCAATTTCTAAAAGCTGTCCAACACATGCCAGCATGTAAAACAGATGTTAAACTGAAATAACACGGTGATGGTGACTGTTTAGTATGAATAGACAAGTTTGTAAAATAAATTATAAAAACAAAAATCGAATTATCCTAAAATTACTACAAATCAAATTTTTTCTAATTTGAATAATCAATAGAAAATCTCATGTAACCTTTTAGATCTTCTCTTTCAAATAATATCCTCTGGTTATGTAATAAAATGAACAGTAATTTTGTTTTTATTGAAAATATTTTAATTGTTAAACATTAAATAAATACAGACACTGATTCAACAGAATCACATATTTTATTTGGTTTGTTTTGTTTTATGGGCAAACCCACCATTTTGGGAATGATTTAACACAGAAACGCTATACATATTGTAAAGGATTTGTTGTATCTGATCAATTGAACACAAGTTGCTATGTTACTACTAATTCACGCTTCCACTGTAAACGCTCTCAATAGTGCATTCTTAGGCAAACTTGGCGTCTGACATGTTATCGGTATGGTTTGTGTTATTTAATTTTACCTAATAACAATAACTTTGCTTTCGTTTTATTTTAAGTTCTATGTAAAAATCATTTGGTTTAATATACATCATGTTCAGTTGCATAATTATTATATGAAGTACGAGCATGCGCCCACTGTAAAAAATGACAGCAAAAAATTATCCTTTGCTAGTGTTTGCATTGATCTATATATTAATACGATAGCATGTGTGTTCGTATGTCACGCTTATATCAAAAGCTCTGCGCATGCGTGCCGCACCTAGATTTGAAAAAGGATTCAAGTCACCTAATTTTCGTAATATTTCAAGTATTTCCCTTTGGCGCAATGGTTAGCGACGTAGGATTTTGACGTCAGTCCGACTGGTTTATAGTTCAATCCCAACCAACCTCTTAGGTTTTTTTTTTCTACATCGAATGGGGGGGGGGGGGTTGAAGTAGGGAGGGGACGACCGGGAAAACACATATTAATACGATAAAGCTCAAAGACAGACTTTCGATAAGGTTGGGATCTACCTACCACAACCTTGCTTTACTCATGGACAACTTTATGTAGCCTTCTCAAGAGCAAGGTCCTTGAACAGTGTAAGAGTGAAAATTTTTCCTTAGAATAATTCTACTCATTGCCAGAGAAGAGAAACTACCTTCACTAGAAATATTGTATATAAAGAAGTTTTGTAAATTGTTTCATGCATTGTTCATTTTAAAAAATAAATATACAAG
Organism: Sepiola atlantica; assembly: GCA_963556195.1. Taxonomy (NCBI): domain Eukaryota; kingdom Metazoa; phylum Mollusca; class Cephalopoda; order Sepiida; family Sepiolidae; genus Sepiola; species Sepiola atlantica. Next base: position 91,485,870 of record OY744520.1, on the reverse strand, counting down.
TCAAATCTTATATTTTATTCAAACAACAAGATAATTATTATTGAAAATATCATTTTGTGTAATTTACACGGGTCCCACTAGTGTTTGCACTACTATTTATATTAATATAACGTCTGAATTAGTGAAGTTAAAAAGAAAAAACTTCTCAAACTGGAATGTCTAAAAAAAGAAAGAAAAGTATAACAAACGTTTTTATTTTACTTGATAACTTTTGTTTGACTAGATGGGGATATATATATATATATATATATATATATATATATATATATACATAAACATTTCTCTTATAGAATGGAGAATTTAAGGATTTTTTTAGTCATAAATAAATATGCTACAAGTTAATAAAAAAGAATGAAGCAGATTTGTTTTTTTCTTTTCTACCTAAAAACAATTTAAATACAACTTAAATAAGAATACATACGAGTCAATCCAATATATGTAAATCCAAAGTTCAATCATTCCCCATCAATCATAAAACATATTCCTAGTTCTATTGAACGTAGGCTTAACAATAAATCCAGCAACATTTACAACCCAGCTTTAAAAAATAGTTTGTATAATGTTATCGATATTAAAGATATTAGGCAACGGGATACCAATAACTATAATAAAAATAAAAGGCAGAGAAATATCATCTGGTTTACACCTCCCTATAACCAGATGCTAAAAACTAAACTGGGCAAGAAATTCCTGAATCTCATTTAAAACACTTTCCTGTAACTAACCCCTTGCACAAAATATTCAATAAAAACTGTTATACGGTTGCTGTGAAAAATTAGAAATGATAATTGAAGCACACAATAACAAAATACTAAACGAAAGTAGTAGAGAAAAACAGATATAAAAAAGTGATCAATATAGCAGCACTAAAAATAATACTGAGAAGAACAATAATATAACCAATAGAAATAATAACTCAAAATCTAATAAAAATCACCCAAATAGACATAAGAAAGTAAATAATGGAAAGAAAAAGTGTAACAGTAGAACTTGTGCAGTTTGTCCACTACAATATAACTGTCCAACCAAAGGTATTGTTTACCAAGCCACAATATTTGCCAAAGTACACCTTAATAACAAAAATACTATGTAGGTATAACCTTGCTAGATTTTAAATCCAGGTATAATAACCATAAAATCACATTCAGGAGGAAAAAACGCTGATTCAAAACATCACTAGCAAACCATTACTTGGAACTCAAAGAAAGCGGACACTCACCAATAATTAAGTGGAAAATTGTATGATGGGTCAGTACGAGTAGATATCTAGACGACTCATGTAGATTATGTTTGAACGAGAAGTTTGTTAACTCAACACACTCAAAAGGGATGGGCCACATCCAAACAAAACAAAAGCAAAAGATGTAAAGGTCAGCCGGGCATTTGTTTGAGAGAAGCTCAGCCATTGGCTAATGAAAACATTATCCTGTGGGATCGAAATAACACCAAATCTGATTGGTTAGATAGCTGGACTAAACACCATGTGGATATATAAAAACAGTCATAAAATATCTGTGCACTTAGCCTGATGATTCCCTGCAGGGATGAAACGCTAACGTCATTTTACTAATATATATACATATCTCTCTCTATCTATCTATCTATCTATCTATCTATCTATCTATCTATCTCTCTCTATATATATATATATATAATCAGTTTCGAATTTTGTTACGTCTAGCCATGCTAGTGATCGTAAGATGACAAAACATGTGTCCATGGATAATTATATTTTATATACATACATAATAATAATAATAATAATAATTCACAGACAGCGTTTTCATTGTTTTATGCCTCATGATTATAGCTAGATGTAGCAAGAGCATCAACCCTGAGATTCAAAATGTGAGCATCAGTCGCTATCAATCGTGGCTACTGATTTATTATGACTTTGTTCGCTCTGCATCTGAACAGTCAACAGTCAAATTGTTAGAGAAATCAGAACTGAAATATTTGATGTGAAGCGGTTTAAACATGTAATCCATTACATGGTTACCCCGCTTGTTGGTTGTTGACGTCCTTTGCTTTTCCTGTTTATTGCAGTAAAAAATGATGCGGAATTTTATGAAAATCATGCGGCAAGTGGAATCTTAATATTTTGGCCTCCAGAAGAAATACAATCTTATGGAAGAATTCAGGTCTTAAAATTGAAATTAGATGAATCAAATTTCAATCATTTGATTGATGTTAATACTAATTTAGTATGTCATCATCAGAAATCGATTTTGTATTAGAGAAAGTTGTTTACACCAGGCTTTCGGAGTCTTGTTATCAGAGGTTTTGGAAGAAATCCATGTCGGACTCGTAAGAATGCTAGGAGTCGGATGTCGGATTTTTTAATCTGCAAAGAATCAACAGACAGTCTAAATATTGGAAGACTTTAAAGGAGTCTAAGTGAGAATTTTGGGAAATCCTAGGAGTCAGAATCAGACTTTATAATCTGCAACCTTGGTATGATATTCCATAGTATGGTTTATCGGTTAGAAAAGATTTTTTTTAAACTCCAACCATTAGGGCTGTGATCAAAGTGTGGTATCTGTTTCTTCCTCAGTCAGAGAGGAAGACAACATTTTAGACTGAGGAGGAAACATAACAATATGGAAAAGTAAAGCTCAGATAAGACTTTGGCTCATCTTTGTTTTCAAGCGGGGATATTCAGTCTCATGATTGACTTATGTTCTCGTTACTCAAATACAAACTGAGTATATCTTCACTTAGATGTAATGATAAAACTATATGAACAACAGTGGGGAAGTGCAACATGCATGGATGCTAAACGCTGGGTGTGACAATTTTTGTAGAGCTATATGTAATAAAATAAGTCGGTAAAACAAAATGGAAATAGGCAATTCACAAAAATGGACCCCACTGCTAACAATACAGAAGCATTTCCTTTTCCATATTCCTAGTGACAGCGGTATGTTCTCCAACGGGTTTCAATCTTAGGTGTATTAAATCTGAACATTGCACACGTAAAATTTTTTAAAGGCAACTATTATACCACTGGGAAATTAACAAAATACGAAAGGGGACCAGACAGTATCAGTCGTAAAAAATAAAAAGGAGACCTAAACCTAAATTGTGAAATAGAAAAGGATCATCAGCTGTTTACCCTATTTATCAATTTACTATAAAATATGACTGAATTCATTGCCATTGGTTTTAGAATGGAGAGACAAGATGCTGGTCTGTTAAAGTTCCTATATGTTCATCTTGATAAGTAGACCAACATTTGTATCTCTTTTCTGAAACCAATAGTAACAAATTCAGACAAAATTGAAGAATGAATTTATAAATAAACTAGAAAAATACCCGTCCCAGAACGGGTAAAATTCGTTCCTTTGACAGAACAGTTTTGCACCACTTTTATTTTCTCTTATGTGTAGAATCCTTATTCAAATTTTTATCAAAATCCGTTAAATGATTTTGATTCTAGAAAATGTCTAAAATTTAAGGCTTAAGCTTAAGTGATCTAAGAAGAAATTGAGATTCAGGGAATCTTAATTGTTTTCTAATCACTATGGATCAAATTTACTGCAAATCTGAAATATTTCAATTTACAAATGGATGGTTGTGCCCATATTATGCCTCCTAATATCCCTTTAAAATACTTTAACGAAACTGAAATATGGGGAATATTTATTAATTAATCTCTAATACATATTGTTAAAATTTCTCAAAAATCAGATGTGCCTGAATAAAACTAAATTAAACTAAATATAAACTACATTACGACTCTTTACACTCAGCAGCTGTGTTCCAAAATTTATCATGATCGGTTAATTAGTTTAGGAGTAAATCCTGTATACAAAAATATATGAAAAAAATGTATACACATACTGATATGACTCTTACACCTGAAATTGAACCCTCCAATTTCATTTCTCCACAACGAATACCTTTACTAAAGATAAGATTTCCCCTGGGAATGTAACACAAACGTTTCTGTGTAGCTTACTTGCTATAAGTATATTTTCATCCTACTATATCTATGTGTAGTCATTCACAGACAAACTGTTTTGCTGTGCCACAACTATTCAGTGTGGCCATATAGGCAAATATGCCAAGCCGGGATCAAAACTTTACCGTTTTTGTTCACAGTCGTCGATTCTAACGATTCGACTGTCAAGTAAGAGTCATGAGTAAACGAAATCTCAATGTTTTTAGGTAACATTATATTGACATACGATATTAAAAGAACAATTCCGAGTTGAAAGAGAATATTGAATAAATCAGTGTTTGAAGATTGATAACTTTTGAAATATACTGATGTGAAGAAAATAATTTACATTCTGTGTATTTACTTAATAATAATTTTACTAATAAAAAAGTTTTTTAGAAACGTTCATTCATGGAAAGTGACATGGCCGAGTATTGATTTCCCAAGGCATGTTTCAGATATTTTAAATCATAATTAATGTTTTGGACTTTTGAAATATACAATATTAATATATGAAAGCTCTGATTGATATAAACTATTGATCATTGAGCTTAATTTTAACTGCAGCTTTTGAACTATATCCTGGAGATTTAATTTTTTTGATTTTTTAAAAAATGTGTAGGAATTAATTTCAGCCTGAATAACTCTTTAATTGTTTTAGTTCAGTAACTTAAACTTTTTCTGTCTCTGTCTCTTTCTATATATATATATATATATATGAGAAGCTTGAAATTTTAAATTTTAACAACCTCAAAAACTTACTTAACTGTAGACACGAAATAGCAACCAACTGTAGACATAGAATAAACTTCACTTTAGGATAACTATATACAGAATATATAAATAAATAAAAACTAAATAAACATCTAAAGTAACAACAATAACAAAATAAATTATTCCAATGAAGCACATGCTAAAATAAGGTTACCTGTTAATTTGACACACTTACAAAATAGATGTGCCAAACCCAAATAAAACCAAAGATGAGGTGTCAAGTAAAGGTTTGGCGGGTATTTGTTTCAGAGAAACTCAGCCATTGGCTAATAAAACCATTAATCTGTGAGAGGCAAATAATGAATCTAATTGTTTAGTTAGCTTGACTAAACACCCGATAGATATATAAAAACAACCAATAGCAAAAATGTGTGCACTTAGTCTGACGATTCCCTGTAGGTATTAAAAAGATGCCTCTGGGTAGCTTAATTGCCATAAATATATTTTCATACTACTATATATATATATATATATATATATATGAGAAAGAGAGAGAGAATAAAGAGGTTAATTATTTCCATTTAAGGTTTATTTTTGTAATGCCTATGCAAGAATTTCAAATCAAGTGTGGTTTGCATAACACTGCAATGACTATGGCGATGAATACCAAGAAGACAAGAGACACAAAAGGTGCTCAATAGAGCAGCATCTAGTGCTACTAGATCAGGCTGTCTGAAGATACCGACTTCCTGACTTAAAATGCACCAAAGATTGATGTTATTGTTTTTTTCTTTTCTCTTTGCAAAACTAAATCATGTCCTGCAAAGCTAAAAACATAAGCAACAATTTTCCTCTAAAAATCAACCAAACCAAACACCATGAATAACTATTAGAAGATATAAAGAACTTGAAACATAAATTCTTTTAACAAAATGACCGGATTGAGTATTAAATAACCCGAAAGGGTTGATATGCTTTAAAACAAAACAACCAAACCAAACCAATAGAGCAGCAGATTTTATATAAGAGTTAACCTTCTCTTAGCTGGATGCCTTGATAAAAGTCTCAATATGTCCCACACAATATATAATTCAGTTATATATTTAATCAGATATACCCTAAAAGCTCTTTATCAATTCATTCTTTTACCATTGTTTCTGAATTAAGACTCAGCTTGTGTCTTTCAATCGTAGGTGTGCCCCTTTTCTTTCTGAGATTCTCATGGATGGCTCTGCTGTTGAGGAGAAATCGACTCTGAAACTTCTTGGGCTTTCTCTCTCATCAAATCGTTTTTGGAATTCATACATTAGATCCATTGCTCTTTATGCTTCTAATAAAGTCGGTTCTCTGTATAGCTCCAAACACTTTCTCACACCTGAGGCTATTCTCTATCTCTACAAATTTACAATCAGATTATGTATGGAGTACTGTTGTCATATTAGGGCTTGTGAATCTCTGTCCCATTTGAGGGTTCTTGATAAGGTGCAGAAACATGTCTGTAATTTGATTGGCCTTACCCTTTCTTCTTTTTTGCACCCTCTCTCTCATAGACGTGATGTTGCTAGTCTCAGTCTTTTCTATAAATATTATTATGGCATGTGTTCTTCAGAATTATGTTATCTATTCCCCGCTTCTTTTGTTCCAGCTCGTTTGACTCGTTAGTCTAGTGGTCTCCATCAATTCATTGTTTTGATACCTCATTGTAATACAGCTTCCTATTTTAGTAGCTTCTTTCCAAGAACTGCATGCTTGTGGAACTCTTCCTGCTAACTGTTTTCCTCCTACTTACAACCTTGGTCTTTTCAAGACTAAGACCAATAGGCATCTCCTGTCTTTGCGATAATCATATTTGTTCTTGTTAGCTCATTACATCAAATGGCTTCATGCCTTGTCTGGAGCGATTTCCATAAAAAAAGATCCATCCAATTTATTTTTAAGTGTCTACACAATTCTATTTTTAATTCGGGTTGCGAAATCGGAATGTGTATGGTTTGATTCTGACTCCTAGAATTCCAAAATATCCGATTTACTTAAAAGTCGTTCAATGTTCAGACTGTTCGTTGACTCTTCAGAAATAAATATAATCCGATTCTGACTTACGAGTCTGACTCAGACTCCTTCCTAAACCTCAGTCTCCGACTCACAACCCGTTTTTAACCTAATATAACAAAGTTAATTCACGAATGCTTGATAATCATGTTATTTAATTGTTGTATGGAAATTTCATTTGAAATCCTGTCAAAACTTGCTTCCAGGCTTTTACACTTTTTTTTAGAAAGAATTTTCATAATTCTTTCATGTTTATGAAAGAAATTTAAAAAAAGAAAAAAAGCAAAGCTGTTATTGAATGACAAAAAACCTTCAATCATAAACAATGATAGCAACACGATCTTTGTAGTATTTTCATCTGATGTTATTATTTGAAGGAAAAAAGGTTTTCTTTTAGAATTTTAACTATTTCTTTCCATACAATGTAAAATTCTTGCTTAAAGATGGCTGTTTAAAAAAAAAAAAAAAATACAGTATACAATGTACTATGGTATTTATCCTTTGAAGTCTGTGCTCAAATTGAACATCCATCAAATCGTATTCGCCTGAACAACTCTTAACCGACTTGACATTCTTATCTAATTGCATATTAAGTAAGTGGTTTGTCAAAAGTCTTTTAAAAATATATATTTATCCCTTTAACTTCCCCTCCAACTCTCCTGACCGAATCATTGACCTAACTGCGATCATTTCAATTTCAAATCTATTTTCCTCTCCCTCTTTCTTACTTCTTACTCTCTATCCTTCTCTCACTCACTTCTTACTCTCTATCCTTCTCTCACTCACTTCTTACTCTCTATCCTTCTCTCACTCCCTTCTTACTCTCTATCCTTCTCTCACTCCCTTCTTACTCTCTATCCTTCTCTCACTCCCTTCTTACTCTCTATCCTTCTCTCACTCCCTTCTTACTCTCTATCCTTCTGTCACTCACTTCTTACTCTCTATCCTTCTCTCACTCACTTCTTACTCTCTATCCTTCTCTCACTCACCTCCCACTCTCTATCCTTCTCTCACTCACTTCTTACTCTCTATCCTTCTCTCACTCACTTCTTACTCTCTATCCTTCTCTCACTCACTTCTTACTCTCTATCCTTCTCTCACTCACTTTTTACTCTCTATCCTTCTCTCACTCACTTCTTACTCTCTATCCTTCTCTCACTCACTTCTTACTCTCTATCCTTCTCTCACTCATCTTCCACTCTCTATCCTTCTCTCATTCATCTTCCACTCTCTATCCTTCTCTCATTCATCTTCCACTCTCTATCCTTCTCTCATTCATCTTCCACTCTCTATCCTTCTCTCATTCATCTTCCACTCTCTATCCTTCTCTCATTCATCTTCCACTCTCTATCCTTCTCTCATTCATCTTCCACTCTCTATCCTTCTCTCATTCATCTTCCACTCTCTATCCTTCTCTCATTCATCTTCCACTCTCTATCCTTCTCTCATTCATCTTCCACTCTCTATCCTTCTCTCATTCATCTTCCACTCTCTATCCTTCTCTCATTCATCTTCCACTCTCTATCCTTCTCTCATTCATCTTCCACTCTCTATCCTTCTCTCATTCATCTTCCACTCTCTATCCTTCTCTCACTCACCTCCCATCCTCTATCCTTCTCTCACTCACCTCCCATCCTCTATCACCTCCCATCCTCTATCACCTCCCATCCTCTATCCTCCTGGATATCTTACCTTCCTCCTACTCTCTATCCTCCTGGATATCTTATCTTCCTCCTACTCTCTATCCTCCTGGATATCTTATCTTCCTCCTACTCTCTATCCTCCTTGATATCTTATCTTCCTCGTCTCTATCCTTCTGTCTATCTCCTCCTCCTCCTTCTTTGTCTTTCCTTATCTTTCTTTTTCCGAGGTCATTTACCAGTGGTGTCATCATAGGACATTATCATCATATCGGATTTAGTATCGAGTATCATGTTTTATATCAAAATCAGAATATTGTTCTCAAAGCTATGTAACATTTTTGCATTTCTAGTCGTTCAACAAATACATATTGGATTCTGCTAATATCTTATTTCTAAAATATTACAGTGAAACCATGAGACTTGACACCGGCTTGATTATTGAGGTCTGGAACAAAGGGATGCTGTGGGACAGCCTTCTCGGACTCAATTGGCTCCCACTTCGAAAGATTCACCATTCAAATCAGGTAAGAATTTTTGTATTCCCAAACTATTTTCTATTCAAAAATGCATTCTTTTACAAAACTTCTGAGTTTTGCAGTATTTGCTCTAAACCATAAAAACTGTTTAAATCAATTTTGAAAAATGTTTCTGTTTCAATGTTCAACTTTCTGTCTCTTGCGTCATTCAAAATGCTTATTTTAAACCATCGATTTTCATGCGCCAAAGTTAAGGAAGTTGTTGAATGAGTCAAATATATTCTAATTGACGGTAAAAATATTGGAAAACCCGCAAGAAATACTATCGTGTACCAAACTTGATCATGTAAAAAAATATTCCTACTTATCATATACTAGACTACCTGAAGAAAACAAAAAAAAACAACAACTTCCAACTCTTACGGAAGAAAGATACAATTAAATGACATCCAAAATGATCCCCCCCCCCCTCAACTCTCGAAATGACATCTTATTTTTTTTTTTAAAAACAAGAAAGTTAACCACAAACTCGCACAATACCACGGGTCTGTTTCTCTACTGACGACAGCAGTCGTCCTCTTCCAATGTCAACAAATAGTTGTTTAGCCGTCCTTTTAAGTAATCAAATCCTGCACTTTTCACTCATTGTTTTCAATCCTTTCATAGTAGTGTTCTACATTCAATTGCTGATCTCATTAACTCTTATCCTTGAGTGTCATTTGAGATTTGATAGGCGGTGATTCATTAGTATAAAAAAAGTGACTATTCTATAAGTACATTGTATGTCACAACATTATCTATCGAGCTGATGTGTCGTAAAATAAAAATCAATTCCTTGGATTTCAATGTAATAATCTTAATGATTGATACTCTCTGTTCTTGTTCTTATAATAATTTGACACAAAACTGTTAAAAAGTGTATGATTAATGAACCCATGAAAAATAGTTAAAATTTGATCTACTTAGAACAGATTACAACATTCAAGAGTATGTCATGCTCTATAGAGTACGGTATAGATAATGCAACAGCAACATTTTATGCACTTCAGAGTTGTTGTATGCAATAAGGTCAATGTGTGCACAGATTGTAAATCTTAAGATGAGGTGCTGCTCAGAGCACTCTTGACTTGACAGAGTATAAAATAAACGGAAATGCTGTATCCAGCTAAACCGTGACAGACGAACAGAAATGCTACATCAAGCTAAACCGTGACAGACAAACGGAAATGCTACATCAAGCTAAAGTGTGACAGACAAACGGAAATGCTACATCAAGCTAAAGTGTGACAGACAAACGGAAATGCTACATCAAGCTAAAGTGTGACAGACAAACGGAAATGCTACATCAAGCTAAAGTGTGACAGACAAACGGAAATGCTACATCAAGCTAAAACGTGACAGACGAACGGAGATGCTAAATCAAGCTAAAGCATGATGAACCATACGACAGAGCCTCTTTTACAGATGAGTGAAGCATCTTAAAACAAAATAAATATCTTTTTTAAATGAAATTATATTTTTCAGGAAGGTCAGGGTAAATGGTTTTCCTTGGATGGTGAATTGATTATGAAAAATGGAGAAATTGTTGGAACACGGGGATCCACTGGCCACAGCATCCTTATTGATGCCAGATTTGAATTGCCGTATGGTAAGAGATACATTCTTCTTTTCTCTCCTCTTTTCTGTTTTAAAAATGTATGCAATGCAAATGTTTTTAGTTTTTAAAAAAATAAAGCAATAAAAAATGAAAAACTGCATCTCATCTTAAATTGAGATTTTCCTGAATTTGACGTTGTTGGACCACTCTATTTTAATACCTCTCTGTTGTCCTGACTTCACCATTACTTTGGCCATGTTCTATTTTGTTCTGCTGATGAATGTTCAATTCAAATAAGTGGCAACAGATCCACCTTAACACCGGTGAAACAAGTGAGAAAAACACCAATGAAATTAGACCTGGAAGCAATCATTGGTCCTCAGATGGTGAAATTGTGAGTGGCTAGTGAATTTCAAGTCAGGTGTTGAAAACTATGCGGCATTCCTGTACCAGTGATAGCTTTCACCTGTGATGAGTTGAGCCGGCTGCAAATGAATTTAAAATGTTGAGTCGAGGTAACCCAGCTATGTCTGTTCATAGCTGATTCTTCAGTATACTGCGACCAGTCATGGTTGTATTGTTGAGTGTCAAAGACATGCAGGCAGGCTGAAACTTCAGAGTTAGCATTGACCATTGTGAGCCAAGTACTCAGTTGACCTCCTCTTCTCTTGTGTCATCCTGGTAATGGCATTAGTACTATTATTTTGTGAATGAAAACGCCATCTTTAGGTCTGGGGATCTGGAATCAAAAGTAGATTATGATGTTGAGGATGCAGTTGGTGATACGATAATGTTTTGGGAAACACCAGTCATCCAATTTAAAAAAATTTCTTTATGGAAGTTACTCCAGAAAAGGCATTAAGCCACTTGATGTAAGGAGCTAAAAAGAACAAAAGATGATTAATGCAAAGACAGGAGATTCCTATTGACTATAGTCTTGAAAAGCCCAAAGCTATAGGTTGGAGGAAAAAATTCAGCAGGAAGAGAGTTCCACAAGCCTGAGGTACCTTCTAAACATCAGCAGCATGGAGTGGTAAAGTTTTGGACCCTTAGAGTAGAACTGTGCCACATGGGTGGCACTTATTCAAGACATTGTCCAGATCAAAGAAGTCAATTCATATTCAAATTACAAACAATATTACCTAAACTTTTAAAGATTTTCTTTTAGATAACATATAATTCTCTCTGTCTTGCTAATTCTATGTGTGCGAAACGTGGCCAATAAGAGCAGTTGATCTGCATCTTCAACAAACAACTGTCTTTGCTGAATTCTGCATCGATAACTTAATCTCTGACTCTGTCCATCTGTCCGTCTTCATCGCCGTCTAAAATGGTTCAAGCATGCCACTTGACACCTGAAGGGAGAGCTCATCCACGAGTTTCTGCTAACCTCTTCTCTACCTGGTTCTTGCAAATGTGCCAGTGGGTAATTGAAGACCTGGGCAGCTACAATTAAAGGCGACCTGGCAGCCAGCACTGTCAGAGCCACAAGTAGTTGGTCTTTTACTATGGGGTCAGAATTGGCAAGCCATCTTGTGTGACCTAGCTCATGATCAGTGGGGTACAATGATCAGAGATGTTGTACTTGCTCGGGCGGAAGTCAGCTCAATCCGACCAGGGTGATAGCCATTAAATGTAATAAATAGTATCAGTTCTTGCTCTGAGAGCAGCCATGTTTTTCTTTCAAAAAGTCTTATGATGGTACAATATCTAAAATTGCTTTCATGAGCCCAAATGCAATTCGAGTCAAATGATATATTTGCCCATTGAATATCTGTGTGAGTGGTGCAGTTGTAATTGCAGCTACTGGTTGAAGAGTGGATGGCCAAAGACGATTATAGAAAAGAATTGGAAGAGAACTTTGGGAAAGTTCAATTTTATTGATTTTTTTTTTGTTTTATGAGATCTGTGAGTTTGAGTAAGAAATACTGATTTGTATTATTTGGATTATTCTATATACTGTACTCATATTGGATGTTATTATCACAACGTTTTGGCCGATGTAACCTCCGATCTTCTTCGGGTGCATCTTGTCGAACTCTTGAATCTGTACAGAATTTCGAACGGAACCCTTTATTTATTCCACGGGAGTAGCATGCTCTCGTTCCGTCAGCCATGACCGGGTAGAAGTCTTAATTAATTTGTAATTGTATTCTTAATATTGCTCGAACTGAGGATTGAATCTTCAACCTCCAGAAGATTCTCACTTAGAACTGATTATTACTTAGCACTCTATCTATTAGACAATGGATCCTTGTGAGCTAAAACATTGTAGTTCTTTGAATAATACAAATCATTTATCTTCATGTCAAAAATTCTGAAACAGAAGTACTGATATTTGTTTGTATTGTTAATCTGTCTTAATTCATTGGCTTCTTTTCTCGTCTTAATTGAAACAAACTTTGTAGAAAACGTGTGCACTTGGAAAACTAAAAGAACGTATATGAAGCAAGAAGGACATATCAACCCCTGAAGTTTAGACTTTATAATGCAACGATGCTTCCTATTGGTGTACATATGATTGACACATGAACTATACTGGTAGAGCATGATTAGAAGCTCAATGTCTTTGAAATGAAATGGTTAACAACAGGAACTCTATGAAATAGACGAAGAAATGCAGATATCAGGAAGAGGGTTAACATTAACATATTTATCTATAACGTTCGAAAAAACAAAATAACATGGTTTGGACATGTTTCCCAACTACTAGACTCCAGCTATATAAAGAAATCCTCTAAAGAAACTTTCACTGAAGAAAGATCAAGAGGACGGCCATTAAAAAGATGGGCTGACCAGATAAAGGTTGATACTGGAAACTGGAAGATTAACTTAAAGCTATAAGTGGCAGAATTTTGTTCTCAAACATGTGACGAAGCTCTCTGGAGTATGCCCATAATCCAAAAAATAATCAATGTTTCAATTTTATTTTCTCATAGAAATTGAAATTGAGCTGAAATTACATCTTTTTGTTTTTCATGCTTTAAAAATATGAAAAATTAATTTATTTGCTTTTTTTTAAACTTTTCTTTAAATGTTTAAAAAAAAAACTGCTTGTCCTTAAATGTTTTAATACAAAATGTAACAAAGAATTTTTTCATTAATAAAATTTAAATCAATAGATTAAACATTTTCATTTAAAAATTCAAAGGTTAAAAACATTTTGTTAATGGTTTGATTGGAATTGTTTAAGCTTTCCTTTCACTTTCTTTTTAAAAATAACCTATTTAAAATAAAATAGTTTTTTATTTGTTTTATTATCACTTTTATATTTGATTAGGTGAATTTGTGAATAATTTTTATAAAATTATGAATATTTTTGAAGTTTTGAGTTTGAAATTTATCCTGTTATCATCCTGAGTATTCTCAGTATAGGTATTACACACACACACACTTGTATAATATATATATATATATATATATATATATATAAAGTGGTGAACTAAAACCGAACTTTTAGGAAAGGTAAAACCTATTGTGAAAAGTATACAGCTCAATATCCAGGATAGAGCAGATAGATATGTAGAAGGATGAAAAGGAATTAGAAAAGCAAAAGTCAAATCTTTTTTCTATTCAGTTGCTCAGAGCAAGGTAAATTCCGCAAAAAGGCAATTTATTCAAGTTAAATTTTTCCTTAAGCCAGGCTTTTCAAAGATCAAAATCTTATCATCAGAGGAAGTCACTGGGATAGATAAGTTGGCAAAGGCCAAGATTTAAAAAGAAGTAAAATAAAAATTGTAGGGAAAAAAACAAATGTCCGATTGCAAAAAAGTCCGGTGTCAAAAAGTCCAGCGGAGAAAGTGAAATGTAGATAGGTAGGTCGTTAAAAGGCACGAGAAGTGACAAGAGAGGATTCAAAGTTAAATTCCAAAAACCACATCTTCAGGTGCAGCGAAGATAGATATAATCCAGAGGGTAAAAGGTCCAATAAAAGGTACGTTCGTGGATTCAACAATGTGGTTTTTGGAATTTAACTTTGAGTCCTCTCTTGTCACTTCTCGTGCCTTTTAACGACCTACCTATCTACATTTCACTTTCTCCGCTGGACTTTTTGACACCGGACTTTTTTGCAATCGGACATTTGCTTGCATTCGGGCAGAGTTTTGCCTTGTATTTTTTCCCTACAATTTTTATTTTACTTTTTCAAATTTTAAATCTTGGCCTTTGCCAACTTATCTATCCCAGCGACTTCCTCTGATAAGATTTTGATCTTTGAAAAGCCTGGCTTAAGGAAAAATTTAACTTGAATAAATTGCCTTTTTGCGGAATTTACCTTGCTCTGAGCAACTGAATAGAAAAAAGATTTGACTTTTGCTTTTCTAATTCCTTTTCATCCTTCTACATATATATATATATATATATATATATGGAATTGAAGGAAAAATAAAATAAAAATTTAAGTTAATTGGTTTTATTTGTAACTATGCGAAACACTGAATAATTTATTTCTCACAATATTAGTTTTATAAAGTGATATTTTACTTTCAAATGAAATCATTTACATTCTTTAAAACAAGTTTTCTTTTTCTCAGTATCCATTTCAATTTGGAATTTTGAATACAATACAGAAATAAACTAGTGAAAAAGTCAAACCTACTGCCTTAGTAATGTGTACTCTGCTTATTCCTTTTTTGTCAGCAAATCACATGTTTCTATTTGCGGACGAACAGGCAAACTCCTAAAACCTAACTTTTTAATAGGATATAGAAGTTATATAGGTTCGAAATTTATTCTGTTATTATTATCCTGAGTATTCTCAGTATAAGCATTACACACACACACATATGAGAGAGAGAGAAAAATCTGAGTTCATTTGTTTTATGTATAATCATGCCAAAATTGTTTCATTTAAATTTCTCACTGCATTAGTTTTGTAAAGTGAAATTTTACTTTAAAATGAAATCATTTACATTCATTAGAAAAAAATAGTTATCTTTTTCTCAGTATCCGTTTCAAATAAAATTAGGGTAAAAATAATTCTTTTATATTTTTAAAATAGTAACTAAAATACAGCATAATTGGTAAAAATTAGTGACTTGTATTTAGAAAAACAGTGAGACTTATCACATTGCACAAATAAGTGAAAGTTCTCAAGATTTATAGAAAATGGTAAATTATCAGCAAATGAAGCATTTGAAGTTATTGAATTTAGTTTCAGTGATAAAACGTGAAACCTTGTAATGATATTTGTTGTTTTGTTTTTTTGTTTTTAAGATATTGATTTTACCATTGGAATTTCCTTTTGGTTTTTATATGAGTGGTGAAAGGAACACTTCCTAAAATATTAAACTTTTAAAAATGTGTATTTAGATTTTTCGATCTACTATTCTCGTATTCGTTATTTTCAAAACATTTCAGCTGATTTTAATCTCTAACTTTCTTCAAGTGCATCTTTGGAACTTGAGAATGTTTGGGTCGAACTTGAGAACTGATATGGTATTGGTTCTCGTGGTCAAAAATATGCAGCTGAAGAAGGTTGGAGGTTACATCTGCCAAAACATTGTACTGAGAATATTGGTCTGAATAATCCAAATAATTGTAGCAAGGGTTGTGTCTATGTATACTAGAGTCGCTCCCGTGGACGTTACGAAGTTTAAAACAGCAGTAGCGGCACAGCTTAAGACTAGATAAAGGACAACATTTTAACTATTGACAATAACCCAAGTCAAAAATATTACTATCCTATAGAAGCACACTGAACCGCTATTTTCCCATGTGTCCATATACAGCTAACTTTATATGATAGAGATTTAGGAGGTTGCTGTGTTGAAAAAAGGGAAATAATAGTTTTGTGTTTCTATAGGATATATCTGCCGAAATCTATTGGAGATAGTTTTTACTTGGATTATTGTCAGTAGTTAAAATTCTCTTGAACATCTGTGGAGGTGACTCTATTATCAATAGACACCACTTCCAACATAATCAATCCCCATCTAAAAAATTCCAAAAGATTCTTTTTGTATAACATGACATTCTCCAAAGTTGATCTGTTGATAAATTTTCTTTCTTTTTTTTTTTCTCCTTTTTCTTCTTTTTTTTTTATTTAACTTCTACAGGTTATGAAGGTAATTATTATTTCTTCTTTCATTCTATCATTGTTTTAAATTTCGCCCTCTCTGAATGTTGTTGCTCAATTGTGTTGTAACATGTCTTTCTTGTACAAACCTCTGTTGCTTTCCCCTTCTAGATTTCAGTTAAGAAAATGCAACACTTTATTTCAAAGGGTTTCCATTCTCTTAAGGTGTGCGTGTTGGTGTAGCGTTATCACCCGGATCAAACCTGCCCCCTGTTTGATACAACTGTTGAATGTAAGGGGAAGAACTCGTCTTGTTTATTCAGCTACCCTCAGCACAAGAGTTGTTTCCAGTAGTATTAAAATGATCAAGACAGTTTTTCTCTTTTCGTTATAAAAGAATGCTTTTTATTTCTTGGTTAAATTCATTTATAAATGGACAAACGGATCTTGGAATTGTGCGATTGTGGCACACCGACTTTCTCTTCATTTTTAAAATGTATCCATTCAATCTTTGCTTTAACAATGAAAATTCTATTTCAACCTTAAGTGTGACTGACCGACTCATGAACACATCCTCTTATAAAGAAATAAAGTTCCTTTTACTGGTCTAGCTACAACTATGAATAATTTTTCTTTTTTCTACTGTGTAAACAGAACTTCCATATGCAGAGTTTCTCTCCAAGAACTACTCATCTGCGCAATACAATATCATGCGGCTGCTTCCCAGTTGACTACATGGTCGTTTTCAAGTTCAATGTTAACAAATTCCTGCTGAACCATCCTCTTAAATAATCAAATTCTGACCAGTTTCAATCAGTGTCCAATCCCCAAGTTATTTGTCTAACCGTTCACCTTACAAACTCATTTACACTTATACTCGAGTGGCCTTTGGGCCTTGATAAGCAATGAAAAAATAAAAATATATACTAGTAGGGCTACCCAGCATTGCCCAGAGCCATCAACAACAAAATAGAAGGGGTTAAAAAGTGTGTGTAACGTCTTTCTTTTAAAACTTCTCTCTCTATCCCTCATCCCCTCTTTCCCTTCCACCCTCCCCATTCCCTTCTCTTGTTTCAATGTATTAAAAATAATAATAATGCAAGAATTTCATTAGAGTGTTAAGTTTTAAAGTAATGAAACCTATATTTGGTTTAATGTATTCTCGAGCATAGCCAAGTTTCTTATCTTCCCCGTTTCCCTTTAGTAATACATTAAAACACATATAGGTTTTATTATATTCCCGGGCAATGCCGAGTTTCTGATTTCTCTCCTCTCTCTTAATAATATCATAAAACCTATTTTATTTTTAATGTATTCTGGGCAATGCTGAGTTTCTTTTCTCCCCCTTCTCCATAAACCATTTACCAAATGTAATGCTATATTATGCTGAGTATCTTGTCTAGTATACAACACTATAGTGACACACATTGAAATTATTGCTCCTGGGCAATGCTGACTTTCTTGTCTAACTCCTCTCCCCCTCTCACAATAATCTGAAGAGAAATGATGTAGATTAAGACAATAGTCCGATGAGAAATGCTAATTACTCGGGTGTTTAACTTTTCGCAAATTCTTGAGGAAAGCTAATTCTTTTCTAAATTACTACATAACATTAAAAAGTCGTTTTAAATATCGACTTGCCTGACGAATTTTGCTCCAAGAATGATTTTACTTTTAATTACGCCAAATAAAAATATACAGCTTTGTAAGTGTGTATTGTGTTTTGCAACGATCCACCAAAACAACTGACAAACCAGAATCAAATATTGATTTTGTAGAAAGAAAACTATCTATGACAAAAGTCTAAAGAGACTGACTTTACTTTATATATAAAATATATAGTTATCCACAGACACATGTTTCGTCATCTACGACTCATCAGTGTGGCTAGACCTTTCGAGATTCGAAACTGGGACCCCAGCAATTTTTGGATGAAGAAAGATTTTTGCTAAATATAGCCCTACTTGTTAATGAGCACTATCTTATAAACATTGTAGTTTCATATGATTAACTCCTATAAACAAAACTTCTGACAAATATTTATATATATATATATTAATTTTTACGTACGTAAAAGTTTCTGGCTAGCAGCCGTCATCAGCATGGCTAACCTGTTTCTATCGCCAGTAAAAACAATAACAAACTACATAATTTGATATATTTTGGCAATAAAAAAAAATTGCATATTTCAGAGAAAGTGTAAGGTGGTAAGACGTCAGACTAGTCAATATAATTGAGGGTTCAATCCTTGTTTAGTAAAACAAATATTACTTGAAACTTTTTCTGGAAAATTCCAGCTGGTATTGGTTTGTTTTTCAACAATTCTCCCCACTGCCCCCCTTCTCCCTGTGACCGATTCCTTTTTCACGTATATGCTAACCTACTTAAATTTGGTTCAGTAAATCAAACGATTCAAATGTCAACTCTATGCCAATATGTTGCAACGTCGTCTTCTCGGTAACAGCTGAGTCAGTGACTGGACAAAAGCTCACCGGACAAAAGAAGTCTCTCAAGTAATTGAAAATCATTCTTTTAACATCAGCTTTATTGCAATCTTTTTCATCTCGAAAGATCTTAATGAAAATAGATAGAACAAATATTATTAATCTAAATAGATGAAGTTTTTAAAGACAACATTAAAAGACGGTATTTTTAATTTTAATTTAAAAAAAAAAAGAAAAAAAAAGAATTAAATCAAGAAAATGTCAATAAGGTCTGCGGCAAAAAACTGATTTGAATTACAAATTCTGACCAGTTTTCAATTTCAATCATGAAACCTTACTTTTCAGGAGGTGATCTTTTCAAATTACCAAAAAACAATTTCATATATTCTCTCGACGTGACTCACTTTTTAAGAGAATACTATCAGTTATAATTGTTGTAGATTGAATCCATGATAAGTTCTGAGCATAAATATCACTGATTGGTTATTTTTGACACGTAGAAATGGTTTTCAATATGGAGAACATTCTATTTGCTATCTCTATATCAAACTGTGGAATGCATGAAATATTCATCTTAAAAAAAAGAATCTGAAAATGCAATCTAAATGCAATTAACATTATTTAATCATTTAAATACCACTTAAATATGATATTTCGGACGAATGGACTCTTTTTCTTTCCTTAGGGAACTCCACATTTATTAATCACTAGTGAGATCTGTGTCTTGAAAATTGAAGAAATCAAGAATCACCCCCCCCCCCCCCCCATAATTAAATGAATCAGAAAGACTCTTTTCACCCAAAATGATAAGCCTTTATCCACAATATAAAAAAATATTTGTAAAAAAGTTAGGGGAGAGGGTATACTCACTGACTTGTTTGCTTGATCTGTGTGTTTTGTTTAACAAATAATTGCATCCAAACTGTTACAAAATTTCTTTAATATTTCCTCACTTTGTCTTTTTTTGTATTATCTGTTTATATTTAAAAAAAAAATATTCAAACTAATTATGTTACCATTTTTTATATAAACTTTCAACAGTTTCATTACATTTAACCTTTTTTATTTTTTAAAATTTTGATTATTGAAAGGCTAATGTTTAGATTCGTGTTGAGTACAAATTGTGATTAAAAAAAAAAAATAGTGTATAGATGATAAAATGCTTTAATTTTAAACGATTGACATGATAAACCTTTTAGAGTTAAAATCTATTTAGTATTACACATGACATCTGAAGAAAAACACTTTTTCAATAAGTAAATATGCTAGTGGAATAAATGGATTTACAAGGATTTACAAGATGGTGGCATGCTCGATGGTCGTTTTTTTAAATTTTGTATCGTTCGTGACGCAAAAAGTGTTAAAAATGTTTTTTTTCCTATTACTATGTAATACTAAATTGATTTTACCTCCAAAACGTTTATCATGTCATAATCTTTAAAAAAAACAAAATAACAATTATCACCTATATACAATTTTCGAAGTATCTGTCCCCGATGAGGATCTCAATATTTACCTATTAAAACATTAAATATGTTTTAATAATCATGTTTCTATGTACTTTTTCGATTAAATTATTTTTTGCCACCTCAAACAATAAAATGACTAAAAAATATGTATATTTTAAGAGTGTTTTTATGCTTTTATCATAAAACTTTGAATAAATATTTCATAAGAATTTTACAAATACTTTTTTTATATACTACAGAGTGACCCCTCCCCCCAATAAAAATGTCCAACAGTGTTTATTTTATCGCTGTTCAATGATAAGCACACGTGGATACAACGTTCAAAATTGTCAATAACTCGGACAGATGCCTCTCTTCACACTGTCTTCATTTTGGCGGTGATGGCCCTTTTCAGTTCAGGAATAAGCTGGATTATTTTGCTCTGCATTATTTTTAAGATAACCCCACCAATAAAAATCTGGATTATGGTTCGTTAGGTGTAAAGCCCATTCAAAATCACACATCTTACTGATGAGGCAATCACCAAAGTGTCCTTGCATATTATTGAACAGCAAATAAAACAAAGACTGTTGGACATTCATGGCTGAAACTTGGACAAGTCAGGCATAGATTGAAGTTTATTCATACCAAATATGGTTAATTACAGAAAGGAATGTGAATTTTATTAACGATTCCATGGATGTCATTTTTTTTTTCGGTCACACTGTATTATTATATTAAATTTATTACTTTTTCTGAAAATTATGAAAGTTTTACTGAAAATGTTATTCATGCGATATTAAATTCAACTCATGAATTTTCTTTTCTTTTTCTCCCCCCACCCCACATCTGTGCACATGGATTTGATGACAGACTGGGAAGGTATTTATGTTTCACTTTTTCATTTTATTTTCTACCTCTTCTGTCTTATATAGAATGGTCCAAAACGATGTAACCATTTGGGATAAGGTAGCATTTATTATTATTGAAAAGAAAAACTTTACAGTTTTTTTTCATAGACCTGTATAACAGACATGTTAGTTTTGTGTGGAATAAGTTTTTTTTTTCAGATATCACCATTTTTCAAGCACAACTCGGAAGTTTATAATGTGCTCCATCCAAGCTCCTTGGCACTTCTTCTTCTTCTTTCATTTGCTTCACAGCATCTTACTGTTAGATCATCAGCTCGGTTGAGAAAAGCCATGTTAATATTTTGTTTAGCGCAGCTATGCCAGCTTCGCCGTTGGGTGGTCGATATTTAACGCATGACTCGATGATGTGGTCTGCTGTCTGTTCAGAGTGACCACAGTCGCAAACAGCCGAGTCCCTGAGTCCCATCCTCTCATGGTCGCGGCAAAACGGCCGACACCTGTCCTGAGGCGGTTAAGCATTGTCCACTGCCGGCGAGGGAGGTCCATGCCTGGTAAGTTATCCGGGTCCTCCACAAATCTGTGCAACCTTGATTTATCTGCTGCCTGCCATTCCTCCGTCCAGCAACGTTTCAGCCAGATTCGTTTCGTGACGTCACTGGGTGTTGAAAGCAGGAGCTGGTGGGCATGCTCCGAGAATGGGCGTCATGACTTCAGGCGGCTCGTGGAGGGGTCTCTGTGGCAAGCTTGTGGAGAAGGTGGTGCTCATCGATAGTGGCCTTTATTGACAGTGCAAGGACAGTCGCCTCACGGTGCAGGGTTGGTGGTGCGATGCCGGCGAGAATTGGTAGTTGGTTGATTGGTGTGGCGCGCAAGCAACCAGAGACTGTGCGTAAGGCAGTGTTGAGCACTTGGCACTGAATCACTGTGACTACTTGCACATTGAAACCTGTAATGACCCTGTCCAACATGTCATCGGCGAATTCTCTTAATCTCTGTTCGAATGTTATGCTTGAGTACAGTATTAATTTGGGGATTGTTGGCATAAACCCTGTGTTTTATGTATCCCCCACACAAAATAATCTAAAAGGGATAGGTCTGAAGAATACACAGGCAAGGGGTGGTTCGAACGACAAGAGATGAGCCTGTCTTCAATTAAGTAGTGATGGAAGTATTCAAGTGAAGCATTCGAGCAATCTGGTGTTGCTCCATCCTGCTGATAAATCACAGTATCCATGTTCTGGTTTAATTTTCATAGAAATGATAATAAAATGGATACATCTTTTTGGAACGCTATTGTTTGTGATTAAATCGCTATTATTTTTTCTCGTCTCACCTGATCAAATGGTCTACTCCAACACTCGGTTTGTATTTCATACGGAATGGAATTAATATGTAAGATAGACACCGATTCAGAGTGAAATGTCTGTTCAAAGTCATACAATACGAACAGCTCATTATTTTTATCTTTTTTTAAATGTTTTTACAAATTGCCTTTTAATGCCTCTGCTGGATCATTTACGTGCAGTTATTTCATGAGATGAATTCATATTTCGTTTGGGCATGGAAGTATAATGAAAAAGAAAAGAAGAAAAGTGAAAGTTGGTTTCTTCACTTCGATTAATTGGATTCACCATTCTGCTTACTCTGCTATAATCAGGAGTGTGATGAAGGACCCCTCCCTCTCCCGTCATTTAACTTTAATAAACTCTGCAGCAGATTTGATATTTATATCTTTTAATAGGCTCACACGTGCACAACCATTTGATTTTCTTTCCATCATTGGATAATAATACAATCTATAAAAATTATACTATTTGTTTCTTACTTATACTCCTCCTGCCTTGTCAGCTAGGGCTGTAGAATATGCTGACTATATCTCTGCATTGGGGTAAAACATCCATTGACCCCAACAGGGCCATTTGTTGACCATGGCTGGAAATCTGTGATGTCTAAGAACGAGATCCTGGTTGATTAAATAGTCATGTGATTTGTGAACAGACAAACGCGTGTGTGTCTCTCTCTATCTCTTTTATTTACATACTATACAATTAAAATTCCATTGAATTGTACTCAGCTAACCCTCTGCTAGTTCCAAGACCTAGTAGAACGATTGGTCAGAATGTTCATGAGCCATCAAAATTAAAAACAAGGATTTGGAAGTTCCTAAAAAAAGGGGGTGGGGCGAAAATGTCTGCTCACTACTGGTGTTAATCCTTCTTCACTGAAACAACAGTATATATATATATATATATATATATATATATATTCAGGGTTTATATAAAGAATATGTATTTTTATGGTATATATCCCTTTTTATATCCTCCAAATTGTTTCAGATTACAAATTCAATAAGGTTATGTTTCCGGTTTCAGAGCATACCTATTGATTGGTTGCATTCCAATGACCAATAAAAAATGTCAGTTTACAATCATAATTTTTTATTTATTTTTTTATTTCGATGAATGCTTATATTTCCTTCCGTTCACGAGTTGAGAAATGTTCGTAATATGGAGGAAAATATAGGCATTCACCAAAATAAATAAAATAATTATAAGTTTTTTCTTGGTTGTTCGGATGCAACAAATATATGTATATAATTTGTTTTATTCTGTAATCTTTTTAGATTACTCAGTATTTGATAGAAACTTCCACTGTTCTTTTACACTTCCTGAAGTGGAGCTGGTAATGAAACATCCGTTCACTTGGTCTCTAAACTCGTGTTTCACATGTTCATCATTCAATCCACACACCTTTCTCCTGGAGATAACTTTCTATTTACCTCTTGCGCTCTCTTCAACTTAAAAAAGGGTGGCCAAGTAGTTGGACTGAGAACATTCTGATAACTGAACGTTCAATCTCCACCCAGTGCCAACCTACTGTTTCATCCTTGAATGGTCAATAATTGGGTGCCAGTATAATTACTTTTGGGTCGAATTATGTTTTCACATGGGAAAGAACACTTGAAAAGGGATCATTCAGGTTGCCCTCTAACACTGTGGGGTCGAGTCAACTTTGACTTTGGGGGGGGGGGGGAATTTTCTTTTTAAACTGGGAAGGAGAGGAGTATGGGTACGAACTATTTCTCTCCTTCTCTGTTCAAAAGGAAAGCTGTTTATGATCGATGCATTTGATTCTGTGGCCATTTCACCCCCCCCCCCGTCTTCTCTCTATACAAATTCCGTTTATTTCTAGCAAAATAATTGGATCAGCTGTAGTAGATGTTCGCTCTCTGCTCATTTTTACAGATCATTAAGACGTAAAGAGACATTTCTCTTGTGCGCGAACGTTGTCGTGAAGCTCGTAAAAAGCTTTGTTAAAATTTAACATGAAAGAAATCTCTGATTTGTTTGGCAGTCGTTATTTTTTTTTATCCTGAATGCTTTTATGACCAACGGAAAAGTTTCAAAAATCTAGAATCAAGATTAATCACAACATCAAAGAGTTTATGAGTGAAGGTTTTCAACTAAAGAGTAAAGATGCCCATTCTCTACTCTAATAAAAAAAAAAAAAAAAAAACAGTTTGTATTTATATAGAGATAAATATATGTACCTTTATCTCGTCATGGAAAAGTTAGCAAATAAAAAACGTGCTGGAAGAAACCACTTAAAGTGTTGAGGGGAAGTGAAAAAACAAATCGCAAGTCAGACAACCACTGCCATCTGAAGTAGTATCAGATGAAATCTTCCATTCTAAATAAAAAGTAAACAGTTGGTGTTTGTTTGTTTTTTGTATTTTTTTAGGTCACTGGAAATGATAATAATAATTTATATGTGAAACATTAAACTACTGACATAATTCTATTTCGTATGAATATTAGTGCAAACATTGACGAAGCATAATTCTGAATTATCTCCCTCTTTCAAGTCACTCTTTTAAATTAAAGACGAAAATATTTCATATGTACACAATACTGCACAACCATCATATTTTTTTTATTCATTCGTATTATCTTTTGTCCATTTTTCTTTTCGACTTTTATCTTCATAATTTGACCAAAATATTTTCATGTATTTTCAAAATAATGCTAATAATATAGAACATTTTCATGAGCAAATTATAGAAATATTTTTCATTAACTTTATTTATGTGAACATATATAATATTTTTCTCTCCACTTCCTGGTAATTCTCTTGTTTCTTATTTATTTTTAATAACCAACACAGGAATAATCTTTAAATTAAAACCCTGTAGATTATGAAGCAAGGGAGATAACTCAAGATTATCTCTTCGAATTATCTCCCCTGAAATATTTTTTCATTTTCTCAGAAAATAAATTTGCTCGTTTGAAAAAAAAACTAAAAAACTATCGATGTTTCTTTACAATCACCTAGCCATGAAAAAAAGTGCCTTCAATAGTTAAATTTTTTTGGCATGGTTTTTTAACAATCATAAACTTTTAGAATATTTGTTGTTCGATAACAAACAAGTATATTTTTCTGTTAGTTTATGTAACATTCTTACTTGCTAAATGATAGTATAACACGTTTCCATCGGTGCAGGCTAAAAATGACGCAAAGCAACAATATAGAGCAGTGGTTTCCAATCTTTTCTCAGGCAACCTCAATCATGCACCTCACGACCTGACTAGTTTTTGTTCTCCACATGACTGTACCAGCGTCATGTGGAGCGTTCATCCTCCTGCATACACCATTGCAGAAACATGGATGTCGTGAATCGCAGGGAGGTTGTATATGTATTATTATATATTACTAGGTGTTATCTGTTTAAGTTACAACATAATAAACTTGCAGGCGAATTGAGAAAAAATTAGGATTTAATTCATTTTTACTTTTAAATGTAGATATAATTTTCTTTTTTAATTTGACAAACATTTTTAGGTTTTCCCTTTATGTATCGAATCCTAGATTTTGATAATCTCATTGTGAGATTTTCATCTATATCTTTTCCATGTGACGTTTTTAACATGCACCATTATTAGCTAAATTCATTTCAACCCTATCGGTTGCCTGGAGTCTGAAATCAAAAGAATTGACGTTTGATTGCTTCTTGAAACTAATTTTCAGGGTTACTCAAATTTTGGAAATTACTTAATATTGGAAACAAAAAAGTTTTTAAAAAATTTATTTAAAAATGATTTCTTTCTATATTAATAAAATGATGAGGACACTTCACATGTGTTTCTCACGTTAACATAATTTCAATAATTACACATAGAATTATTTTTATTAACTATTAATCAAGTATTTATTGAACTAACAAAATGCAATAGCATCAAATAAAAATTTAAAAAATTCCATTAAAAGCAATAATTTCTTTACAAGATTAATTCACCGCAATATATTTTGGTCTATTCCTTAATAAGTCAGACATTTTAATCTTTCGTGAATAGTTAAAAACAGAATGAATTACTTTTAAATTTGAATATATATATATATGTTCTTGGCCTTTTGGCTAAGATCAAAGTGTAGTATCTGTTCTGATGGATACTGCACCCCATAGAACGGTATTGTCTTGGCCTTAAGGGCTTGATTTACGCCGGTCAATGGGTCTGTCCTGTGCAGTTCTAGGAGGTTCACCCTCCCAGGCTTTACCTCCCCTCTTTGAGAAGGAGTAAGTTTATTGCTTACTGTCTGAGGCGGGGCGCCTCAGACCGGGGAATGCCGACGGGGCTGCCCAGGCAATTTTTAAACCCCACTTTCCCGACCCGACCTTGGGTCATATCTTACTTGTGGGAGTAAGATAAAAACTGGCTTTGTGCCTAACTCCTGGAGAGGAGTAAATCAATACTTTTAAATTTGAAAGGAATATGAAGCATTTAAACTGCCGAATCGGAAGATATTTTCAGCAAATTAGAAGAACAGAAAGCATATGCCTCTGAGAAATTTAAAAAGACCGGTTTCCATATTTCATGCCGTGCTAGGAGCAAATCTAATTCATATATAAACAAAAGGTGAGCTCCAAAATTAGTCTCTCGTTTTCTTTCAAAGGTAGCATAAAATCAACTCTCTCCCTGGCAGAATCTGCAGCAAGAAACTACAACAAACTTGTGAACATGCACAGTCATGCTGACTTTTACCAAACACAGGATGACAACTTAACAAGTCTGCCTAAAAATACCTTTCTACAGCACATCCCTTATATTTTAGATGATATGTATACATCTATAATAATAATAATAATAATAATAATAGCTTCAACTAGTACCACACAAAATGGTTGTGAAGAATCAAGGATGATAAAAATGACAGGAGGGAGAGTACCATCCACTGAAGGGACATGGGGAGTGTTGGAATGTTAAGCAGGCTTATTGCCACTCAAATTCCATAGAAAACCAACTGGCATTATCAGTAAGAAATCACAACTGGTGTGATAACGCAAAATAGTATGCACCAGTTATCGAAAAAAAAATACTGCTGTGAATGTGAGGAGACTTGTTGTCAATCGGACTCCAGGAAACATCAATTGTTATTGTCAACGAGCAATCATTGATACCTTGTATGAAAACCCCTAGTGAGTAAATAATAATAAAAAGTTTGCACAAATGCAATCACTTTCCAGTTGAAAATTTCCTGTGATTGAAACAAAATTGCATTTGTGTAGCTATTCAACAGATTTCCTCATTATAAAGCTCTATATTGAGCTCTATTGAAATGAGCACTGGAAAATATCCCCAAAATATATTTTGAATTTTTAATATATATATTTTCATATAGTAAACTGTTCTGTGTTTTGTTATAAGTCTTACACGTGTTTCACAGCAAAATTATTTTATGCTGAATAATTTTATCTTACTTTTTCTTTCCCTCCTTTTCTTCTCCTTTTCTTCCTGTTTCTCCAGCTGATTGGGAAGGTATTTATCATTCTCTCTATCTATGTAGTTGTAGATTCATTCATTGTTTATGTCTATATAAGTAAAATTAAAACATTCTGTTTTTTCTTTAGATGAATAGTATGTGTTGTTTTGTATCTCTATATTTTTGTGTATTTCTACTTTATACAACGTTGCTAACGCAGTCATTTTGTTTTGTGTTCATTCTGTCCAAATATGAAACATTGTTTTTCAATAAAGAAAATAAAGCAAAGTTTTATCTTGATAAAATTGAATAAATCATTTTGAGCTGAAATGTTTTTTGTTCTGAGTTGAAACAAAAGAAAAACAGAAAAATTCTAAATACGTATTAAAAGTTCATTTAAAAAATAAAACGACTTTTTTGTTAATTGGTTAAAATAATTTTATTGAAAAGTTGGTTTCCCCAAAGTATGTCAAATGATCCTCTAGTATAGCCAGACAGTGTAATTTTATCTTTTCCCCTCTCTCTTCCCCTTTATAACTCTCTCTCTCTCTTTCACTCTCTCTCTCTCTTTCACTCTCTCTTTCTCTTTTTCATTCTCTTTCTCTCTTTCTCTTTTTCATTCTCTCTCTTTCTTTTTTTCATTCTCTCTCTCTTTCTTTTTTTCATTCTCTCTCTCTCTCTTTTTTTTCATTCTCTCTCTCTCTCTCTTTTTTTCATTCTCTCTTTCTCTTTCTCTCTTTTTCATTCTCTCTCTCTCTTACTTTTTCATTCTCTCTCTCTCTCTTACTTTTTCATTCTCTCTCTCTCTCTTACTTTTTCATTCTCTCTCTCTCTCTTACTTTTTCATTCTCTCTCTCTCTCTTACTTTTTCATTCTCTCTCTTACTTTTTCATTCTCTCTCTTACTTTTTCATTCTCTCTCTTACTTTTTCATTCTCTCTCTCTTACTTTTTCATTCTCTCTCTTACTTTTTCATTCTCTCTCTTACTTTTTCATTCTCTCTCTCTCTTTTTCATTCTCTCTCTCTCTTTTTCATTCTCTCTCTCTCTCTTTCTCTCTTTTTCATTCTCTCTCCCTCTTTTTCATTCTCTCTCCCTCTTTTTCATTCTCTCTCCCTCTTTTTCATTCTCTCTCCCTCTTTTTCATTCTCTCTCTCTCTTTTTCATTCTCTCTCTCTTTTTCATTCTCTCTCTCTCTCTTTTATTCTCTCTCTCTCTCTTTTATTCTCTCTCTCTCTCTTTTATTCTCTCTCTCTCTCTTTTATTCTCTCTCTCTCTCTTTTATTCTCTCTCTCTCTCTTTTATTCTCTCTCTCTCTCTTTCATTCTCTTTCTCTCTCTTTCATTCTCTTTCTCTCTCTTTCATTCTCTCTCTCTCTTTCATTCTCTCTCTCTTTTTCATTCTCTCTCTCTCTTTTTCATTCTCTCTCTCTCTTTTTCATTCTCTCTCTCTCTTTTTCATTCTCTCTCTCTCTTTTTCATTCTCTCTCTCTCTTTTTCATTCTCTCTCTCTCTTTTTCATTCTCTCTCTCTCTTTTTCATTCTCTTTCTCTCTCTCTTTCATTCTCTTTCTCTCTCTCTTTTCATTCTCTTTCTCTCTCTCTTTCATTCTCTTTCTCTCTCTCTTTCATTCTCTTTCTCTCTCTCTTTCATTCTCTTTCTCTCTCTTTTTCATTCTCTCTCTCTCTCTTTTTCATTCTCTCTCTCTCTCTTTTTCATTCTCTCTCTCTTTCATTCTCTCTCTCTCTCTCTCTCTTTTTCATTCTCTCTCTCTCTCTCTCTTTTTCATTCTCTCTCTCTCTCTTTCTCTCTTTTTCATTCTCTCTCTCTCTCTTTCTCTCTTTTTCATTCTCTCTCTCTCTCTTTCTCTCTTTTTCATTCTCTCTTATTTCTTCTCTCTCTCTCTTATTTCTTTACTCTCTCTCTTATTTCTTCTCTCTCTCTCTTATTTCTTTTCTCTCTCTCACATTTATTTGGTTTAGTAATACACCTGTCTTTAAGCCAAACAAAATTATGGAGAAGTACTTTCCAGGCAAGAGAGATCTTGTGTCCACTCTCTTTTAGCACCATTTCTGGCTTTAGCAGCTGTGCCAACACTGTCTTCAGACCTAGGATGCCAACATAATATACAGAAGATACGTTGCTAATCTTCCTCTACTCTAAATCGTTATTTTTATGGATGATGCTCAACTGAGGTTCAATCTCTAATCCCTCTTTGTAAAACTTTCACAGCAAGAACTCTACTACCTACCACTACTGCAAAGAACTTTCATTTTCCTTCATGTGCCTTACATCAAAAAGAATTTCCATGAACAGATATTTAAAAAAAAACTGTCCCTCTGTTAAACACGTTTTCACAAGGTTGCTTCCCTGAGGGCTACAGCATTATCTTGAAATCTAAAAATGTCAATAAACATTTGCCATAAACCGTCCTCAAATTTTATTAATTCCATTCATCATTTTCAATCCGCTCAAAATATTCATCCTCATTCAACTGGCAGTCTATTATCCTCGAGTAATTATTAGACTTGATAAGAAAAACGAATCTATTTTCGGAAAAGCGTCCGAAGTATATGTATCCATCAAAGCCCAATATTTATTTTAGTGAAGGTCTATTTATATAAAGTGAGGTATGTCTAAAATCAAAATTGTGTAATGGATGTTGATGAAAATTGGAATAAGGATTC
Organism: Sepiola atlantica; assembly: GCA_963556195.1. NCBI lineage: Eukaryota > Metazoa > Mollusca > Cephalopoda > Sepiida > Sepiolidae > Sepiola > Sepiola atlantica. The sequence goes on along the minus strand of OY744520.1, from coordinate 91,455,228 downwards.
ATGATGTAAGTTTTAGTAGCATTATATACTCGATTTCCATCTTCGTAAGGTGACATAAAATTGGTGCAAAACTGTTCTGTTCGTGGAATTAATTTTATCCGTCCCGGGATGGGTATTCTTCAGATTGTTTTATATGAAGATCTTCTTTCAATTAATCATCAGAGGAGTGTTTTTGGAAGTTTTCTTGTCAATTTTTCATTTTAAAATTTTCAAGGCAATTTACCTTTCCTGTTTACAATTTTTGTTGTGTAAACAGAAGGAATTTTTTTTCTCCATCTTTTACAGATATTTTAAGGATTTCATAGAATGAATAATTTTGCTGTTAGTCAATTTCACTTAAATTCTGTCGATATTCCTCTGATAAATGTTAGTTGAAAGATCTCCTGGTGGAGACTTTGTTTGCTAATGCGTCACCACTTATCAAGGCCCAAAAAGATTTGAGGATATGAGTTAATGGGATGGATAAATTGACAGTTGAATGATGAAATACTATGAGAAGATTGAAAATCTGCATATATCAGCCACTCAAAACAGTCGACCCAGTAAACAGCAATTCTTTCCTCTTTGTCAGAAACATTGCTTTCTGCATGTGAGGACTAAAGGACAAAATAAGGGGAAGTGAGAGTAAGGCTGGCAAAAGTAAACCCAAGGGGCTACTTTCTACTCTTCACAATTTACAAAAAGGGTCCCCTGGCTGTTATTAGCTATTTTAAAATATTATATCCATCAATATATATTTTTTTTCTAAAAATGGTCACTATTTATCAAGTCCAAAAGCTACTTGAGGATAAGAGTTAATGTGACTGGATGATTGTCAGGACAAATTTTGAATACTTGTGGGGACGTTGTAATCTGCAGAGAAGCAGTTCCATGGTAATGTTCCAAAGACAGGAAGCGATTGCGAAAAATCTCTGTTCGTGAAAATTCTGCTTGGTGCTAGGCACATGGACGAAGAAAAGAAAAATGTTTTTTTTTCCATTGTAGTAAGGAGATAACTTCTTGCTGTGAGTGTCTTACAAGGAGGAACAAGACATTGGAGCTCAGTCAAGCACTTTCCCGAGAAATAATTATAGAGTAGAGAGAGATTAGCAGCATCTCTTCTGTGAGAAAGAGGTTGTAAGGAACAGAAGAGATCATCTTCTACTAGATTTTGGAGACAATTTTGAACTCTGTCAAGACAACGAAGAGTGTTTTGAGCAGCATCTTCCCAGATGTGGCAGCAGTAGACCATCTTAGGGCAAACAAACGTCAAACTTTCAATATCTCATAAAATATTAATATTGTTGTGATTCATCACTTAACTTTGATCTGAAGCTGACAAATTTCCTTTTCAATTTCTCTCTTACAGTTTACTTCTGCCCCTCCCCCCTTTCCTCATAAGTTTGGTATTTTGACCCACACGGGTTTCTCTTTTGCCTAATTATTTGTATAATGCAGTTCAATAATTGACGATGATCAATTCATCCCCTGAAGGCTTCTTATACAGAACACTAAACTTTTTTCTTCCAAAAGTTTTACTGTAATGCAATTTTTTTGTGTTTTTTTTGTTTTCTTTTCTTTAGCTTTTTCTAAATTCCCTCCAAAATTGTTTTTTGCTTGTTTCTTTGTTGTTCTTTTCTTAGCCTTTTCTACTCCCTGCCCCCGAATTTCAGAGAAAGATAATTGGTATCATTTTGTTTAACACATTTATCATCAGAATTCTGTACAAGTAAAATTAATGTATTAATTTTCATTTACAAACAGCATTTTCATAAAATAATTATGGCAGATTGTTGCAAACTATCCGTTTTGCTGATTTAATGAATTAAATTAATTTTCTCAATGAACATAAATACTACTATTACTACACTAATCAGATGTTTAATTTTTTAACTGGATGAATCTTCGTGCTGTGGCTTTGTTTTCAAATGAAAAATCCTATTATTGAAGGCCAGGATTATATTGTATTCTTTTGATTATTTGGAAAACTATTCTCATCTTGGTTGTTATATTTATAACATTTCTGCCAATGTAACCTCCATTATATATATATATATATATATATATATATATATATATATATATATATATATATATGTATATATTAAAATAAACATAGTTTGAGTATCCGACGATCGTTTCAGAACCTTCTAGGTTCCTCTTCAGGGATGTACTGGTAAGATTATACCCGCCAATACACAATCATAAGAAATAAACAAAAAGAAAAACCAAGCAGACAAATTACATTTCAAAAATCTTCAGACGAGAAACCCCTTTTCACAAGATGACACATTTGACACCTATCTATCAACTCACAAGAAATTGGGTCATGCTCAAACTCGACCGTCTCTTCTTCAATCAAATGCATAGATATCAGGACACACTCATACACAACCCACGCTAATACGTACATATTTATATACTCACAAACATACATACACACTTATTTATATAGAAGTAAAATTAAAAACATATATACATATACACACACATACATATCTATACATACACACACACACATATATATATACACACACACATACATATCTATACATACACACACACATATATATATATATACACACATATACATATATATATACACACATGTACACACACATACATATATATATACACACATATACACACATATACACACACAACCACACACTTATATATATATAAGGAATTTAATGAATTAGAACATTACAATTGTTCCAAGAATTAGAACATCAAGTCTAGTATGGCGTACGGTCGTTTCCAAAACATTCTGGAAATACATTATTTTATTTTTTTTAAATTAACAAAGCTACTCCAAATATAATATATAAACACATATATTAGTTATTCAGACACGTGATTTGTCATCTATGACTATTCAGTGTTGCTAGACTGAGCCGGATTCGAAACCGGGACCCCAGTGACTGATGTCTGACACTATACTACTGCGCCACGAACTCCACTAGAAGTGTAGGAGATATATCGCCATTATAAATGTTGACGTTTATTTTATTTATACTTTTATTTTATTTGCGATACTGATAATTGAACGTATTAATTTATTTTTATGGAAATGCATTTACCTGAATGTTAGGTGGGAATCTTTGTTCCCTTCACTAGTGTGATGTCCCCAATAGGAGCAAATATATTTATAAAATATAGTTATCCACGGACACATGTTTCGCCGTCTATAATTCATCAGCATGATAGACCTAGCAAGATATATATATATATATATATATATATATATATATATATATTAATGGTGTTGGTTTCCATATTGTTTTAAATTCTATACTAGGTCTACTTAGAAAGCCATGTCAGTCAACATAGATTCCTGAGTTCGAAGATGCACCTAGAGAAGGTCAGAGGTTACATTGGCTGAAATGTGAGAATGTTATTCTGAAAAATGTAAGATTAAAGTAAAAAAAAATAATAAAAGTATTATGCATTTAAAATAGCTTCTATTTCAATTTAAACATTTCTAACCTAGCAATGCTTCTAAATGAACGACCTATCTTTAAAATACCAGCATGTCCGCGTTCAACAACCAGAATTTGAATTCATAACTGCCACGACAACGTTGCAGATAACATCCATGACACGAACGTTAAAAATTAGTTTGTGTTTATTTTTCTAAAAAAAAAACAAAAAAAAAAATGATACAATAATGGTCAACTCTGATGATTGAATTTTACTCCAAAATATTTAAAATTAAAGTTTAAAAAAAATTCAAGATGAGATTAGTTGTCCGACTAATTCAAATTATCAATCTTCATCTAAAAAATTCAGAAACATCAAACAAAAGATTTCTAGGTTTCAACATTTTTAAGATGAGGATTGATAATTTGTATTATTTGCATTATTCAGACTACTGTTCCCATCTTGAGTGTTATTCTTACAACGTTTCGGCTGATGTAACCTCCAAACTTCTTCAGGTGTATCTTATCGAACTCTGGAATCTTGTTGTTGAACTCGGGAATCTGTATAAAATTTCGAACAGAACCCTTTATTTGATTCACGGGAGTAGCATACTCACATTCCGTCAGCCGTGACCGGGTAGAAGTCTTAAGTAATTCGCAATTATATTCTCAGTATCGCCCATGCTAAGGATTGAACCTTCAACCTCCAGAAGAGTTTCACTTAGAACTGAATTTTACTTAGTACTTTATCTGTTACACTGCAGCCCTTGACAGAACGAGAGCATACTACCCCCGTGGATTAAATAAAATGTAATGTTCAAAATTCCGTACTGAATACGAATTCAACAGAAATATTCCCGAGTTTGACAAGATACACCTGTAGAAGGTCAGAGGTTACATCGGCCGAAACGTTGAGAATAACACTCAAGATGAGAACATTAGTCCGAATAATCTTTTGTTTGAATTTTAAATGTGACTCTTTTAATAAGTATAGAGGGAACTATTCAAACATAGACTGAACCGTTTTGATCCATGTTGTACTTAACATGTGAAATGATTGAATCTTCCAACGTGATTGCTTTGTGTGTGCATATACTCTACATATAAGATGTTTGGAAAATTGTTGGCATAACTTCGGGATTATGTTCTATATGTATAAAGGAGCCTCTTTGTGTGGGGGTTGTTTTTGTAATAGCACTCCATTACTAGTCTCATTTCCGTTTTTGATTTAATTCTTCCTCAGTGTTGTTTTTGGTTTGTTTATTTTCCCGTATTTATTTTGATGTATTTTTTTTTAAATTTGAAATTAGAAGGGCCAACAATTGCACCATGTTGACCAGATCCCCCATGTTGGCTATCAAAAGAGCCCCTGCAGATCATAAGTTCAGATCTTTCTTCTGAGCCCCACAGCTTCTATATTTGTTTCGTGTGATTTTTTTTTCTGTGGTTTTGTTGGTGTATGTTGCAACATCGTGTCCAGGTTTATTTTACCTGTGATTCTGTCACAGGGATCATGTTTGCTTATCTCATATGTAGAAATAATAGTGTTTTATAACACACATTGTATGTGTTAGAGGTTTACAATAAAGAATGTTGCTCAGTATTTGTTTAAATAGCCATTAAGTTGGAAACCAAGCGTTTCCGCACCTCTATACACATATAGAACATAATCCCAAAGTTATGCCATCGATTTTCCAAACACTCTGTATAGAAATGTAATAATCAATAATAAATTATAATAAAGTGTAGTTAGCAGAACACATAACTGCAGTTTCGTGGTATCACCGATCATCAGATATGTCATCGACTGAAAACCAAGCTGTATTTATACACGTGCCAGTACATAAATACTGTTTATTCTTTTGGTTCTGTTTTTCAATTTTTATCAGTCACACTTATGACGATCAATGATACCATGAAACTGCAGTAAAGAGTTAAAACCAAGTACATATTATTATCATGTATTATTGATTTAGCTCTATCCTATAGGATATTGAGCACTTTTATTCATCAACGACCTGTTGTCTTTATTCGGTTCTGTTCTGATATTGAAAGGTTTGTTTGTTTGTTTGTTTATATGAATATGTACAATTTTCTGTTACCAAATATATGTAAAAATGAAGAGTTTCAGATATTCTTTATTTTTATTGTTTTTTTTTTGTTTTTTTTTCCTTTCTTTTCCTTAGCAAGAAATTGGCAAGGTATTTATCATTCTGCACTTTGTATTTGGTCGTAGAAGTTGTTGCTACTATTGTATTCCTAGAAGGAGAACTGCACTGTGGGAACATTTGTAGAAATCATTGTCTTTTTTACAATGTCCCGTCATTGTTTCGTAGAGCCACCATTTTTAGCTGTTGATTTTGTGAAGATTGATTGTATTGATCTATCGTATTTCCAAGAGAAAGGGAGGAGGTTGTCTATAGTATCAACATTCTAATCTTAAACTGGCATTTATTGAATTCTTTGGTATTATCTTTTATTTTATTAACTTTGTCTTTGAATTGCATTGACAATACTTAAACGAGGCATTTTCACTCGAGTAAGGGAGATAACTACATATGCAACAATTACAAAGGAACTGAATTGACACTAATGTAGTTCAGGGGAAACAACTCTCAGTTGATCAGTAAGAATCCCGCACTATAATAAAGATCAATGTGTATTTATTTGTATATGAATAAATATAAATCCGTCCCATCGCACAAAAGTTAGTGAGTAAAAAAAAAAAAGCGTACATTTTCTAGCCTCTGGACGAACCCATTTCAAGTTGTGAGGGGAAGCGAGAAAGCAAATAGCAACCCCCCCCCCGTCACCTGAAATGAAAACTGAAGGAAATCCTTCACTCTAAATAAAAAGTCAATGTTTTTTTTTAAGTCATCAGAAATTATAATAATTTATATATGAAACATAAAATTACTGACATAATTCTATGATTTTTATAAGAATATTAGTGTGAACACTGACAAAGCATATTTTTTTTCTCGTCATTTTTGACGATGGATGTGCACTAGTTGTAGAATAATAAACATTTGTCCAACAATCGATATTATATATAAAACAACAGAATAATTGTCCTTTATTCTACTTTAGCTTTGGGAAAAGCCAAATTTGAGATGTGAGTTAATAGACGGGAACTGGTTATGGATAGATTGTTGGTTTGTGTAACTTTTCTTTGGAACATAAATCAATTGAACAACATGGTGCACAGATGGGTAATAGTTTTATGTAGGAGGAACAATACAAAGGATAATACATAGGGTTGAGTATATGCAGATCAAATAATCTTTATCCCAGAGTTTGTCGATTCTCTGCCATCAGCCTGGCAGAGAACGCAAGATCACATCTTGTCTCGTTGGGAAAGAATCAGGAACTGAGGGTTCTGCTGATCACGTGATCCGGCGCGATTCTCGTTACATGCAGACGTGCACCTGTTGAAGAGGCGATGATTACAATGATCGTCAAGCAGAATCACAACTTACATAGATGAACAGAACATAGTTAATTCATGTAAGCTGCTACAGTACAGAAAATTAACAATTAATATATAAAGGAAACGTAAAATAAAAATAGTATAATAATAAAAAGTTTTTATTAATGATCGAAGAAAAGAAACGGATTTAAAAAATGTCGAAATTAATTAAAAAATAAAGTAACTAAATAAATGGATAACTCGTATATTCCAATTTCACTTGGATACCAAAGAACACATACTTTACTTCTGATGATCGGATAAAACTGAAACTGCAGTAAAGTGTTAAAGCGAAGTGCATTTATTTTTACTCGTGTGTGTATATATATATATATATATATATATTTAAGCACACATTGTTAAATATAACAGAATTCTCCAGTTTGATTATACATTTTTTTCAATTTTTCTAATCATTTTTGTGTTAAGATAAAAAAAATTAATGCATGCTCCATATGTATCACGAGCACTTTCGATTCTCTGTCAAATCATCTTCAGGTGACAAGAAATGTCATTTATTTTATTTTCGATACTTTGAATCAATTCAACTATTTATACAGAAAATCATTTTACCTAAATGCTAGGTGGGAATAATTTCTCCCTTCACGAATGTGATGCTCTCATATGGAGAATGACATATATTTTAAAAATATAGTTATTCGCGGACACGTGTTTTGTTATCTTATGACTCCTCAGCATGGCTGAACCTGGCAAGTTTCAAAACTGAGACACCAGAGACTGAAGCCCTACGCTATACATTTATTTGATATACATTTCTTCAGCTAGCGGGGTTTAGTTTCTGTCTCTGGGATGCCAGTTTCGAAGCTCTCTATGTTCAGCCACGCTGATGATTTGTAAGACAACGAAAACATGTCCATGGATGATTATATTTTAAATATGTGTTGTGGTTCAGGCACAGACTGCGAGCTTGGCGTACCGGTTCAAGTTCTGTCTGGTTTACTGTATTACTTTCACTAATATACTTAAGAAAACTATGAATCCATATATCCTCCCTCAAGATATAGGTTAAATAATAAGGTAGACTAGACTCTCAAGGCCTGGTTGTGCAACTACTTATGGAGAAGAAAAACACTGAAATAATACCAGTTTTTCGCTGCTTATCCTGCATTGTTTCCAGTCGTCCTGAACTTCTCTTTTTCACTGGACTCTAGCAATACTGATTGTTGATCCTATTGACTTAAAATCTATAATCATTTTTTTTGCAATTGTCCTTGAAAAATGTTTAATAATCTTCCAAGCCAATTGCATTTTTTGTTTTCAAAAAGTGAGTAGCAAAATTCTATCAACTGAATTAAAAAAAAATAAATAAATAAAAAAAAGAAAGTCTTTATATGTCGAGTGTAAACCCCCTTGTTAAGAATTGCTTGATGTTTTGCCTCTGTTGGATATTATAGCATTGTTTAAAAAAAAAAAAGAAAAAAAGTCAACTAAAAAATGAAATGTTGCTTGAGTTTTTAATACCCGAATGTGCTTTGAAAGTGTATTTCACTCTGCCCTGTTTACCTCCTCACTCAAGTTATTTTGCCCAGCATGGCTTGTTTGAAAAGGTGAATGTTTTTTGTGTTAATGTTTGATATATATAAATGTCATATATATATATATATATATATATATATATATAACAAGACTATTTTATGTTAGTTCAGTGTGGACCAAAATATACAGTGTGACACAGATAAATGTCCGGATTTATTTTTTAAGCTTATTTCAAAATAATAAACCAATAAAAATTGTTTATTATTAGGAATTTGTGAAAACGTCATCTAACAATTTGATATTGATAGCTTTTTTGTCATTCTCTAACAATGTCTAAAGCTCTATCACATTCCAGTAGCCGGGCTTGCCATTTCATTATACTCTTGTTATAAGGCATATTTACATGTCCCTGCCATGTACAGATTTACATTTTCATTGTACTACTGTTACAGTTCTCATTATTCCAAAGCTATTTTTGATTGGATTCAAGCATTAAATATCTGACTTCATCTGTGTTAATATAAAAATTATGTCTTCGTAGAAACATTTTTGCACCTGGAGAAAAACAGTTGTAAATAGGCAATTTAATGCCAGCCTGCAATTTCAATACTTTAAAACAACAAGAGAACAAGAGAAATACCTTAAAACAACAAGAGAAATACCTTAAAACAACAAGGGAAATACCTTAAAACAACAAGGGAAATACCTTAAAACAACAGGGCAAATACTTTTTCAACAAACTCTTGTCGATTCTGCACATGCAATATGAATGTTTATTAGTGTCTTTTCAAAATGTCTGCACACACTGTCTCATCACTTTTTTTCTTAATCATAGCATAAATTGAAGCAGATGAGAAACTCACATTGGTGTCATCTCTCTTCTGATTTGAAGCATCTGGTGCAACTGGGAAAACAAGAGGCTTATTACTTTTAACACATCTAAAACCAAGCATCTCTCTGTTCACCACCAACGTTCAAATCCTTGTTTTGTCCCAGTTAAAATGAATAGCCCTCTTAAAGAAAATAGAAAAGAAAAGGGTATCTCTGTATAAACATGACCCATTTGAAGCTTAATAACTCTGCCCTTATTAATATTATTATTCTGTACATTCCAGGATTGATAAAACATTAAATAAGGTTTCAAAATCATCCACAAAATAACATGGTAAAAAGTGTTCATGTGCCGTTGGTCTAAAAACAAGATGGAAGAAATGACAAATTTTCTCCAGAATATGTGCTTCAATAATGAAATCTACTTCTCTCTATCAGGCAACAACAGCAACAACTACGTGTTTTGGGAATCTCAAGTGCCAAATGGTCCTTCAGAGGCCACTGCACTTCATGAAGTGCCTTGCATTGGTTGCCATCTTGAAACCTAGCATAATCAGACTGATGTTGAGAAGACAGTGACGATCAATAAAGAGCGTTAGATTTTGGTACTTAACAAATTCTTGAAAGCATTTGATGCCTCCTGTAACATGCGGCAAGAGGAACAATGGTTTCAATAAGACTGAAGAACCTCTCCCACTAAACAACTAGCATCGCCATAGAGTGGTTGGATCGTCGCTTTGCAAGTTACTTGATCAGCAGACAACATTCCACAATGGTCACCACATTCACCAGAGAACCCATCGTATTTCTATCGTCGGTATTTTTTGAAAGACTATGTTTACCAAAATAATCTAGAAACAATTGCAGAACAATCACCTAGTAGATGTATGGCATAGTAATGCAAGAGTATGTCAGGGTAATCAACAACTTCACTCAACAGCTCCAAGTATGCTATCAGCATCAGGGCACACATTTAGAACGTCTTGTGAAATTTAAATTTTTTAACAAGACATACTGAATGAATACTCATTGCAGCTTTTAGGTAATCCAAAATTTAGGGATCGGGTTGATCAGTTATGAGTGTATAGATGGGTCATGTTTATACCGCAACTGTTTAATAAAGTTTTGATTCACAAATTTTGAAGATATTAAGTTTAGCTTCATTATATTTTATTTCATATTGGATACATTGACTTTTCAAGTATTGACTTTCTATTTTATTGAATTATTCTATAATGTGTAACATAACTGATGAATATTTGAAACGTACTCAAATGGTTGGTGCATGTAGCATTGTCTGTGACATCTGGTAATAATTGTAGTTGCAGGGAATTACATGTGACTGTTACGTTACAAGTCTTCTCCCAGCATGTTCCCATAAGGGTAGAGAAAAAATCCTCCCCAAAAAGTCTCTCGTCTTGCAGACAAAACCAAAGAGATAGAGAGAGTCTAGTCTTCTGTTTTTGTCACGTCTCCCGTTTCCATCCCTACGAGAGAACGATTTTCATTGTTTCCTAAGCAACGTCGCTCCCCTGAAATTACAAACTAGCTGTACCTCCCCAGTGTTAGCCGGGATGCAGTGAAGTCATTTTAGTTCTCAATTCTTATTTATTTGCACATAAGGTAGACAACTCCCATTATATTCTTCAATTTAAAATAAGTTATCCCCCTTGCTCATATTTATTTTTAGATGATTATATAAAAATGTTTCAGTTGCATGGGCCAGACTAAGTAATTTTTTGAATAAATTGTAACAAATTATTGTATTGCAAATAATACGGTACAAAAATTAAATGAAAGTTGGCTAAAGCAAAGTTTAATTTATCAGCTAAAATAGTATTTAGGTCTGACTTTGAAAATCCGACAAGATAACTTTGTTAGATGTATAATGGCAGTAATGTTTGTTAATAATATTGATATCAGTAATAATGATATAGGAAGACTTCAATTTATTATTATTATTAATAAAGATTTCTGTATTTCTATGGTGAGATATTTTTAAGAAAATTTTATGCTGAATTTGTTTTTAGTGGTGTGTACAATCCGGTGATGATCTATGTCTTATATAAACTGGTTCTCATAAAAAAGTGGTCAATGCCTGTTTTGCGTCATGTCTACTCCTGAAAAATAAATATATACCCTTAAAAATAGATATCTACTCTGTACAGAGTCCAGAAAATTGTTTCTTCAATGTCATAAAAACTTTGATTTGAAAATGAGACAATTTTGCACGGTTTGAGTGAATAACCCAAGAGCTAAGACTTGCTCAGATCTAAAAATATGATTCTAATTTCATTTCATTTAGTTTTTTTTTTTTTTTTAAGATCTTCAAATAGTCTTACCAATAGCTGAGACTGTCAGTGAATTTAGGAGCTCTCATATTCTAAGCATGTTAAACTTGTGGCCTTAAGTCACTACAGGCCTTCACAGTTTACAATTATAATTATTAACTTAAGTAGATCAATATGATAATTATGTAGATATTATGCAAGAGAGTAAATTTCGAATGCCCACTCATGTTTGATGTCAGTTGTTGTTAGTTGCACATAAAACACAAAAAATGCATAAAACTGATATCCTTGGTTTCAATAACTTTTTAATTAATTATCAAAAACAAACGCAGTCCTGTTAATAGTTTGTTGATGTTTTAGTAGTTATAATCTGCTATGAGAATCTATGTCTCTAGCATATGTGCATGAATGCATGCATATACTGCTACAAGCAAACGACTCTTGTGCGTGTGTCTGGTTAACATAAACTCGTTTTTGTTAGGAATTTTTTTTTTTTTTGCATTTCTTGCCTTATGGTCTCAGATATATATAGAAAATGTCAAGGGCGATAACTCAATTCTACTAAAACTCTTGATTTGGCCAAATAGTTATCCTTGGCATTTTCTATCTGAGACAAAATGATGTCTCCATAACATAGTAAGAAAATTTGAAGATCTTAAATAAAAAAAAACTACTTGTTTTTGTTTTTTTTCACTAAAACTTTGAATATCACTTGTCTACACAATAACAAGTCTGCATAACATAACACATTTGAATCATATTTACAGTAGTTAAAATGGTAGCCATTTACAAAAGTTTTTTCAGAAAAATGAGAATTTAAAAATATTCAATAAAGAAAAACTATTTGCTTGTTTTCACTAAAACTTAAGTCTGAATCGTATTTAAAGATTTTAAGACTTTTGAATTGTTAACTCTAAAAACACTGACAATTTTAATTATTTCAGTAGAGGTTGATTATTATTAATTAATTTTCTTGTTCTCTTTAATTTTTCTCCTGTGAAATCAAATTAATTCACCTTTGCTTATTATTCGTGAAGAATTTCATAAATCAAAAGTAAATTAATATTTTTAATTTATCTTTTTTATTTTACTTTCATCGTCACGCTTATTCAGCAAGAAATTGGGAAGGTAATTATAATTTTGTTTATTTTTTTATAAAGTTCTTTGAAATTTTGAGTAAATTAAAATTGTTATAACTCGTTGAGTCAATTATTACTAGTGGGACCCCGTGGAAATTCCACAGTGTTTTTTGTTTTTTTTTACATCAATCTGTATAATTTATTGTTAATAATAATCCTTGAGAATTAAATGTCTCTTAGGGTCAATATTATATGGAATAAAAATTACTTTTTTATCTTCCGTAAAAATAATTGTCATTGTCATCTAAATATTCTTTGAAGAAATATAAAATGTCTCTTCATTTAAAATGATAGCTATTTAATTCTTTTTAAAACAAATATTCTCTGTCTTCTTACTGTAAAAATAATTGTCAGTATAATAATCTTTGAATCAATAAAAAAAATTTCACGTTTTGAAATGTATTTATTTAAAATTGTACTGTTTTAGTCTACAAGACGACATAATTTGATTTTAGAACAATTCATTTTACAATCTGTTAAGAAGAAATTTTTACCTTAGCAACATCAGATAAATCACCAATCACCATCTTTGCTGATCGGACGATCTCATTTCGTGTGAAAGGTGATAACTTATTTACGAACATGAAATGCCTTAGAGTATTATTATATAGATCATTCATTTCTCTCATATGATATACCTTTATACATACGCCGTTATGAAAAAGAGGCTTTATTATTTTTTTAAAAGTACTATGTTCGGATTGATTACTGAAATAATTATAAACTCATAGAATCAAACAAATACAGGATGACCCCCCCCCCCCAAAAAAAAAATTATTCATGGTGTCATTCATATTCCATGAGCAATATTTCTGACAAAGAGGAAAGAATTTCTGTTTTGAATCACCAAAATGTCTTCATATCAGTAAATGACGATAAAACAAAGATTGTTGGACATTCATGACTGAAACTCGATGGACAAGACAGGCAGAGACTGAAGTTTATTTATAGCAAATATGATTGGATTGCAAAAATGATTGTGAATTTTAATTAATGATTCTATGAGAGGCATAAATAATTTCTGTATTATGCAATAATAAAAATAAAAATAAAAACGACTTGTTTGTTATCAAAATGCCCCGACATTTTAAAAGTTTATGACTATTCTAAAAATTGAATTATTAAAAATATAATCATGCGCTTTTTTTCATGGTGGGTGAATTGTACAGAAACGTCTGTCATCCTGAATGGGAAACTGTAGCAGAAAGTTTTTGATCATTTTTTGTTGAAATTACAGTATGGGAGCTGGTTTTAAGCTGATTAGACATTGTTCTTCAAATTGAGCCCCACTCTTGAGGAGGAGGGCACCACACACACGCTTGAATCGGAGACACTAGGATTAAGTAATCAGTATCCAGTGTACACAGCGTTTCTTGATACTCTGAAGATGGTGAATTATTCGGTCCCTCCTTGTAATCTGTAACTTGTAATAAAACATAAAAACTTTTATATTGTCTCTCAATTTTTCGTATACCATTACATACTTGTATTTGTAACGCTTATCACCCTGGTCGGGTGAGGCCAACTTCCTCTCAAGCAAGTACAGCAGCTCCGATGATCACACCCCACTTTCGCAGATCCTGATCTAGGTCACACGATATGGCTAGCCAATCCCAATTCCATTGTCAAAGACCAACTACTTGTTGGCCTGATAATGCTGCTAGGTTGCCATTGATTGTTGCCGGCCAGGTTTTCAATTGTCTACCAGAATATTTGAACCAAGCAGGTAGAGGAAGGATAGCACATGATCTTGTGGATGAGCTCTTCCTTCGGTGCCGAGCTGTATGACCGAACCATCTTATATTATTGTGGCAAGTGACTGGTTTTTGATCTTTAACATTTCGGAGGGAGAGTGGGGTGATCTTCAGCTTTTGTAGAGTAAAGGGCCCCATTAACACTTTTCTAATTGGACCGTTGCAATTCATAATGTGTAGGACTGTGTTTTGCCTTTTCCACTTTAAAATGTCATTTGCTGGCATCACAATTAGCACCTAAATAGACATGTAGAAAAACAAAGAATATATATATATATATATATATATATGTGTCTGTATATATATATGTATATATAATTAAATATGTAACTATTATATTGGCCTGTAAGAGACATGTTAAATTTTTATATTAATTTTTTTTTTAAAGTTACAGAAACATTTTAAATAGCATTTGTCAAAGCTGGGGTAAATAATGTCAGTCTTGACTACACATTAAAGAGTTTTATGTTTTTCACTTAATAATTCTTAATTTAAAAAAAACAAAACAAGACATTCATTGAATCTGTCTATTTAGTGATAAAAATGCTATTTCAAAATTGTGTGTTATTACACACAAATTTTAAATAGCATTGACAATGCTATTTCAAATGTGTGTGTGACAGACAATGCTATTTCAAATTAGTGTGTGACAGACTAGCGACAATGCTATTTCAAATTAGTGTGCGACAGACTAGCAAAAATGCTATTTCAAACTTAAGCATGACAGACTGATGTAAATGCTATTTAAAACTTATGTACGACAGACTGACAGGCGGAGCCTCTTATAGAGATGCTTGTACTCATCTAAAAATCAAGAAAAGATAAACAATGATTCACGTAGAATTTGTAATCAAGTATTGAATCTGTTGAACACATTGATTCTATGCATTGTTTTTTACACTTTTTAATCAATTTTATTTTCTCTTTTGTTTTCCCCTCTGCCGCACAGGTTATGAAGGTAATTAAAGTTTCATTATATTCTCTCGTCATTTGCTCTTGCTTATTTTTATAAACCACGAATGTCTTTTATACTTTTGCAGTTTGTTCTTTTTACTCAACCTTCTCTGCAAAGCTGTTCTCGTTTTCACAACTTCAATCGTTCATTTCAATCATTTCTAAGATAACACCAGGGAATTTTCTTTTTAAAACGGCAGCACAAATTTTTCCTCTTATTTATTTTGTTTTTTAATTAGTTCTTCAAATATTCTGTTGTAATTAATATATAAACTTACCATGTATCAATACAGTTATTACCTGAAATCTAACTCATGTCCTCGAAGGGGCATAATGAATAAATAAGACAAACACGTATGTTGAAAAGAAAGATGAAGTTGGTAATTCTCTAGATTAACCCTTATATCTAAAAAAGGAAATTGCACAAAAACTTTATGTACGCACCTGTTAGGTTAAAAAAAATAATACATTATACCAAAATTCATACAAATTAATCCAGTATTTTTATATTTAAAAAAATAAATTTAAGTTTTATTGGCAAACACTATCTAGCCGGCATTATTATAATGCTTACGTGAGATTTATTAAAATTTTAAGTTATGTCCCTTATCCATGCTGATAATGTTGCCGACAGCTTCCACTAATAAAATTTTATTTTATTTTTTTAAAAAACAAATCATTTTGCATAATTTTTAGTGTACTGTCTTTTTTTAAACTAACAGGTAAGTAGATAATAAAGTTTATAAAGTTTTTGTGCTATTTTCTTTTTAAGAGCAGTATTGCATACAGGGGTTGAACTCGGGAATCACCATGCGGTTATATTACAGTAATACAATGTCACAAGTATGACCTCTGCTACTCGACTTGCTGAGAGAATTACTATCAAAGTATTATATACATATCGAAAGAGTCCATTGTAGTTATAAATAGGGATGATACCACAACACTAACGTACTAATCTGTATAAAATGATGAATGTGCTTGGCTCAAAATCCTCATCTGAATCTTTTGGAAAGTTAGAAAAGAAATCTTAAAAAAGATTATACATTTGCAGCAAGAGTTTTAATTTTATTTAAGTTGTAATGTAAACTTTGAAAACTTATTTCTGTTTGATTATGTACAGAGCAATATGATCAGCCTAAAATATGTTTTGTTATTGTATGTCATTTGGAGCATTTAGTTTTAACTAATTTGTTAAAAAAAATTGTTGTATATAAACTAATATATATGCATTTTATTATTCTAAAATAAAAGAGATGAAAATAAGCAACATTTTTGTCACTATGCTTTAAAACCAAAAATATGCATTCAAGTCATAGATTAATGTTGAGCTTGTTTTAGCTATGAAAAGTGTATACTTTGCAACATGGTGCAGCACAAACTATGATTTGCCAATTTCAAAAGAATTAAACATGTAACAAGAGTCGGTCCTAATCGAAAGGTGAAAATGAGAATTGTTGGGGTCAGTTTTTTCAAAAACGTTCCACAACAAATATCACAATAGGGGGAGAGGGGTCACCACTTATAAGGATTATGAGTTTTATAATTGTTCTTAAGCATAAACGAGAGATACAAAAAAGAAGTAAAACCTTACATGTTAAAACATAACAGGATTTATTCAAACTTACAAGTAATATGCATATATTTCAATGTTCCTGAGATGTGAAAAGGTGGACACCAAGATGTGTAGAGGCATGTCGACAGAACTGGTCTATTTGAGTGAGGAGATCGACCGCATGTCGCAAAAACAAGGTGTGGACATATCTGAAAATCAACTTCTCAAAATTAGTGGTTCAGATATTACGAAACGGAACCAAAGCAATACAGATTTTGCACATATCAAAGGAACAATATTTTTTTCATGTAGAAAAATCATAAAATAATAAAACATCAGTATGTTGACTATTATAAACTATGCATTGAACACTTAAAAATTATAACAAAAGTCTTTTCAAATTTGTTTCAAAGCTAATGAGTTTTGGAATGAATTGGCTTTGAAACAACTGTAAAAGGACTTTTGTTATAAATTTCTTATGAAATTAGCTAAAAAAGCTATCTTTAATAAATATATATAACATTAAATTATTTTTTTAAATATTTTACCTACGTACGACGTAGTCCCATTATATATATATATATATATATATATATATATATATATAATATTTTGCAGTATTCATTTCAATAGTGTTTAATGCATAGTTTATAATAATAATATTCAACATACTGATGTTTTATTATTTTATGATTTTTCTATCTGAAAAATAAAATATTGTTCCTTTTATATGTACAAAATCTACTGTCTTGCTTCGTTTCGAAATATCTGAACGACTAGTTTTGAAAAGTTTATTTTCAGATATGTATATAGACAACACACATGGAAGTAGATGAAAAACCAAAAAATTCAGACTAATTTGAACAAAGACATGAACACAGGGTCATGATTTGATTTAATATTTCGCCTTATGTACAGGTTTTATCAAGAACAAACATTATGAATTAACAGAATCAGTATTAATACATGAGCTATATATATATATATATATATATATAGAGAGAGAGAGAGAGAGATATGTATACATAACTGCACAAATTTTCTATACAGCTATCAATTTCAGAATCAAACATAAATTTAAGAAATAAGCCGACATGAATCTTATTGTTTCGTTAAATGAAGAATTTTATTTATTTGATTAAGAGACGGAATTACTTTCCAATGTTCTTATCCAATGGAAAACATCAATTTCTCTTTTTGCTCCATTGACTGCCTAATCACATTGCATCTTTATGCTGAGATTATTATTAAATGTATCTTACAAGTGAGTTTCATATTTAACTTTTTTATTTAATATATCCAGTATAATATACATTTTTAAAGATTTTTAAATTAAAACAATTTTAATAAAATAAAGAATATAATTTTTTTCTAACAGTGTTTTTTTTATCAAATTCAAGACAAATAGGCAAGAGACATGTAACTCTTTTGCAAGATTAATTTAAATATTTAGCTAACTGCCACAGCCTGTGTATTATACATAAAAAACTAGCTCTACTTACCTAGCGTTGCTCGGGAGTTTTTTTATTTTCCTTTATGTTTCTCTTTTCTTACATAATTTTTTTAATTGAAAATTAAATTTAATTATTACTGTATAATTTAGTCGTTAAATTATTAATTGAACCAAATTGTTATAAAATTAAAATTAATTTTGTTATGGTAATGTTTTAATTTCTATTTTAAAAAGGATAGGATGTAAATAGCTTCTAAAACTTTTAATATTTTAATACAGAAAAATTTGCTAAGAATTTTAAATCCAGTTTAAATGACTTTAGTTTAAATGATTTCAAATTCCTTTCAAATTTTGATGGAGCAGGAAGTAATTCACTCTTTTTATTCAACTATTAACAAAAGATTAAAATGGCTGATTTAATTATGAAGAAACTGAAATGTATTCTGGTAGATTTAATTTTGTAATTTTTTTTTTTTTTACTAAGATTTCTTACGTTTGTTGTCATACTTTATGCTAGTGCATTTTTGATTTTAATAAATATTTGATTGATAGTGTGTAAATCACATAGAGGCAAGAAATACTGACGTACAAGACGTTGTTACACAATATTACCAATATAGACAAAATCTGCCATTAGTTTAGTTCTGGCATCAACCATTTAAAATTTATGCTCAGTTATACACAGTTGCAGAATCGGATAGAGTCAGTTTTGAAAGGAGTCTGCCTCGAAAGAATGCAAGGTGTCAGAGTTTAATTTTTTAATCTCTGACAAATCAACAGACAGTCTGAATATTGGAAGATTTTTAAAAAATAAATGAGTCTTGAGTCAGATATTTTGGTATTCTAAGAGTCGGAGTCAGACCTTATACTTTCCAACTCGTGATGGAAAATAAAAAAGGAAATAATATATATAAATAATTTTGGTTTTTCCTTTTTCATTTTCCATATATATATATTTATATAATGATAAATATTTTTTAAATTTCTTATCCACACGTTTCATCCTAGAGGATGATTGTTCTGCCGCTCACACGATTCGAACCTCAGACCCAAGACAACATTTTAACTTCTGTCTAAACCCCTAGAACCATGTGGCCAACCTAACAACCACGGTGAAAGGAAGAGAATTAAGGTCTATTTATGTCTTTAAAAGTCGACATAAACAGTGTTCAACAATGCGGTTGGATGGAACTTCACATTACGCATTCAATTTGCCAGCCTAATTATAATTCTCTTAAAGGGCCAAATATTGTCTATATATATATGTGGTAGGCCGCTTAAGACATGGAGGAGATCAGTTGATGACAACCTGATCCTGGCGAGCGGCACAAGCAAAATAGTAACAGGTAGGAAGAGTTGGAAGTCATTCACGAAACGTCTAACCTCAAGCTTGACATAAGACGACGAAAAATGAAAATAATAATAATAAATACACACAGTATGTGTCAGGTATTTAAGGACTCATTTTTACTATAGCAGGAATGTTATTTGACTTTATATTTTTTATATTTCAAAATTATTAATGGTAGCCCCTTAATTACACAACAAATGAAGAGACAGAATGAGCTTGACTATAAAGGCAGAATATAGTATTTTAGAAATAGGACCTTTTTAAAAAAATTGTTTGATCTTTCGTTTACAAATTTTGCAAAGTGTTAAAGGCTTAAGATGAAAGGGTGTCACCATTATAAAAACGTAAGAGACATTCTAGACACTCTAATAGCATTAGAACACCTGAATTTATTTTGCAAGTAGAGCACAACATTAATGGTAATCCTAGAAAATCTATGAGGTCGATTGCAAAAGAACACTGTGCGTCAGAAGAAATAATCTGAAATGTTGTCCACAAAGACTTCAGATAAAAGTCTTACATGAGTGCAGATCAGATCAGACAAGATCAGACAAGATAAAGGAAACTTTCTTAATCGGAGTTAATAGACTGCTAAACAAATTTTTAAATTTTCATGATCACATGACATCTGGCCTCCTGGCTTCTCAGATATCAACCTTTTAGAATACTATGTATTGAGCGTAGTTGAGAAAAAGGATAATGAGCATCCTCAGAACACTAAATCATCCCTAAAAGTCACCATAGTTAGCGTAAATTGTAATATGAACAAGGGCCACCTGATCATAGCATGTAGGCAATTCATAACTGACACAAAGTTGAAGGAGACTGTAATGAATAAAATAACAAAATATTTTTATTTTAATCCTCCAAAACGTTTTTTAGTAATAACACATTACTATCTATTTGTAAGACTTATTTTTGTATATGTATAAATCTGTTCTCAAATACGTTACGCATTCTGTATTTAATATTAACATATTATATATATATATATATAAATAGGGTATATAAAAAAATTCAACGCATTAATTAGAATTACAAATATTTGAATCGAGTTCCAGAAATAAATACTCAACATCTCCTGCCCGATTTAAATATTTGAAATTCTAAATAATGTTTTGAATTTTTCAGAATAGTACCCGATTAATATTTTAAAGCTCTAATTGATATACCCTACTAATTAGTGAGCTTATATTAAAACTGCAGTATTGAAACATCTCATGGGTATGAAATAATATCTGTATATTTTACAAAAGGCATATATGGATGAGTCTTACCATGGCCACCGAGAGTTGACAAGGCCAAGCAACTAACTTCCTGCCCCCCTCTGACGTCACTGCATTCCGTGTCAAAACAAGGACCGTAGTAATAACAATAAGAAGGCATTTCGACTTCTCCATTCACTAAATAATCCATCAAAATTCAGGAAATCAACCAATTTTAATGAAATTTTCAGTATTTATTAATTAATGATCACGGAATATAATAAATCCATTACTTTATTATAAAGCTTGGTGCAAATGTATTATTTCTTGTAAACAATAACAGTTTTTTGCAGTATTTGATCGTGAATTATTATTTTCTTTAAATTTATATTGAATAAAGATCAGTTTCAGGATAAGTCGAATCGTGTTCTTTTCTTTTCTTTTTTTACATGCAATTTTTAAAGTTTTCTAATGCTTTGTTTTAAATATTTACAATATCGTATGGTCAACATGTTTTGATATTTTGGATAACTTTAGTAAAGGTGTTTTTTGTTTACAAGAAATAATACATTTGCACCAAGCTTTCTAATGAAGTAATGGATTTATTATATTCCGTGATCATTAATTAATAAATACTGAAAATTTCATTAAAATTGGCTGATTTCCTGAATTTTGATGGATTATTTAGTGAATAGAGAAGTCGAAATGCCTTCTTATTGTCATTACGACCGTCCTTGTTTTGACACGGAATGCAGTGACGTCATTTTCTAGCCAACCGGCCTGTAGTAACTCTCGGTGGCCACGGTCTTACCCAGGAAAATTCAAGAATTTAGTTTATCAACTGGAATTTTTCTGAAAATATAAAATAAATCTAAACAGGAAATAAAAAAATAATTACAAAAATAATTATATATAGAACAAAAAGAATTAACAGAATCATACCCTTTTTATTTTACTAATGAGTTATCACTTGTCCTCGAGAGGCTTTTGGCCTTGATAAGAGTTAATGCTTATTTCATTTTGATATTTTGTTTCATTTACAAAAATTTGTCAGGAAAGAATATTTATTGAAAAATGTCGGAGCAGATAGATATAAAGTTGGAAATAGTGATGGCAGAAAGTTACACCCAACTTTATATCTGCTCTGTAGGGGAAAAGTTGTACAATTTTTATCCATCCTACTTTGCGGGTAGATTGCTTTTAATTTCAATACATTTTAAAACATTAAATATTTTTTTTAAGAAAGAAATAGATTAGCTTCTAGATTTTGAATTTTCTTTTTATGTCATTTAAAAAAACCAACTGCTTTTTCTTTCTTTCTTGTGTTAATGTTCTCCCTTAATTTCTGCTAACATGTGACTATCAATTGCAGATCTTCCCGAGAAAGATGCGGTTGAACTGGAGAGCAAACTGGAAGCTCTCAATTCTATTATGGATCAGGGGCTTAATCAGGTAGCCATTAGATACTATTTCTTCTTCTCTCTCTAAAGTGGTCGGGTATTTCCTCAAGCATTTCTTCTGGTGGGAGTACGGGTGTAAAAGCTCGCCCCTAATCAAAGTAAATTTTTAAAATTTAATTCTAATATTTTTTGTATAATTATTAATATTTGCTTTAATTTCTTGACGAATGGACAAAAGCTCATCTCTTTCAAAATAAATTAAATTTTTAAAAATTATACTTTTTTAAAATAATTATTTTTATAATCCTAATTCATACTGTATCTATGAGATAATCATTTAAAAACAAAATGCATTATTTACTTGAAAGGTATCAGAACTAAAAGGTTAGCATCATGATTAATAAGTAAATATTGTGTGAAACGTATACTTTTTGCTTAATACCGCATGTACAAATTCACTGAAAAATCATTAATTAGAGATTTTTCTTTAATGGTAAAAAATGAAATTAAAATATTTTCTTTAATGGTTAAAAATGAAATTAAAATATTTTCTTTTAATGGTTAAAAATGAAATTAAAATATTTTCTTTTAATGGTTAAAAATGAAATTAAAATATTTTCTTTTAATGGTTAAAAATGAAATTAAAATATTTTCTTTAATGGTTACAAATGAAATTAAAATATTTTCTTTAATGGTTACAAATGAAATTAAAATATTTTTTTTTAATGGTTAAAAATGAAATTAAAATATTTTCTTTTAATGGTTAAAAATGAAATTAAAATATTTTCTTTAATGGTTACAAATGAAATAAGATATATTCTCTTTAATGGTTACAAATGAAATTAAAATATTTTCTTTAATGGTAAAAAATGACATTAAAATATTTTATTTAATTGTTACTAATGAAAATTAAGATATTTTATTTAATGGTTACTAATGAAAATTAAAATATTTTATTTAAAAGTTACAAATGAAAAATAAAATAGTAAATGATTACAAAAGAAATTAAAAAATTGTCAAGGAAAAAATTACACTGACAAAAATTATTAATAATTATACAAAATTTAAATGTAAAAGTATAATTTTTATAATTTAAAAAATTTATTTTGATTCTGGCAAGTTTTTGTCTGATGAACTTTTGTTACTTCCAACCGTTTCTTCTACCCACACAGGGTATGTAATAAAAGAGCTATAGATAATCAGTTATTCAGGTAGATCTGAGGAAAATTAGGATCAAGTGTTATCGTCAGCTGGTCCTTACAAAATAACTTTCTTGATATTCGCCATTATTGTGTCAATTGTCATAAAGACAAATCAATGGTTGGGAGATTAGAGATTTTATTTCAAGGGAAACTTTTTTCAAGTTCGTCCAGAAGGTTTCTAAGTTCAAAAGATGCACATGAAGAAGGTCAGTAATTACATCGGCCAACACGTTCTGAATATACCAGCCAAGATGAGAATAGTAGTCCAAAATAATTCAAATAATATAAACATATTTATTTTTGTGCGTTGCTACATATAATTTAGTTATGTACTAAGAAGTATTTGTTTGGAATAATCATTACTATTTGCGGCATAAATTATTTTAAAGGAAATACTATTGGGAAATTAGTCAAAACCAATTTATTTTGCTTTACCTACTATTTGTGATCTATTTGCATTAAAAAAAATTAATATTTAAAAGAAGTTATAAGCATTTTAAACTCTGTAAACATCGGTTCTGAGCAAAGTAGCCATTTTTGTTTATTCAGTTTGTAATGTAGAGAAAAATGGCTATATTGATCAGAACCAATATTAGGAAACTTAAAATGCTTATAACTTATTAAGTTTTTTTGTTTTTTTTTTTAAATTCAAATAGGTGACAAATGAGTAGGTAAACCAAAATAAATAGTTTTTGATTAATTCCACACGGGTATTTCCTTTAAAATAATTAATATCAGTAATAGTAATGATACCTTGTTTGGAGAGATGTTGAGGTCTCCAGGTGCTGAAGGAGCATCACATCTCAATGAGAGTTTGCAGAAAGATAGTCACATGAATGACATCATGAGTTTAGAGCTAAATGAAGGCTATTCAATCCTGTACATATCTTCGTATTAAGATATGATACACAAGTAATTGTTGCTGATGAAAGCCGCGATTATTTGCTGTTATTGTTTGTTGCTGAGAGTTTATTAAAGCTTGGTATAATCATATTAAGGTTAAAAAAAGCTTTTTTAACTTGATGCACACTCAATGTTTTCCTAATTTATGGCTGGAAAAAAATGATTACAAATATTTTCATATATTTACCAACTAAACCTATTAATTTACAGCTAACTCTTTTGACGTGCCGATTCTCATCAAATCACCAAAGTTAATTGAAATTGAGTCTGGTCAGTATTAAGATGGCTGACGATTTGTAATACTTGGTGCTGTAAGCAAACACACTCTCAATGTGTATAAATGGTTACCAGCCTTTCTGTGAGTATAACTGACAACAGACTAGCATCCTGTCATGGGGTGTTCAGGTCATCTATTTCTCTTACCATAATCAAACTATGGTTTCAAGAGCCTTTAGGCTTAGAAAAGGGCTTTATTTGCATTTTTACCAGGGGTTATTAGAAATTTATTAGAATTGGTTATTTAATCATATAAAAAATATTGCAAATTCTATTAGAGAAAGAAAAGGTTAGTTGAAATATCTTAAATCTTAAATTTATAAACTCTTTCACATAGGTTTTTCATGCTTAACCATATCAAAATCAGAGCTCCTGAAAATACCTAACGTTTTGGAGGCCTACGTCAGGTGGTATGCGTATTGCCACTCCAGAAAATGTGCATAAAAAATCAGTTGTTACTGTTCCGGCACTATTTTGGATTACGGGTTTTCAGGATGGCTATGGGTTTCAGCCTGCTAAGACGGTAAAAAATGTTGGGAGTTTTCCGATTTAATAGGGTCTTAATAGGATTAATGTTTAACTTTTGAATAATAATAATAATCATAAAAGCTATTGTACTTCAAATATTGGTCACCTTGATAGTTTTTATTTTTACTATGGCTTTATAGATATCTTTATCACTCGATGCTATATACATACATACATATATATATATATATATAGTGTTTTGTGTTAGCAGAAAAAAAAACTATCAAAGTGCTCGATCGTAACAAGAGCCAAATATTATTTTATTCAAATACTATACATTACTGCGTCCACTGGAGATAGCCAGATTTTCTCTGTCCTATTATCCGGAAATTGGGAAAAATTCTTGATTGCAGCAATCGAGATGGAGTCGTTAGTACCCTTTAGCATTTTTGGACTGGTGAAAATCACCCAAAGTGATACTATACTTCACTTTGGGTGATTTTCACCAGACCAAAAATGCTAAAGGAGACTGATGACACACAAAATCTTTGTATCTCCTGCGAGCACAGTAATGTATAATATTTCAATAAAATCATATATATTAGGATATTTTCCTATTCGAAAGACTTATTTTTATTATATACTCTTCTGACTTAATGACTAATAGCTTTAGTAAGTAAATGAAATTAAAATATTTTTTACTTTTTTTCTTTTAGTATGACTCAAATCAGGACCAGCTACGGAGACAAACCTACTCGCAATGTAAGTCAAGAAGGATTTCTTTAAATCTTTTCAAATTATTCCAAAAACTATTAAATAGAAAGGAATTTTTTTTTCTTTTCATAGAATCTAAATTCAGTTAAAAAGAAAAAGATAGCTTACAAATTTATTAATTTAACCCACTCAAATTTTATATTTTAAAATAAAAAAAACTCACTTATAAAATATATTTTAGCTGGCAATATCACACCACTGTTGCTGCAAATAAATTTAACATATTTAAATTAAAATATGCATATTATTTAATATTATTACAACGACAAACTAAGACGTTTTCAGTTAAGTATTTGAACTTGATTTCGACTGCAAACTATTATACTAGTCTCAAAGATTCAAAGTTTTATTTTTTTTGAATGTAGGATGGCCAACTTTCGTAAAAGTTTTTTTTTTTTTTGTTTAATCTCCTTATTCGATTGTCCGATAGATATTGCTTAGATCCTTTCTCTCATGAAGAATAATCATTTTAAACCTAATCTTCTAAAAATAGATTTAACTTTTTTTTTTGTTTTGTTTTATTCTTTTTTCTCCATTTAAAATTACAAAAACTGAATCTTTTCTCATCTGAAAAGAATTTTCATTTTCTAAAGAAAATTTGCTGCTTCTTGAGATAACAATCCTCAGTAACTACAGTGAATATCGTTCAAGTTTTGTGTTATGCACAGTTATTTTTGTGTACAAAAATATTTTATGTTTTAGTGAAAACAAACGAGTATCTTTTAATTATTTAAGATTTTCAAATTTGACGAACTTTAAAATTGAAAGAGTCTGACGGCCATTTTCAAAAATAAACAGCCATGGATGATAACTCTTATTTGACGACATGCCAAAAAAATCTTCATTTAGTCGGATCGAGTTATCATCCTTAGATGTTTATTTAAAAAAATGGCAATCTGACTAAATCAATTAAAAACTTAAATTTTTTGTAAATCTTCAATAAAAAACATGCAAGTTTATTTTTTATGTAAGATTTTCACATTTTATGAACTTTAGAATCAAAATAGTCGAACGGTCATTTTTGAATACTAAATCATTATTTAGTGTAGCAAGATAAGATAACTCGATCAGACTTGATTTAGTCTGATAGTTAGCTTTCCTTGCCAATTACTACTTAAATCTCTTTGCCTCATATAAACTTTCAAAATGGTAGCCATTTACTAACTCTTTTCCGAAATCCGTAAAATTTGAAAATCTAAAATTTAAAAAAAAAGTTTTCACTAAAACTTGAAATATTACTTTCCTAAACAATAACATAGGCATAACATAAAATTAGAATTGTTAGGATTGCTTTTTTCCTAATGCGTGGAGTCGCAGATCACATGACGGAGGGGTCAATCATTGGTTGATTTAGCTACATGGTCATCAACATTAAAGATGTGGCTCAAAGACCACTCTCTCTTTCCCGCCTTTTTGGGCTGACCACTGAGGGGGGCAACATCTTTTGTTTTCAATAGTCACTCCCCCCCCCCCCTTTTTTTTGTTTTGTTACTGAATGTAAAACATTCATTTGTCCACTGTTCCAGTTTTGTCTGAACTAGTTTCTGGACATGTAGTTGTCTCCTCACTGTCAAGCTAGTTCTGTCGAGGTGCCTTTGAGACACAATGTGGTCAGTCGTTTGCTATGTCTATACCAGTTATGTTCAATCTGCCTACCTACACACATTGGTACTTGCCCGCACTTTTCATATTTCCACCTATTAGGAAGTTTTGACAAATATTTTGCATATTACTTGTGAGTATAAATAAATCTAGTTATGTTTTATTAAAAGATGTTAGTATGGTTTTTAGTTCTTTTTTGTTTACCCCTTTGATCATTCTTATGCAGAAAAAATATTCAGCATAATCACGTTGACACACCGATTCTCGTTAGATCACCGAAGTTAAGCAATGTTAAACCGGGGCAGTATTAAATTGTTAACCACTTGGAAATACCAGGTGCTTTACATGGGCAAGCTCTCTGCTTATTCTAGCATTGTTTCTGCTGATCTTGGGCTTTTCCTCATCACTAGACTCAGGCATTGCCTGTCCAGGAGAGGTGTGGTTGGTGATTGTGCAATCCTTGTTTCACAATAGACTCCCTGCGCAGACACTCTTATAGTGGTTATCCATTGTCTCTAAAGGCTGAACGGGGGACTGCCGCTGCAAAAACAACCAAGAGACCAAACATTTCTTATTATAGACTCGTATTTAATGTAGTTAACGAGAATTGTGAAGAAGCACCAAAAATGAGTATTTCATACGTTTACTGAATTTTCTTCTCCTACTTCACTTCATTACTGATATAATTGATATTACGATATACATGTTTTTTTTTTATATTCCCAAATTTGTTTTTATAATTAAGTTTTTTTGTGTTGCTGTGATTACCTCGTTTCTGCTAAGCTATCTTCAACTGTGTGTAAGTTGATGCATATTCGCTTTTTGTATAATTATCAAGCACTTACATGATACCAATTCTTATGTTTCCATTTTTACACTGCTTTTATTTTTTTTTCTATTTTTTTGTGTAAATTTCTTTTGCTAAAGCTATCTGCTCTAATATGCCACTTTGCCCCCTCCCTCTAAGATGTTACTCATCAAAGCAGACAATAAGCTCCAAGTCAGGTAAAAAAAAAAAAGATATCAAATTCTTCATGAACCATTTCATCGTCCATGAATTTCAAACTCAAAATTCTTATACTTTTTACTTTTTTCTATTATTCTTATTATTAAACAAAAAAGATCACACAGAAATGTTTTCTACCTTAAGTTTTTTCTTTCTTTCTTAAACAAAGGTGAAAATTGTTGATGATATTCACAGCTAAAGGAACTAATATTCAAATGAAAATTTAATATTATTCGGGGACACGTCTAATAATAATGACTAACCCATTCAATCGTTCATTAATGGTCTTCCAAGTCATATTCTGAGGTTAATTGTTGAAATGCAGACGACAACTGTCCATGGTAGCACCTCTCTTTGTATCTGGAGCAAGTGGTGAAATGTGGGAAAAAATGGCTTGTTACTTTTAACACCTCTAAAACCAAGCATCTCTCCTTCCATCACCAACGCTTGGATCTCTGCTTTCCTCCAGTTGTTATAAATCGCTCTTTCCCGGAGGAAGCTACTTGTTTTATAAGCTCCTAGTATTGACTTTCACTCCAGATCTAAAATGGAAAACTTACATCCAATCTGTTGCTAAAATGGTTAGATCATTCTACCACTCCAGAAAATATTTGACTCCTGATGCAATATACGTTCTAAGATAGAGTACTGCTGCCACATCTATGGAGGTGCCACTCGGAACACTCTTCTACGTCAAAATTTAGTGGAGGTTGACCTCTTCTGTTCCTTATAGACCCATTCTCACAGAAGAGATGTTGCTCGTCTCTCTCTCTCTCTCTTTTTGGCCTTTTGGCTAAGATCAAAGTATAGTATCTGTTCCGATGGATACTGTACCCCATAGACTGGTATTGTCTTGGCCTTCATGGCTTGATTTACGCCGGTCAATGGGTCTGTCCTGTGCAGTTCTGGGAGGTCCACCTTCCCAGGCTTTGCCTCCCCTCTTTGGGGAGGAGTAAGTTTATTGCTTACTGCCTGAGGCGCTCCTATCGGGGAATGCCGACGGCGCTGCCCAGGCAATTTTTAATGGCCAGAGTGCTCACCTCTCGGGTGCTGGCTTTTCAGGCCCCACTTTCCCGACCCGACCTTGGGTCACATCTTACTTGTGGGAGTAAGATAAAAACTGGCCTTGTGCCTAACTCCTGGAGAGGAGTAAATAAATACTCTATCATTATTTCCATGAAAAGTGCTCGACTAAGCTCCAATCTGACCCTTGTAAAACATTCACAGCAAAAACTTGTTTCACTACCACAATGAAAAAAACTTAACTTTCTTTTCTCCGTGTGCCTAGTATCAGGTGGAAATTCCACAAAGATTCTTCGCGAGGGCTTCCCTGCAGATGACAAACGGTCGTCTTCAAATTCATTGTCAACAGATTCCTGTTATGAACCATCCCTACAAGTATTCATACTTGGTTCATCCAAACAATCATTCTCAATCCTCTCATAATGTTATTCATCTCTCAATTTGTAATCATTCTATCTCATTAACTCTTATCCTCGAGTGCCATTTGCCCTTAATAAGTGGTGATCCATTAAAAAAAAAAATCTATTGAAAACGAAGATATGAATAATTGTTGCATTTGATCATGTGACCTCTTTCTTTTCCAGACTAAATCTTGTTGAATGCTCTAAGATATTTCATTATCTCAGTCTTGTATTTTTATAAAATATAAAATTATCAGCTTTCTCAAATTTAAACTGATCTACTAACAATGCAATATTATAAGAAACAAAAACAAAAAAAATCGTTGAATAAAAACAATTTTTTTTTTTTTTCAATAATAAAAGCCAATTTAAAAGATTGGCTTAAAAGAAGCAAAAAGCATTTTGAACGTGTGTTGTGATTGCAACTTCATTCCCCTAAACGTTGAGGTTTCCTAAATTTCTCTGAATTTTCCTTGAAAAACTGGTTGCGACTCATTTTATCTATGGAGTGTTTACTTTTTCCAGTTTCACCTGTATCTGCTGATCAAGGGCTCGATTCGTCACTTAACAGTGACGAGCATATGGGCCAACATAATCTAATCAACTCTTTGAAGGATGTTGTTGGTCGTCCTTTACCAAGTAAGATTACCTCAGTGTTTCTTACACCTACCCACCCACCCACCTGAAACACCTATTGTTCATATCATTATTATTATTATTCCCCTGTGTATTTTCCAAATATAATATAATTGATTATATATCATCATCATTAGTTTTTGGATCCTAGTGACTGCCATTGTATTATTCTTCTTATTATTGTTTTGGTGCCTGCTTGCCTGCTGTTTGTATTCTGTTTGTATTTCAGCACAAATTTATTCCTACCCATCCACCTTTGTATGTTCCATGGTCAAGGGTGTAATCTTGGAAATAAAAATGATATTATGTTTCGGAATTATTTAGACGAAGGGTGATAATTTGTATTTTGGGGATTATTCAGACGACTATCCTCATCTTGTTTGTCTGAAATGCTGTGGACATAATGTAAATTTCTTCAGGTGTTTTTTTTTTTTTCGAACTGATTTTCTTTTAGATTATTCACACTTTTCGAAATTCTTTTGAAAATTAGAAAAAAATACATTTTTTGTTTACAAGGAAAAAAGAGAGCGATGTGACTTCATTTCAAACAAATAAATTAATCGTTTCACATTATAATTTAAAAAAACATAAATAACTTTATTGCAGCAATTAAAATGCTTCTTAATTCATTTTAAATTACAAAGAGTCAAGAAGTACTTTCTTGTAATAAAATATTCGATAACCGCTAAACCGATGAAAAATAAATTTTAAAATTCATGAATTTTAAATGTTACACCAATTAAAAACAAAAGAAAATTAATGTGATAACCTTGCATAGAAAATCAGTTGATGTCAAAAATGGTTTAAGCTATTATCTATTTGCTGGGGAGGAGGTGGAGGAAGCACAACCATTTTAAAAGTAGTAATATGTATTCGCTGGAGGAGTAAGAGAGGAATGGGAAATCAGACCGGCGAGAAACTGTTTAACTTTTTTTTAATAAATACAGTTACAGAAAGACGCAAGTGAGATTGGCCAAAATAACAGACTACACAAAAAAACTTTCTTTTGTTTCTTTTTGGCATCTTCTTTTTGTCACATAAATCTTTTACGGTTTACAAAACATACAGCAGTTTTACATTTTTATTTAAAGATAAAAAAACGAAAACCAATAAAAGTAAAGATTCCCGCATAACGCTGGGTAGGTACAGCTAGTATTGAGATGTGGCGTAACGGTTAATAGCATTGTTTAACAATCGGTTCTAAGTGACAATCTTCTAGAAGTTGAAGGGTCAACCGTTACTATAGACAATGATAACTAAGACTAACACAAAAATTACAACTTCTACCCGGTCATGGCTAATGTGGAATGAGAACAATCTATTCCTATGGGTTAAATAAAGTGTTCAGTTCGAAATTCTGTCGAGATTGCTAAGTTCAACGAGAAAGTTCCCAGCTTCGAAAAGCTGCACCTGAAGAAAATTAGTTACATCAACTGAAACGTTATGAATATAACAACGAAGATGAGAATAATAGTCTGAATAATTCAAATAAAAATGATCATGTAGGATGTATTTGAAATTAAATAGAGTTGCTACCAGAATTGTAGTGAATCTAGAATATCATATTAGGTTCAGAGAAATAGGGCTGTTTGGGTCCCTTATTCCTTCTCTAGAGTTCTAACTATTCTAACTTAATGGGAATGGGAATCTTTATAGCTTGCATTTTATATAACCTTGTAGTCATCTATTTGTATTATATGTGCTTGTTTATTTTTGGAAGGTAAACAAATGGTGTTTCTATTCCAGCAATTAAAACTATTTAATTTTAACTGCAAGAGTTTATGATGAAGTAAAAAACTTCATTAAGAAGAAATTTTAAGTCCATAAAGTTTGTTTTTTTGTAATTTTATTTAATCCACATAATCACATAACAATTAACATTTCTACCTGGTCATGGCTGAAAGAATGTGAACAACAATCTATCTCTATGGATTAAAGAAAGGATTCAGTTTGAAATTATCTATAGGTTCCCAAGTTTTAGTGGAAGATTCCCAAGTCTGAATAGATGCAGCTGAAGAAGGCAGAGATTACATGGTACAAAACGTGAAAATAACAGCCAAGATGAGAATAGTAGTCAGACTAATCCAAATAATACAAAGTATCAATCCTTATCTCAAAAATTCCGAAGCATAATTAATTTATTTTCATCTGGAGAAAAGCAGCAGCCATAGATTTACCTTAATCTTCTGACTTTTCTTTGTATTCAAAAAACGTCATGATATCTCGTTAGCATTACTATAATTGACTTATTTCTATCATCAATGAATTCAACTTTAACCTGTATACCTTGTGTATCCAGTTTGTTCCAGAACTCTTTGAATTCTGGCAAGTTTTAGTGAAGAAAGTTTATGAAGGAATTTAAAAAAAAAAAAAAAAAAAAAAAAAAAAAAGATAAAAGTCTCTGTTGATTGAAGCAACATGTTTGTTACTGGAACTTTGGTACATGGTATACTTTTTTCCAGTCACACCATATTCAATGCCACAACATGTTTGCCACTAGATCTTTATTGCATAATATACTTTTCTCCAACAACATCGATTTTAATACCGAATTTAATGCTCAATTATCTTAGCCCTTTGACCGCTAAAACATCTTCTGCTGACTTCTATTGAGCCTGTCTTTTATGGATGGCAAAGCATGCTGGTCACACATGGTCGATACTAATAAATACTCTCGTTCCACTGTGTACTTTTTCTTTCTCATATTGAGGTTCTACACGCTAATCTCTTATATGGCGGTTTTAAGGTAAGTCAAGACTATCTCCACCACTCAATCCAGGTTTTGTCTCATGTCCACAACAGTTTATGCCTGATGCGTCCAGTTAGAGAGAACACATTCACATTGATGCAAATTATGACATGTGGTTTTTCTTTTTACCTTTCCCAATTTCGTCAGGTGCGCAACACCAGTTGTCTTTTTGAATATGAAATTCATAAAAATACAGAAACAACATGCATAAAAAAATGTTCTCGATTGTTCTATTGTCTTTCGATAGGGTCTTAAATTCTTGGTCATTATCATAGATTGGTAGGGAACATGTCTCTCAACCGATCAGTAGTAGTTGATACAAAGCTCGATGGAAGAAAACCTATAACTTTGATTTATTTACTTAATGACTTGGATCCATTTCCTTAACTTGACTTGCTTCTGTTTGGATTGTCAAAAGACTATAAACATCTTTTATTTATATGGACTCTACATGATGATCCGTTCTCTCTAATGTCTATTTTTCTATATCCAGGATTAAACCATGTGATGGTACATTTTATCAGCCAATCAAATGTTATACTTTAGGCCTTAATTAGACCCTAAGTTCGCCGCCTGCCAATCAAACTGGATAAACTCCTTAAAGCATTCTTAATAGCCCAATATTTATAATGCCACTCAACTCGGATAAAAATGAAAAAGCAAGAAGGAAAACCAATGTTATGCCCCTTACATCACTTAATCAACTATAGACATTCGCCGATATTATTAAATTTATTTTTCAAGAGAGATAAAGACTACCAAGAATTATACTATGTAAAACCGCAATCAACTCATATGTCAGGATCTTATCTTTTGGGGGGGATTTCTCCGAGCTTGTTATTTTTGGTTCCTTGTTTTTTACATGTTTTTTTGTTGTTTTATTTGTTCCCTTAGATTTCTAAAACTTGATTAAATAACATTTTCATAACCGGGTATTTATAATGACTCCTTCCAAAATATAACAACTCCCACTACATAATGTTCAGGTAGATACCGTCCTTTTAAACAGAGATCGGGTCTTATTAATTTGAGGACTTAACAGAAAAAAAATATTTGTTTCTTATACTGGAAACTAGAAAAGCTTTGATTCAGAATGCTAAGTGAATATGTCATAAATAACTAATGGTATTACATAAACTGATATGTAAATATATTATTAAATAAATAAATATATCGTCTCTTACTCAGAAAAATAATTTATATCATATATATATATATATATACATATAAATGAATCAGTTTTGGCTCTTTGTATATATATATATATATATATAATTATTGGAAAAAAACAAATTAATTACAGAAAACTGCAACTCACTGCTTTGTTCAGTAATTCCTGTTATTTATTTATTTATTTTTTTTACTTTTTAGAAGAACATTGGAGTTTTTTTTTCTTTTTTTGCCTCATTGGGAAAGATAGAAATTACATATATGCATAAATAATTCTTTCCTCAATAATATCTGACCTTAAAGCAATTGGCGATAATTTCATAGTTTTCATTTTTA
Source organism: Sepiola atlantica (assembly GCA_963556195.1). Classification (NCBI taxonomy): domain Eukaryota; kingdom Metazoa; phylum Mollusca; class Cephalopoda; order Sepiida; family Sepiolidae; genus Sepiola; species Sepiola atlantica. The sequence continues at coordinate 91,420,382 of OY744520.1, read as the reverse complement.
AATTAAGTTAAATATACACTTTACATACAATCAGCAGCTAAGATCATTTCACCTTTAAGCTTCTGTACATTTTACAGCATTTACTCCTTTTCGACAAATATCCAACTGATTTGTGCTTACCAATTCAACAAAACCACATATTCCTTTGCTTTTAAACTTAAATAAATTCTTAGAATACCAGATTTCTAAACTAACTTAATTGGTCCCCCGATTTTATAAATCGGGGGACTTATGTTTTGAGGCATGTCCGTCCGTCCGGATTTTTCTCCACAACCATCCATTGAATTTCTCTGAAATTTTGCATGAAGTTGTAACTTTGGTCAGGTTAGAAAGTGACATTCTCCGATTTTTGAAAAAAGATCTGGTTACCCCCCCCCCCCCCCCCAGGGGGTCAAAAGGCCCCAAAATGGCAAAAAATGACATTTTTTGCCCCATAACTTTTCATCGATCCATTCAATTTCTCTGAAACTTGGCCAAAATGTGGAGGCAATTGTTCCTAATAGAAAATAAGTATCGCTGAACTTGGAAAAAATCTGGTTCGCGCCCCCAGGGGGTCAAAAGCCCCAAAAATGGCAAAAAATTACCCTTTTCTCCCATAACGTTTGATCCATCCATTCAATTTTTCTGAATCTTGGCCAAAATGTAGAGGCAATTGTTCTGGATATAAAATGAGCATCCTTGACCTCAGAAAAATTCTTGTTCGCGTCCCCAGGGGATCGGGGGGGGGGGGGTAAAAATGCCCTAAATTGCCCAAATTTATTGCATTTTACACTCGTCACATACAGAGGGGGACCACGCACTCGCGGCTTGTTAATTTAAAAAAATCCTCTACTTGTGCTTACCAATTCAACAAAACCACATATTCCTTTGCTTTTAAACTTAAATGAATTCTTAATTAAAAAAATCCTCTTATGTTTCGGAATTTTTGAGATGAGGATTGATAATTTGGATCATTCTCACAACGTTTCAGCCAATGTAACCTCCAACCTTCTCCAGGTGCGGCTTATCGAACTCTGGAATCTCTATTTAATTTCGAATGGGCCCTTCTTATTTAATCCATGGGGGTAGCTATTTTTTCATCAGTCATGACCGGGTAGAAATCTTGAATAATTTGTAATTGTATTCTTAGTATCGCCGTAATGATGATTGAACCTTCAACCTCCGGAAGACTGTCACTTAGAACTGATTATACTTAGCACTTTTATCCGTTGCGCCATGGGTCGATGCTGACATCTTCCGCCTTAATTCCTAAAATCATGTATACCAACATATTCTACAGTAACAGCATAGAAGATTGTCAGAATAATATGGATTAATACAGGTGGACATTCCCGTAATAAGCTTTGACATTTTTTTACAGTAACATGTGTGCATAAAAAATGCTTTAATGAATAATTACTTACCTTGAAGCAAATACTTAATATTTCATAGTCTTGATTTTAAAATTAACTAAACAATATATCTGACATATGAACAACAGATATTATGATTTTGCTTATTCTGATGCCTCCGTGCTTCCGTACATTTTCAGTGTTCACTATGCTTCAACAAATATCCGTGTGATTACTAATTGAACAAAAATCCATGTATTTCATTTCTTTTAAAATTATTTAGTTTCTTGATATTACTGATTTATCTAAGACAATTTCACATTCGTACGTACTTTATTACTTTTCACTCTTTTTTAAAAACTGAGATCGCTTGATCGTCAAAGTAGATGCAATGCAAAAAAAGTTTTGTTTTTTTTCATCTGATGCCACTGTTGTGTCGAATGTGAAACTCAAACTAAAATATACTTTCTTGACCTCTGGGCTGGAATGAAAGTGTAGTATCTATTCTGTTCAAAGATGGTACAATAATATTGTGGGGTCTGCATTCGCCCCAGACGTCCACAGAATTGAAATATCACACAAACCCTTACAAGATAGACCACCATAACAAAATATATTCTTAACCAAAGTATTTAGATAAGTATGTTTCAGTTTGAACAAGGTTTGTACAATAATATCATGGGGTCTGCATTTGTGTCGAACATCCATAGAATGAAAATATTTTTTAAGGACGGTAGCAATATAAACAGATGAAGGACACAACTGTGGAATTTCCACGGGTCCTGCCTGTTAACATTATGGCGCTATACTAAAAATGTATGTTACAAAAATAGATTTTTCTTCTTAAATCTTAAAATCGTGAATACCAACGCATTCTACATTAACAGTATATAATAATGGTTCTCAACCAGGGGGAAATTCTCTTCCCCTGGGAGGAATTTCAGGGGGTGGGTTGAGGGGGGGGGGATTGGCACCACAGATTAGCAGACACAAACATGATCCAGAACCCCCCCCCAAAAAAAAAAACAGTGTGCATCACCTATCTTTACTAAAAAAATCATGTTAGATTTTCTTTCTGCTAGCATTTGTATTAAATGTTATTATGTTAGTATTAGTTATTATTGTTAGTATTAATGCACATTTTGAGTCAGACATTTTTTTGAAAAGGGGGGAAAAATATCGTTCTGATACATGATGAAAGGGTTCACGGGCTAAAAAAGCTTACGGACCACTGGTATGGAAGATGGACAGAATAATACAGGTGGATTAATTCTTCAAAAGAATTATTTTCGTCCCCCCCACACACAAAGAAATAGGCAGTGTTAGATATACCTTACTTTTAAAATTTCTATTAAAGCAATTATTTACGAAATCCATAAATATGTATTTCGTTTCATTTGGAAACAAATCAGTCATTTCAACAAATGCATAGCGATGCCTTTGTGATTAAAACGTTATTATTTTTTTCTTTTACTTAATTAACACTAACGTCTCGGTGTTAATAATTGTGAACACAACTCAAGCTGACTCTGGTGGAGAGGGAACCAATGTTGCTAATCTCTATATTTAGAAAATTATCAGACAAATTCATGCATTCACTACAAAAGATTTTTTGATAAATAAATCGGCACTGAAACTCCGGCTCTTAGCCTCTTATTAATTAAAAAGAACAAATTCAAACATTTAAGCGATTCAAATTTCAACATTTCTTAGAAAAGTTTAAAGTTAATAATAATCTTTGGTTCAATAATTTTCCCGGGCAACGCCGGGACATTAGTCCTGCTAGTTATCAATAAACATCGAACTAAATCCTAGAATAAGAAAGTAGAATGTTTTTCGTTTCCTCTGCAGAAACTTGCCCATCAAATGCGACCGCCCCCTTCTCCCTCTGCATGTCTTTTCATTCTGGTGTTCTGTTTGATGTACAGTTTTTTCCTATTGTCTTTCAACAAGATGAAGACTTTCTTGACACTTTTTTTAATCATTTTTATATGTAAAGATAGTTTTTAGCTTTTAACTTTTCTACACTGATCCTTTTTATTGGTCAGTTCATACCATTTTGGTGAAGCATCTCTCACTTGCAAAGACTAGTGTTCACCTCTTCAATCATGGCACATCTCTTTGCACTATTCTTAGTAACAATTTCATTGGAATGAGTTTTTTTTTTTTAGTTTTTAAGATAAAAGAAAATAAATTCTATTTGCTTTCTTTTCCCATGATTCTTTGAAAATGTTTTATTTTCCTGCTTCATATTTCAGTTTCTTGTTTCTTATTTGTCAGCATTTTTCATTTCATTTTTTAATTTTATTTTGTCTCTTTTTTGTTCTATTTCTGTTTTCATTTTCTTCTTTTTCATGTTATCTTATTTTATTTTCTCTGTCTCACTCTGTTTATCTCTCTCACTAATATATATATATATATATATGATAATAAGATAAACAATTCTTCTTTTATATAGTTCAGATCAATACTTCAGAGAATCAATTTGCAGATTAAAATTGTTAAATATTCAATATTAAATCATTAAAGTTATTTTAAAAATTGTAATTGGACTATAAATAAAATGGCAGATCAGAGTTATATTATACTGTGATTTTAATGTCACGCAGAATCCAGGTAAAAATCCACGTAAAAAAACTTTCAAATAAGTATGTGATTTTCATCTGGCAACTGTCTCTGATTACGAGGGATGTTCATATGATAACTTGGATTTTGTTCAAGTATGCTGTGAATGTTTCTACAGTAACATAGTATAATATGACTAATCTATAATTATATATATATATATATATTATTATTATTATTAATATATACAGACAACTGGTTCGGACGAACCAAGCTCTTAAGTACAGGTTGTTACTTTAAAACCTTAATTATTTTCTGTGTATGCTAAATACATTGAGCTCTCTAGTCAGAAACATAATGTCTGATGGATTTGATTATAACCTAAAGGTAATCTGGAACAAAAAAAAAATCATTATTACAGATCTGAATAATTAAAAAATAATTTTAAACTTCATCCTAAATTAAAAAAAAATCATTTTACAATTTTTTTTTTATATAAAAGAATCTTTTGATGAAAGATAAATATCAACTTTCTTGGAATATTTCGAAAGATAATTAGTCAATCAAAATTTTTTAAGTTAAATTATGAAAAATATTAAATCATTTTTGCAAATCTTTAACTTTTCACTTGTCTATAAAAATGTTGAATAGTAAATTTGGTTTTATGAGAGAAAAATGTTTGTAAGAAAGTTGATTGTCGTTTTTTTTTAAATTTAATTTTTAATTCATGTGCCGAAAGTTGAAAAAAATGCGTATTTGTTTCTGTCATTAATATAATCAGTAGTCTAGCAAAGTTTTGAAATGTGGCGGCTTCAGCAATAAAACAAACTAAAACCAACGTCCTCATTCCTCTGGGAAGTATTTAAAAAAAACAAAAATGGACCCGTTCCTAAGATGGGCCCATTCAGTTTGCGCATTTAGTAATGAAAATGCTATTTCCAGCTTCAGCATGGCATGATAATGGACTGACAGAGCTTTTTATACAGATTAGTGAATACTTAAGCTTGACAGACCAGCAAAAATGCTATTTCGAACTTAAGTATGAGAGACTAAAGAAAATGAGGTTGGTAGTAAGTAGGACGTTGCGTGTGTGAAAGATAATTCATAGAAGATTAATTGGTGAATGTTTAGAGGAATGAGGTGTGTGTGTGTATATACAGGTGGGTGAAAAAGGGAAGTAAGGAGGAAATCATAATTAAAGGGGGTGGAAAGTAATGGTTATGGGCTCAAGTGTAACAGACTGACTAATAGAAAGAGACACTTATTTTAGATGATTGAACGCACCTAAATAAGATGCATTCATTTAATCTGAATGTTAACTGATGGAAATGTTATTTGAAACTTAAGCGTGACAAACCAGTGAACTGGCAGACAGAGATTCTGCTAGAGATGCTTGGACGTTTCTAAAAATTATTGAAAAATGAAAGAAATTATTTGATAAGAAATGTAATGATTTTGATTGAATAAAAAAATGAATGACCTGAATTACAAACTTCTACTTCTTGCTTCAAATCGGTATGTAAAATTAAGGCAAAACATATTTATACAGATTGTAAAATAGAGCCAGTTTTCCCCTAGTTTTTTTTAACTTTAATAGCTTTTAAAAAAGTTACATGCTTAAAAATCGGTCAGTTTTGACAAATATAGGTTAGGTTTAAACAAACAAATTTTATTTCTGATTGATTTTATTGAATTTCATATTTAATCTAATCAGCAGTTTTTGTTTTGATTACTAATATCATAGAGGGAGGAGCTAACACTCTCACAGTCCCAAATGATCTTCCTGACATGAATGACACAGTGAAGAAATATGGAAGAAATTTTTTTATTTATTTATTTACTTACACAATAATGTTTCCATAGCATGCATTATACTCTGTGTATTAATAATAATAGCTCGGTGGCCAAATTGATATGATGCCAGCCTGTTAAAATGATTCATAGTTCAAATCCCATCTGAGGACACAACATTTTAAAAAAATATTCTTATTTTGAAATTGCAGTTGATTTTTTACTTTGATGGAGTTTTAGGGAAAAAATAAATGGTCGACCATTTACTTTTTTTAAAGAGGATACAAGATCATTTTTACATCCAAATGTTTCTTGCAGACGAATAAATCCTATTTCAGTTACATAAACTATTAATGAAAGTAAATATTCCCGAGCAACGTCGGCTTGAGAGAGAAAGGGTTACTTTTGCATAAATTATTAAAAAACTTTTGTTTAGAACTTTATAAACTTGCACACATGCCGATTTCATTATAGAATTGACTTTCATTATGAAGAGAATTCCCAACATAGTTAAAATTACTAGAATTAATACAGTCAAGATTATGTCCTCAATTCTTGGGGTGTTAAGTACGTAAAAGCTGCTATGAAAGCTATGATAATGATGACGGTCTTGTAATACTAAAGAGATGAGGACTCTGACTCGTTCGATGAATCTGCTCTTAACAACATTGGTGGTGAATGTTTCAGGATAGTTGTTAATTACAATTAATTAACACAAAGACATATGCACTGAAAATATATAGTTATTTATTTTAGTTTGTTATGTATATGCTTCAGGCAGAGAGAATAAAGACAGTTTTTAATATTGACTATTTTTAAGAACTACATTTTACACATGTGTTCCTTTTTGCTTCTAAACGAATTCTATCAGATCCCAACATGCTAATATGCCAGATGGTCCCTGAATTCTGCCCATGTTTTCCAGGCGTGTTATTTTTCAACTCTTGACTCCTTTGACACTTCCTACCTTCATACTATTCTAGGCCACTTCAATATATAATAGGAGGCTATCCTCCAGATGGAAGCAATTTTTATGTGGAATATTTACTGGCAATGGATATCCATGTGGAGTTCAGTAATGGCTAAACCCACAGTAAACTTTATCTTGTGTTACACAGCCGTCTCCTTTTCTGGGGGGGGGGGGGACAGGTAAATGACAACTTTTGTAGTAAGACAAGCAACATGAATTGGAATAAGTACATACAAGATTCTGCCAAGTCTGCTGCAAAAGATGTAGGCTCTCCCTACCAGGCTAGAAAAGTTCCCACACCGGCCAGTCTCCTATATCTCTATAAAGCCACTATTCGCCCATGCATGGAGTATTGTTGCCACATTTGGGCTAGTGAACCAACTACTATCCCCTCCCTCTTAAACAGAGTGCAAAAAAGAGTATCCAACCTAATAGACTCCACACTGCCAATTTCCAGTCCATGTCACATCGCCACAGTGTTGGATCCATGTGCTTGTTTTACAAGTATTTCCACGGAATATGCACCAACGAACTTACTGCACTTGTATCCTTCAAAAATACCTTTGACGCACCCGACTACCAGCAAAAGGCCCCTAGATGAAAATTTTCTACTCTAATGGCTTCTTTCCTCGGACCGCTTGCGTTTGAAATTCTCTCTTTCTCCATGTTTTCCCGACCATACCAACCTGCAAAAATTTAAATGTAATGTGAACAAACATCTTCCTGTCCAATTCCTCACTTAGGTTACCCTTCTATAAATCTGTCTCCCATCACAGTAACCTCTCATGTTTCAGTGGTTTTGTGAACAAAAGTAAAAAAAAAAATAATAAAAAACACTAGCTGGGATATACTTAGTTGAACTTATTAATGTTTGCCACTTACCTGGGTTCATTTACCATTGATGTAATTGGGGAAAAAGATGATTCTGCTGCACTATTGTTATTACTAACTCGAGGACCCGTGGACATTTCACATATGCTTTCTTCATTGAAATTAAAAATATTTTAGAAAGGTCTAAATATTATGAAATGTAAGAATTTTCGATGATAGTTTCATTTTATCGTACAACTAGAAGAATACCCGTCCCAACGGACACATAAAATTAATTCCCTAAACAGAACAGTTTTGCACCACTTTTATGTCCCCTTACAAGCATTAAAATCAACATATAATGCTACTAAACCTTATGTCTAGAATCCTTATTCCAATTTTGATTAAAATCCATGACATGATTTTGATTCAAGAAATGTGTAAAATGTAAGGCTTAAGCTTAAGGAGAAATTGAAATTCAGGGAATCTTGCTTAATTGATATCTGATGACTATGAATTAAGTTTAATGCAAATCTGAAATATGTGAATTTTCCAATAGGCAGTTGTTCAAGCTGTGTTTCCAAATTCCAAATGATAGGTTAATTAATTTAGGAGTGACTCCTGTACATGGAAATATATAAACATAAACACATACCTAACTTTATATAATTAGAGTACAAGCAAAATGTTCATCTTCAGCTTTATTTTTACGGATTTGTCTTTGACAAATTTTGGTAAATAACTTTTAAAAAGTTAACTTTTGTAATTAAATTAACTTGCAAATAATCAGTTGGTGTTTGCTCCATGTTTATATATATACAAAGAAAGCTGTATTAATACTAGTATTGATCGAGTTTGGATGAATTACCTCCCTTTGATTTAGCTAATGCATAGTTTCAGCATTATGGTTGTGCTAACTAACTAATGGTTTGACAATCAGAATTATTACCGAAGTTCTTTGTATACTAGACATTTTTTTTGTCTTGTTATTTTGTTAGTTGTTTTATTGTTATTTAATTTAGTATTATGTTTCACAATTTCTGAGATGAGGATTGATAATTTGGATTATTAAAACTACTGTTCTCATCTTGGATGTTATTTTCACAATGTTTCGATCAATTAAATCTCTGAATTTCTTCAGGTGCGTCTTGTCGAACTTGAGAATTTCGAACATAACCTTTTATTTAATATATAGGGGTAACTTGCTTTTGTTCCGTCACTCATGGCCAGGTAGAAGTCTTAAGTAATTCATAATTGTATTCTTAGTATCACCCATACTGAGTATTGAACCTTCAACTTCCAGAAGACTGTCGCTTAGAAGGACCCGTGGTGTAATTGATAAAAGTGCTAAGTTATAATCAGTTCTAAGTGACAGTCTTCTGGAGGTTGAAGGTTCAATACTCAGTGCAGACGATATTAGGAATACAATTAAGAATTAAATGGATTAAATAAAAGTTTCCATTAAAAATTCCGTACAGATTCCCAAGTTCGACAATATGCATCTGAAAAAGGTCAGAGATTACATCAACTGAAATGTTATGAGAATAACATCAAAGATACTCATCTTAATCGTCCGAATAATCCTAATGATACAAATTGCATTTATCATAATCGCATTTGCTCTGTAACCTTTAACACAGGTTTGTTTCCTATTTCAATTTCATTAAAAATGAAAATCAACTTGAATTAATTCAAACTATGCATTATTTCTTTCTTGCAAGTGTTTGATAAGACAATGCATTCTGGGAAATATCCTGTCATGTCTTTTTATTTATTTCAGCTGGTATGTCAGAAGACAGTGACTATACAAGCGACGTCAACTTCCCAGTGCAACACCATCATAACAGTTCCGCTCATCAGTTTCGAGGAGAACATCAATTTCGGCTGCAGCACGAGGACAGTAAAGAATTCTTCAATAACGAATCCTTTGATCGGGGATACGAGCGAGAACCAGACTATTATCAAGATGGTGGCATGTATTATCCTGGCAGAAGCGACACTGACTCAGAACCCTTGTATTATAATAGCCGGCCCAACAGCAGGCCACAGTCATTCGTAAATGACAGGTACGGATATATATTTCTTTCTCTCTCTTGCATGCTTGCTCTTGCACTCTCATACTTTTTATTTATCTTCCTCCCACAAGGTAAGATGTGACACAAGGTCGAGAAAGTTGGATTTGAAAAGCCAGCGCCTGAGAAGGTGAGCACTCTGGCCTAGCAAAAATAGCCTGTGCAGCCCCGTCGGCATTACCCGGTAGGGGCGTCTCAGACAGTAAGCAATAAACTTACTCCTCCTCAAAGAGGGGAGGCAAAGCCTGGGAGGGGTGGACCTCCTAGAACTGCACAGGACCGTCCCATAGACTGGCGTAAATCAAGGCCCAAAGGCCAAGACAATACCACTCTATGGAGTGCAGTATCGATCAGAACAGATACTACACTTTGATCTTGGCCAAAAGGCCAAGAAGTTACTCTCTCAAAAATGTTTGACCTATATTCAAGGCAATTGTTTCATTCAAAACACCAATTAACTATACAGCTTACCTCATCGTTTTTTTAATGTTAATATTTATTGAAAAAATCTTGAGCGTCTAACATTACTATGTTAATTTGTGACTTGCAACATTGCGAGTGGTTTTCTTCGACCCCCCCCCCCCTATTGCGAACAACTAAATGGAACAGATGTTCATCTTTCTCATTGACACATAGTTGTCTCTCAGTAATGGTGACAGTAGAAGTTGTAGAGATGTTGTTTTTCTCTTTTTTTCTCCTTGTGGCTGAAATAATAGAAAAATTTCAAACGAATAACTCCATTATTTGCTCTGGGATTCCATTTGCTTTTCACAGTAATTTACATCTAGATGAGCCGCATCTTTTCTTTCCAATCTCTTAATGTAGTGAAGGCCTAAAACATAGCGCCTAATCACTTTGATGCCGAACTCCCCAGAGACAGGCACTCTAGCTTTTCCGCCACATACTCACTCCCATGACACAACTACCAGAACACGTCAACCTAACTTCTAACATAACCTCTAATGGAAAATTCCATTTTCTTGCTTAAATTTGTTTTACGTGGAATTTTCCATTCTTAACCATATTTTTATACATACAGAATGGTATATTGCTACACGCATGCCTAATGAACAGAACAAAATCCTTTCTTGGAAATATGAGGCCACATCTGAAAATTTTCAAATGTGAATCCCCTTTCACGTTCACATTTCATCATTTAACTATAATCCTGTTGTATATTTAAGAGGTGTGGGGTAAAGGGGTGGGTCTTATGTGATGGTGACGTCACAAGCAAGAAGTGGGAAGTTGAACGCGTCTTCTATCTCGGGTAGAATTCAGCAAGAACAGACATCTCGAATGCTGTAAAGTATGACCCCCACCATCCGATCTGGGGAGGGAAAAGTTTGGTTACATAGTAATAGTGATTTAGTACCACGTTTCATGACTTGGTCTTCCCTGGCCTGTGTTTGAATAAAGAACTGAACACTGAATTCTCATTGTAGTATTTTACAACAACACTGGTTTGTACCATACAGTTTCAATTAAAAATGGTGGAAACGCACGTATGGCACAGTTGAAGATAAGAAAAAATAAAATTAGACACAATGCAACACTGTTAACGTTGTTGGCTTGATCTGATTATAAACCAAGATATTGGTATATACTATCTACCTTTATAATTAAATGAGTTGACCTGTTTTTGTTTTTTTGTTTTTAAAACAAAAAGTTTATTAAAAAGAAACTAAGATTCCTATTATAGAAACCAGAAGCAGCGATCGCTTTGCTTTCTAAAAGCTAGAAATTAGATTTAACATGTTTACTATGAAATTTTTCTACATTTTGATTAGTCATATGTTTTATGTAGCAAAAATGAATTGCCCACTCTTTTCAGTGGTGAAGACCATCCTCATCGTGGGAAGTGTGGCCACCTTACTGTTTCTGTGTTGGAAACGGGACAGTTCTTTTTCTGAAAAGAAGTGTAGTCTACACAAACCCAGGAACATTTGGTTGTGAACAAATAATTGGTACAATCAACTATTCCATGGTGCTGGCTATGCAAATGAGTCATTTCACCAGACAGTCACTGACAGCATTCGCATAATTAAGCATACTATAAATTCGTTAAATTTGCTTGTTCTCCAGTTTGTCTTCCACATATGTCGTGTTCATATGCTGATGATACTCTTTTGTGACCTCCAGTTTGTGCTCCCGGTGATCTTATTGTTTTACTCTGTCGCATTTATTGTTAGTTTATTTTTGAAGATCTAACCAGGGTTGCGGAGTTGGAGAAATATGAGGTTTGGGAAGGAGTCAGTCTCACTTGTAAGAATGCTAGTCTAGTAGTTGGAGTGAGTCAGATTTTTTTAAATCTCTAAAGAATCAACAGATAGTTTGAAAATTGAAAGACTTTAAAATAAGAAGCTAGAGTCAGATATTTTGGAATTTTAGGAATCGGTCAGATTTCGAACTCTGCAACCTTCATAACAACATCTAAAAGTTAGCAAAACAAAATCTGAGTAAGTTCTATTTTCAGTTAATTTTCCCTAAAGCAATGTTTAAAAGAGAAATTTTATTGAAATATTTTGGGGGTCAGCATTCTTGCACCTATTATACCTTCTGACTCCACAACCCTAGATCTAATAATTTTATCATTCGCTGTATATCATTTCTCTTTATTTTACCTTTCTCTTTCAAACAGTCCTGTTGATAGTCGTGTTTCTTCTCTGAATGTAAGCAGGCAAAGCACACAAGATTATAGGTGAGTTTACAAAAATCTCATTAACCTTTCTTTGTACGATAATGATTACCTTTTGGTAAATGGATTTCTCATTCTTAGCCACATGTTTTTCAAGAGTAAAACTAATCTCCAAACCATTCTTTATTGTTTCTGAAGACCTGCTTCAACGCTTCATTAGACGAGTCAACTTTTGTTTTATATACCTACCAACCATTGTCCGGGATGTAATAAATTCTTTTTTATTTGCTTGTACATTTTTAAAATCAAGGTAGAAAACTTCTATATTCTTCAATTTCAAATGAGTTTTCCCCTTTGCTGATTTTTATTTTTAGGTGATTATTTAAAAGTATCTCTCATGAGCAGTTGTCTTAACCTAACTAAGTATTTAAAAAAAAATAAAAATGTATCTATTTTTAGTGATTACATGTTCAGGTATATTTTTCCTACATGTGAGGTCACCATTTTGTATGCGTTGTGTTATCATGGATAACATCAGTGTCAGAAGAAAGAGAAAAGGATTGTAGTGAATAAGCAGTTGGATTTATGTACATACACATTTATTCTAACAAAAAGTTTGTTGAAGAGAAACGTGAAAGGGATTATGGTAACATGTAATGTGGTGGTACATAATCATGCAATGGAAAAACAGACACAAGTATGACAGAAAGAAGACATTACTGTCCCAAATACAATTGATAAAGAACACATGTTTCTTGAGTCAGAGAGACATAGAGAAGATGCATGAGCAATGTATAAGTAATGTACTTACTTGAAGTTTATACAACTGCTGCCAGAAAAGGTGCCTGACAGACAGAGCGTCAGTGTGTGTAAATGCCATACAAAGAGAGACAGCTGGTCAGACCACACTAATGAATTTGAAAGAAGAGTCAGAAAGAAAATATCTCATTTTAAATTTCATACATGAAACGAAATTTCAGACTCCCAGACAGAAGAGCTCATTCTCTCTAACGTTGATCAGAAGTTCAAGGGAGGTCACTCTTATCTCTAAGGGAGATAACTCGGACAATTCTGCAGCTAACAAAGATATTGAAAATGATTAAATTAGACAAATAATGTTGATCTTGGTTAGAAAATGTAAACATTTAAGCAGACGATATTCATTTTGTTTGGATTTCTTTCATTCGGCAGGCCAATAAAACAACTTTTGATAAAAATTAAGATTTTAAGTGATATAAGAAAAAAAAATTATGACTTTAAATTCACTTCAGATAAGATCAAACATTGTAGTTACTTTTACACATATGTTCATCCATAGATTACATTACATACAGTATTATCATATAGAATGAGTTATATATAAATTATTATTATTATTATTAGAAACTCTCCTATCTAAATAAATTTTATCAACTTGCAAAGAACAATTTGAAGCTTGATATTTTATATTGTAAATTAGAACTTAAATTTAATATATATATATATATTAAATTTCAAGTGACACTGAAAACTCAGCCGACAGAGCAAAAGATATGAAATGTAACCGATTCTTCAGTCGATGTTTAGATAGTGTGAGCCACTATGTTATTCTTAGTCTGGTGAGGGTAAATCCAGTCTAAAGTTGGACTAAAAATATGGATCTAATTATACTTGAATTCAGGTAACATATACTTATAACATTAAATCTTATCTAGTATATATTCTTATTAGATGCTTAGATTCAAGCTATTATGAAAATTTTAACTATCATTCACAACTAAAAAGACGAAATCCTACATTACCAATCCTATAAATAATGGATACAAATATTGTTGAATGAAATAAAATGTTGCTAAATAAATTTAATGTCCCCAAAAATGTATCACCACGAGAATATCCCCTGTTTTGGAAACGTATTATAACTGAATAAACAATATCAACTACGTTAATAATAAATTAAATTAAGAATTAATATTTAAATTAATTAAAAGTTAAATGAATTGTTATTTAATTAAAAAAATGAATAATAAATTTAATTATAGGTAAGTAAATAGAACTAACTACAACAAAATAGAAAATACTAACAACTATAATAATCATACTAGTAATGCTAAATGGTATTAAATTCTAACCAAAAACAATTAAATAATGTAATATAGAATGAATAACTATTACAATAATTTGGATATAAAGATAATAAAATAATAGACAAAAGGAATTCAATATAGTAATAAAATGAGAGAAAATGGCATAAATGTCTAATATTTAAAAAAAAAAAAATATCGAATTTCAAAATAAAAATAAGTATTTTTTTAAATACAGGTAAATAAAATAGCATTGAGGAAAATATAAAGGAATAAAATAATTATAAATTATATATATATATTTGTTTTTATAAAAGTTAAAACTATTATTCAAATATTTTATTAAAACACTTTTATAACTACGACTATTATAAATATATAAATTATTATATAAGTTAAAATAAAAATGTTGGTAATTGTGTTGTAGTTATAAAATAGCAAATAAATAATTTAATTAACAACAATTAATGATTAAACTAAAGGTCCTCATGTGGTGTATTATAATTAAATAATAGATGACTATATTTATATGTAAATTAAAATAAAATAAATAGTAACTAAGAGATTGTGTGTTGGTCTTATGCCAATGAACAAACATAAATTATTTTAATTAAAATTATTAAATGATGCAATTTAATATAATTAAGCTTAAGTAATATGAAGTGAATTCAATAATGATAATAGTGATTAATTTAAAGATAAATAAAGTAGAATCAAAATGAATAAATAACTAAAATAAAAATAAAATTATGGTCAAATAAAGTAATATAAAATTAGCCAGTTTTTGTGTTGTATAGTTATTTAAATTACAAATTAAATTTTGAAGCTCTTCGTTATGGTGTTATCAACATAAAGTATGGTTGACGAGCTTTGTTTAGGGATCTTAAAATCAAATGAAAGTGAATAAAGTGCTTTGTGTGGGTTTTGTGTGAATTAAAATTAGATAGTTTAGGAATTATAACACAAGTTAAATTTTAATTAAAGGATTATGTGCTGACTTTATTGAAGTGAAAATAAAAATAAGAAAATGGTGAAGAAAAAATAATAAAAATAAAAGGCAATTAAAAAAGCAGTAAAATAAAATTTTGATAAGGTTAAGATTAAAGTTAAAATTTAAATGTGTAGGTGCTATAAATTATAGTTGGAAGTCTTAGTTTAGGCATTCCTGAGTTAAGTGGTTCTCTGGGTGAAGAGATATAGATGCTTATATATTTATTTTGTTTTGTAAGTAAGTGAGCAAATTACTGTTTTGTAGAGAAAAAAATCCAAATAAAATAATTATAAAATAAAAAATAAAACGAAGTAAAGTGAAATAAAAACAATTGAATCAGTGAAATATCTATAAAGTAAAATAAATATAATATAGTATAAATAATACTATAAAAATGATATAAAATAAAACTATATCTTGGGAAGATATTCCAAAGTGTTTCAATGGTTTCAAACTAATTCTAAAAGAACTTCTCCAAGCTATTTTCTTTAAACTTTGTAGTTGCCTAGTAGTCCAATTTGTTAGTAGGTATCTTCTACGGCGTGGACACATTTTAAACACTTCGGATTTATCTTTTATACACTCAGTTGACCGTAGTAAGAGGGCTTGTAGGGTGTGTAATTGTTTTGATATGCACAGGTTGCACTTCATTGAGATGGTAAAATATGTATATTGGTGTTCTAGTATCTTCCATTTGATCGTATATGGAATGTTGTTGCCTTTAAAATGTATTGCGTCTGAATATTTGTCGATGTGTCTAAAAATTGCATTAAGTGCAAAAAGCTTCAAGAGTAATTTAATTATTAATTTAAATAACAATACAGCACAACAATTAGCTAATTTTATTTTGTATTACTTTATTTCATACTAGCTGGACTCGTCCGCCGGCGTTGCCCGGGAGAAATATAAAAGAATCAAAATTTGTCAACATCCGACAGAACGTACAAATTTAATGTTTAGAATAATTGTCGGTTTGGAATTGTTGAAGTGTGAAAGAAGGAAGAAAGGAATGAAGGAAGTAAGGAGACGCGGTTGTAGGAGTCTTTCTGGCCATCCCATGGTACCGGTATTTCCCAAACACCCGCTCTATCTATGATAATAAGCACTTTTAAAATTAAAGAGGCCTACAGAGCCCTATTAAATCCAATCCCCCTTCTGCTATCTTTATATAGAAATTCCATTTTTTTGTGAGGAACGAAAAAAAGAAAAATGAGTATGCCTCCTGAGCACTACTGAAACACACAAATATAATTAAAGTGGTCGAAGAGAAATGATGATATTCACAATAGTTAAAGTACTACCTATTACATTGATTTCTTTTCAAAAAAAAAAAAAATCCGGCCCATAATCTTCCCTTCCCATCCTCCCTCGTAGGCAAAAGTTCACCAATGTAAAATAAAAAAGAATGTGTGTGTGTCGACTGGGGTCGAACTCTAAAGCCCTTGGTCTACGATCTACGGCGATAGCCACAAAAGCGATCCAAAAATCTATTGAAAAATAGGTCAGTAAAACTAAACATGTAGCTGGCATGCATTTTATATTACGATCCAAAAGGCGACCAAATGTTGGGTCCACCAGTCACACGTTTTGGGTCATTTCTAGACAAGAAAATAGATGTATTTTTCCAATTTCTGGATATTATGCGTGTGAAAGGTGTAGGATTCAAGAAATGTCAACTTTATGCAAGTCTGTCTCGTAGCTTGGCGTATATTGACTTAATTCGGAAGTCGAGTCGCTGAAGAAATTGTAACCGCCATGTTGAATAATGAAACACTGCAAGGAACTATGTTCGTTAATTGCATTCTCTAAAAACCGGAATGAGTATAAATGTATACGTAATAGGTAGAAATAACGTAATCTGATATTCTCGAAAATCAGCGAGATTAGTGGGAGCTTTCATTAAATGTGTGCGTAATATTTTGTATTAATAGCAGACAAATCGTAAATATTAACAGACACTTTTTTGAAAAGTAGACGTTGTCAGTACTGAAGTGTTAGGGGGAAAAGTTTTTGCTACCACCTATATGGAGTATGTTTTGAGGAGAGTCGAAGATGGTGGGCCAAAAGTAATATTTAGTGTTAACTGGAAAAAAATAATAACAACTTTACTAAAACACGCTCGAGTGAATAAGTGTAATATAGTGGTGAGTTTAGTAGCCTGTGATGCATGTGGTTATTTTCCTATTCTTCGAGAAGGTACAGGGGAATAATCGATTTAACTTTATATATTAGATATATATATATATATTAAAAACTTAAATAGCATTTCCATCATATTCCTAAATAAAGAGTCTGTATGTTTTTCCTTGTTTACGATACTTTTCAAAATGTTTATTTTGAATATACAATGTCTGATTATATATAGTTATGGATTGCTCAAACAGAAATATTACGTTTGTTATCTCATATACACACACACATATATATATATATATCCTTTTGTTTTTATTTGTTTGGAGAAATGTTATTTTATGTCTGTAGAAAATACTTGATAATGTGTAGTTTTTGTATGCATATGCTATCTATTAAGGAAATAAAACCTATTTAAAAACTATTTGTCATATGAAAAACACACCTTACATAGCGCGTTTGTGAGATACGGATTTTGGGTGCTTTTGTTTCTTATGGTATGGGGCTGACATAATTTGGATATTTCTCAGCTGGTAGCTGAAAAACTCATGGAAGAAAGAGGCAACACTAGTTTTATCTTAACACTATGATTCTTATATATGATGTGAAGATATCGAAGTCACAAACACCAAGCAGATTAATTTCTGTATGAAGTTTGAATTCTCTTAAGTTGCTAAAACTGGGCAGATGACCTTTCATGCTCTTCTCAAACTGTATCCTGATCATTGCCGACATTGCAACTTACAACAACTCTGTGATGTAAATAATTACTAAAACGTTCAATATTTTAATAGATAAGAATTTGCTAAAAATGTTAAAGCCAGAAATTACTTTCTATTCGATAGATTAAATTTTTCCTTTCTTTTGAAATTTCGAAGGATCACAAAGTAATTCAAATAAAAGTGAAATATTAATCTTTTGCTTATTTTTACACATTTTTCTTCTAAAAATTTCGCTTAATAAATCTCTTAGCTAAAACTTTTATAATTAAATTCTAAAAAAAAAGAAATTCTTGCCATGCACTTCTTGAAAATTATATTAATACTACCAGTGTGTCGAGTTTGGATGAATTACTTACCTTTCATTTAGTACATGTGGCATTTAGGCATTGACTAATCAAGAGAAGAAGAGGCAGAATTATTGTGTGGATTCTTCATAACAAATCTTAAGACTTCTTTATTCTAAAATAATGGAGTTCATCTGAACAATGAATTGCTCACATTCCCTAGTGATAAGAAGTCACCCATGCCAGTCAGAACATCACCAGCTTGTACACTGTGTCTGCAGTGCAAAGGAGACAAGCTATCCCAAATCAGACATTCGTGATCCGTATCTTGTTATGCAAGTGATTCATTTTGCTGACCAGTCAATTACATTTTGGTCTCGATTATATATAAGCAGACATATGTTGCCTATCCAGTCAGTTAGTTTAGCGATTAGCTTGCCACTCAGTTCTAGTTTGTTTCCTTTGTAAGCCCACTCGTTGTTGTGATAACTGGTGTTTGTTGAAAGATTTGTAACCCTTGGTCCATTCATCGATCAAAGTTTAAGGTAGTAAAAAGCTGGTAGATATTCGTTGTTTTGCAGGTCCCATTCACTGTATCAGGAGAGTCAAGGTACAAGCAGTATTCCGACTCATTTTTTTTTTTTTAGAAAGACTTATTGGCCATATATAAATCTGAGAGACTAACATAGTGGTAGTTCTTTTTCATAAGATCAAGAGGTCAATAACAATTAACGACTTCCGGTCTCTGTTACGAGTTATCTAACTTTCCCTGATCGCGGTAAGTTTACTCAAAATCGCTATAATTCTAAAATGTTTGAATTGAAAATATTATCAATTGTTCTGTATTTTTCATCTCATATGATTAAAAAAAATACAACTTGTTTACTAAGAAAATATCTGTTAAGACCAGAGTTATCTCCCTTGGAGATATTTGTTTTTAATGCGAGGTGGCACTACTGTCAGGTGATTTGGTACTCTTGTTCCCCATGTGGTCTTGAATTCAGAAATGAAACTCTGTCTCTTACTGGCGTGACCTTCAAACTGCACAGACCATCTGTTTGACGCTCTGCCTTTTTGCATGCCTTTAAAACTCTACAGGCCTTCCTTGTTACGGTTATTTTTCTGATCGATTCAACTATCAGACAATGCTCTAAAAACCAAATGACTTGATTCATATTTTTCTCTGAGTGGTGCTTCACCACTATTGAGACTATGTAAGTAACTTTACATTTACTGTACATGTGCTATTCACACACTTCTATTGGGTCTCTATCAACTTGCACATTTCCATATTGCTATGGATCTTTATATCTCTTGTTTGGATTCAGTTTTCCTAGTTACTTTCTTAGTGTACTTTCAGGTATTTACATGTCTTTACCCATCTTTTAACATCTCTAATATACTCTGACAAAACTAAATAAATTTTATAATTTCCAGGATAAAATTACCGTTTTGAGTTTTGTTCCTTAATGCAATGGGCACTTTATCTAAATAAATTAATGCAAAAGTTTATTTCCATTTATCACACCTATATTATCCTCAAACGGCACATTATTTTAATCAATAATACAATATAGTCTTTTGAAATACTGTATATACAGTAGAGAACAAAGACCCAAATACAGCTATTTGTAGGCTTAATTTGCATAACTATTAATTAGACAGTTTATGATAAATTAATGTTTGTTATTCATTTATTATTTTATTGTACTATTTCTTATATATATGCAATAGTTTTTTTTTTCAATATTAACAGTAATTAATTAAAGTGATTTAATAAAAAAAACTATTAATTCCCAAAACATTTTATGTTCATTAATTTTCAAGGGAGGTAATTTAAATGAAAACTATTAGTTTTCTTTTAAATTACAGTAGAGTTATATTAAAGATATGTAACGTAAGTTATACAATTTTTATGGAAATTGCTTTAAACAAGGCATGAAGTCACTTGATGTAAAGAGCTAAAAAAAATAAATACTAATCTTCGAGGTTAAAAACTAGCCAACAATAAGTTTTAGATGGATAGATTCCAACCTAGAAAACAGCAATTCTCCCCCCTTGTGTCATAAACACTGCTCATGGAATGTGAGCACTAAAGGACAAAATAAGGGAAATGAGAGTTACGAGGCTACCGAAAGTAAACCCAAGGTCCACTTTCTATTCTTCTAGAGAAATGCTGGATTAATAGCTCTCGGATGGTGGGTCGGTATTTTGCTTATTCTTTTATAAATCTTTATTTCTTGAATAAAACTTTTTAAAACATTGATTTCTCGGTGAACATTTGTTTCATTTGTAAGTATATTTAATGGGACGGTTTTCTCTGTATGTGTGTTTGTGTGTATGTTTTGCTTTGTTTAATGAATTGCTAAATGAACCCTACACATGTGAAAACGAAAGTGTCTTCAGACTTTGCACTTTGAATGCTCTGCTCTCAGTAAGATTTGTATGTCTTCCCTTTTTCCATTAATGCTACAACTTCTTCTTTTCGATTATTTTCTTAACTTCCTCTTCCTCTTTCAGTTGTTCCAATGAAGAGGGAGACTACAACAGGTTGGTGTTAGGCGTTAAGCCTGCAGCCTTTTGCATTGGTCGTTTTTTTTTGGTCTTTATTATTTCAAACCAAAATAGTTTTCTTTCCCTCCTTCTCTTCTGCACTCACTCTCCTCCTTTCTTTTTTTCTCTTTCCATAATTTATTTTGTTTCTTACATCGTTTAAGAACGTTTCAGGGAATTCTTTTTTTTGTTTTGGTCAGTTCTTAATATACCTATCATACATATATATTACATTTTCATGTATATACACATATGATATTATAGAATAATATAATATATTACGTATATATATTTTTAGTATTGTCTTTAACAGTGCTCAATACATGACTAGAGCTTAGTAGTTGTATAAATACTATGAATTCATTTTCATACTATTTATATATATATATATGTGTGTGTGTGTGTGTGTGAAAAACAAAAAGGAAAACCCAAAATTGTTTATGTGCATAGAAGTTTTGTATTGATTGTTCAATGATGGAAGTTAAAATTTGAATTATCTGGTGCATCTATAATGTGGAATGAATTAAAAAATTTTTTTAATATTGCTGTTTTATACAAAGTTTTATCAGGTATGTAGTGTAAAAATAGCCTCGATCTAAATTTAAGTTTTTTTTTTTGTTTACTATTATTTTGTTTTAGAATATTTTTGAACAATAGAGATGAAATGTCCATGTAGATATAAACAATTTTCGGTTTTCCTTTTTCATGTTTGATTATTAATTCCATAATTAATATATATATATATATATATATATATATATATAAAAAAAATTTATATACTGCCATTTCAGAAAAAAAAATCAATTTTAATAAAAACGCAAGTTTCAAAACATTACTTTATTTTTTTCAATTATGCTAGCTACACACGTTTCAGAACTATTAATGTTTCAGTTATGTTGGATAACAAGGACAAGATGACAATGCCCAAAAGGTAACTGGAATGTTAATATTTCTGAAAAGTACTTACCCAGCATAATTGAAATAATAAAGTAATGCTTTTGGTGCTTGTCTTTGGTTAAAACTTATTTTTTTCTGAAACAGAAAATATAATTATTATAGCACTTTTTCTCAGTGAAAAATAAGCTGATAAAAGAGAAGCTTGAGTGTAAATTCTCTACACAATCAAATATTGTTGAAATAATTATTAAATTATTTTAAATAATTTTAACAATATATATATATATATTTCTCGTAGTTTTTTCATAGGGATTGGATAAACAATCCTATATTTATGTAATAGTCTTCAGTAACAAGTTAAGCATTATATTTTTTATGTATGCAAACATTTCTGGTTACATATGTGCATACATGTTTCAACCATAACCTTTATCAGACAAAACATCTGGTTTTTAAGATTTGGGTCTGACGAACGTTCGGCCTGCTTCAGGTTGTAACCAAAACATGTATGTCTGATAATTTCCCCCTGGAATAAAAAATAAACGTTTCTGTGTAGCATACTTGCCATAAGTATAACCTCATACTACTACTAAGCACTACTCATGTATTGAGCAATGTTCAAGTAAATACTGAATATATATAAATATATATATCGATATATATGCGTAATATATTACTTTTAAATATGTCCATATACATGAAATAACAGTATATAATATATATGTTATATATAATGCTGTGTGTATTTTACTTATCTGTTATCCTTTTGTAAGGAATCTGTTGTTTTTCTTGAGTTTCTCTTTTGTTTTTATTTAAAGATCATCCAATTTTTGCTTCAATTTTTGTTTTTAAATTTATCTTGACTTTCTTTTTCTTGTTTATTCTCTATTCCTTGAATGCAATTCGAAATAACCAAATTTTCTTTATCTTTTATCAACCATTGTGCCATTCTTTTAGACAAAAACTATAAACATCGCCTGAAAGAATTTACTTTCACTTTCAGTTTTAAAAAAGAACAGACATTAAGATGTGTCTATTCGATGTTTAGTGATGAAATCTAAAGCATGACAGAACAATCGAGAAAATACTATTTAAAACTTAATTGTGACTGGCCAACTGGCAAAATACTATTTCCAACTTTAGCATGACTGACTGACCCAGCCTTCTATAGAGATACATTGACACACCAAACAAGAGTCAAAAAGATGTGTATATTCAATGTGTCCTAAAACATAAAACACTGACACATGATTGATAAAATGCTATTTAAAACCTTTTTTTTTCTTTTTACTATTTGAGTCACCACTTATCAAGGCCAAGAGCCACTCAAGGATAAGTGTTGATATGATGGGATGATTGCCAGCCGAAAGATAAGGAACACTACGGGAGTACTAACATTGATCAATTGTATGAACTGCATTGATTACTTTGGGGGTAGTTCATGACAAGAATTTGTTGACATTTGATTTGAAGAGGACCAAATTATAATCAGCAGGGAAGCAGTCCAGTGGTAATGTTTTCCACAGCTAGGAAGCCTTTGGAAAGAAGCTCTGTCCATGGAAATTCTGCCTGATGGAGGGGGAAAAGAAATACTTTTTTCGTTGTGGTAACAAAACAAGTTCTCACTCAAAATGTCTTAGGAGAAACCAGAGATTTAAGCTGAGTCGAGAACATTCTATGGAAGTAACGACTGGATAGAGAGAGACCAGCAACATCTCTTCTGTGAGAGAGAGGATTAGTATTTATCAACATCATTTGGTAGGAGGGAGGCTAAGGAAAACATGGGAGAAAGTGATAAGGATGGACTTGAGAGGAAAAGGGATAAATAAAGACCTAATCAGAGATAGGTTAATTTGGAAATCAATTTCTAAAAGCCATTCAACACATGCCAACATGTAAAATGGACATAAAACCAAATATAATGATGACTTTAGAATTGGGTACTTAAAGGAGACACCCCGGGAAGGTTATCAATTTTTATAAGGAAAGTGTTGCTATGGAACTGACTGGATTCGAACTTGACACACTTAGGTCATCAGCCCACGTCGGTATCCACTTCACCACAGCTACCTCCTATTCTTCTCTTATATTTTGCACTTTTGGTATTTTTAAATTTTTTATGGAAATCGCTCCAGACAAGTCATGAAGCAACTTGATGTAAGGAGTTAACAAGAATGAAAGATGGTTATCGCAAAGGCAGAAGATGTCTATTGACCTTTGTCTTGAAAAGACCAAGGCTATATGTAGGAGGAAAACAATCAGCAGGAAGAGAGTTCCACAAGCCTGCAGTTCTTGAAAAGAAGCTACTGAAATAGGAAGCTGTATTACAATAAGGTATCAAAACAGCGAATTGATGGAGACCTTTAGTCAAACGAGCTAAAAACAAAGGACACAGGGAATAGATAAGACAATTCTGAAGAACACATGCCATCATAGTATTTATCGAAAAGACTGAAACTAGCACCATAATGTCTGTGAGAGAAAGAGAATGCAAAGAAGAAAAAGTGTGGGGATAATCAAATTACAGATACGTTTCTGCACCTTATCAAGAACCCTCAAATGGGACAGAGATTCACCAGTATTAATGCTTTTGTTTTATAACATCTGTGCTTATTGGGGGTTTAAAGTTCTCATACGTGACGTCACGACGAGACTTAGCTGACAATGGTTTTACTCTTTCTAAATAGACTGTCAAGTGATACGGACGTGTATTGAGGATGCTTCTTAGGAGCCTCCCCCTCCCCTTGTGGGACGGGAGTTGAATACAAATAAAAACAGCAGTTTTTTTAACTTCAACTCGCGTAAAAAAAAGTCCCTCACCAGTGGAAATAACAGCTTTGAACTGTCATTATTATGTCAACATCTTCTTGACCAAATGACAGATAAAAGATGGTGGACATGCATGTGTGGTGCAGTTGCACATAACAACATAACAAAATCAAAGTCAATGCAACATTATAATCAAAGAAATAATGCATGTGAGAAAATGTGACAAACCTAGAAATAGCATTAGACCTATTAGCCTTCAGATTTGGGTTACTTAGTTAATTATCTGCGGGGGCATATCTACTACGAGACTAATGAAGCTTAAACTTCAGAGCCCCTGGTTTCAGTAGGGTCCTCAGTCACGATGTTAAAGTACAAAGGGTTTAATTCAGCCATTGGTCTAGCATAAGAGAATCAAAGAGAGAGCTGTATATGGTAATGTATTGAATGCAAAAACAGTGAAGAATTAAAATATTTGATGTTATATTTTATCAAAATTAGCAACACATTGGTAGAGAATTAAAATTAATTCTCTGAACATGTGCAATGTTGCTAAGTGTGGCCGTGTGTTAAATTGGCAATAACACAAGTGTTTGAAATTACAAGAAAGTTAAAAAGCCTATGGTGCATAAAGACATTTCATTTATTAATAATTTGCCTACAACAAATCTATAAAAAGACAGTAACCGAGACATGTATACATAGATTAAGCAGACAATTAAATACATTGTTTTTATACAAATAAAAATATACAATTTATTAATGTAAAGAAAAATATGTGTTGACTTATATTTATGCGTGCCACTTTTTCTGTTGGGGGAATATTCTTGAGGCGATGTTGATAGTGGCATGTCTAACTAGCAAACGAAGAAAGAATTCTTGTCTTAATTATCAACGACAAAAGTTTAAACATTGTTTGCATTTCAGAGGATTACTTTTGTACACTAAACAATCTGTTTTATGAATATTTGTTTTATTTCTGTTTAGTTTCTTGAAATCAGCAGACGATTATTAAATTCATTTTCTTTTCATGATTTGCAGTTGAATTTTTTGTTTTATTGTAAAAGTACACTTTGATTCTTTGTTTTTGATATTTTGGAATTTTTTAGATGAGGATTGATAATTTGGATTATTCAGACTACTGTTCTCATCTTGGATATTATTCTCACAATGTTTCGGCCAATGTAACTCTTCGACCTTCTTCAGGTGCATCTTACGTAATTTTTTTATCTTTAACCTATTACTTATAACGGATTATTACTTAGCACTTTATCCCTTGCACCATTGGTCCATATGGACAATTTTAGTATGAACTTTGAAGGTCGGAGGTTGAAAATAACCTCCAAGATGAAAAAAGTGGTCCAAATACTACAAATTTGTGTTTTTTGTTTCTTCAACTTAAGAAAAAATATTTCTACATTCGAGGAAACGCATAATAATGTGAACTCTTTCAAATAACTGATCTAATCTCATACTTTTTAAGTTCATTTAGTTTTATAGTTTGGAAGACATTATATTTTGTCTTTTTTATTTTGCTTGGACATTGACAAAATGTCTATTTTCAACTGGTTTTCTGAAAATTGACTTTGTAAGATTTGCAGTTTTTATTTAGAAACATTCTTAAAAAGCGATTTTTGTTTTTGTTCACCTTTATTCCTTTTTTCTTCCTCGTTTCCCTTTTTTCCATTTCCTTCTTTTTCCCCCTTTTCTTTTCATCCTATTTTCTTCTTTTCATCCTATTTTCTTCTTTTTATCCTATTTTCTTCTTTTTATCCTATTTTCTTCTTTTTCCCCTTTCTTCTTTTTCTCCCCTTTCTTCTTTTTCTCCCTTTTCTTCTTTTTCCCCCCTTTTCTTCTTTTTCCCCCCTTTTCTTCTTTTTTCCTCTTTTCTTCTTTTTCCTCTTTTCTTCTTTTCCCCCTTTCCTTCCTTTTTCCCCTTCTTCCTTCCTTTTTCCCCTTCTTCCTTCCTTTTTCCCCTTCTTCCTTCCTTTTCCCTCTTCTTCCTTTTTTCCTTTCTTCCTCTTTTACATTTTTTCTTTTTTTGTTTTTCTTTTTAACTGAAAGCTCTTATATCTGTTTTCTGTTTATTCACAAATTTTTTTTTTCTGGGCCGTACTTTTGAAATAAAATGTTCCTTGCACTGCGCCAAATTTTTGTTGATGACAGACACGTTAAAAACCAAACAAAATATGCACAATTCATAATATAGAAGACAACTAGTTTGTAATATAAACATAAGCAAATATAAAGCAAGAAATGACTATTTCTATTAACCTTCAAGCATAGAAAGGAAGATTTACTTAGTTAATTATCTGTGAGGCCATAAGTACTATGAGACTAGTATGAGAGAACCAAAGAGAGAGCTGTATATTGTAATGTATTGCATGCAAAATCAGTTAAGTATTAGAATATTTGATATTCTATTTCATCAAGATTAGCAATGCATGGGTAGAGAATTTAAATTGATTCTCTTAACACATGTAATGTTGATAGGAATGGCCATGTGTTATCATATTCCATTTAACGTCCCATTTTACATGCTGGCATAATGCAACATGTCAGAAATTTCAAGAAAGTTAAAAAGCGTGTAATGGACAAAGACATTTGAGTTATTAATAGTTTGCCTACGACAAACTATAACAATATTAACAAGCCGCGCATGCGTGGTCCCCCTCTGTATGTGACTCGATGTGGCGAGTGTAAAATGCAATAAATTTGGGCAATTTGGGGCATTTTTGACCCCCATTGTACCCCCTGGGGGCGCGAACCAGAATTTTTCTGAGGTCAAGGATACTCATTTTATATCCAGAACAATTGCCTCTACATTTTGGTCAAGTTTCAGAAAAATTGAATGGATGGATCAAACGTTATGGGAGAAAAGGGTCATTTTTTGCCATTTTGGGGGCTTTTGACCCCCTGGGGGCGCGAACCAGATTTTTTCCAAGGTCAGCGATACTTATTTTCTATTAGAAAAAATTGCCTCCATATTTTGACCAAGTTTCAGAGAAATTGAATGGATGGATGAAAAGTTATGGAGCTAAAAATGTCATTTTTTGCCATTTTGGGTCCTTTTGACCTCCTGGGGGGCTAACCAGATTTTCTTTCGAAAATCGGAGAATGTCACTTTCTAACCTGACAAAAGTTACAACTTCATGCAAAATTTCAGAGAAATTCAATCGATGGTTGCGGAGAAAAATCCAGATGGACGGACAAGCGGAAATGCCTCAAAACATAGGTCTCCCGATTTTATAAATCGGGGGACCAACTAAGACATATATACATAGATTAAACATGTAATTAATTACATTGTTCCCATAGAATAAAATACTCAAGTTATTGATGTAAAATGAACATATGTGGACATATACTTTCACATAGTTTCTTTTCTGTTAGGGGAATTACCCAGGATATGATGTAAGCAATAGAATATCTAACAAGCTAATAACAAAGAATTCCTGTTGTAATTTTCGACAAAGTGATGGTACGAGAATTGACATGGGATCTCGTGTTTGCCACAAGTTTTGAGGTTTTCCCTTTTTTACCAACTGACTCTTAGCGTTTTTTTCCCAAGGGCCATAACTCTATCCAAGTAAATTATTTCCTCAAAGAAAGATAAATCTGATCCCAACACTAATCTGTACTCTCTTAGGTAATTCTTTGATATACTATACATGTACATTTCTCTAATATTTATTGCTTTATAAATTGAAAACTAGAAGGAAAAGTAAATGTTTATTAATACCACTAGTGTCTTTGATATGTGAGCTATATCCAGTAATGTAAGTTTTATCAAAATTTGAAATGTGGTTGAATCTCTTTAAAAAAAAAATCGTAGTTATCTACCATGGGACAACCTGATAATAGAAAATGACAGTGATCATACAGAAATTATTTAGAGCGGGTTCTTCATGACACTGTAATTTTCAGGGCCTTTCAAACACTTGAAAATTCAGAGCCACTAAAATGTCGGTCCACCACTGCTCATCTGTATATGGTACTGATACATGCTTTGTTTCACTTAGTTATCTGTAAAGCATATCGATATCACTTTTAATTAAGTTTTTATTATGGCTAAATCACGTTGAGACACAGGTAACCATTTTGCAATACCATATGCTGTAGGGAGTGTTACTCACTTATCTTGGGGCAAACAACCTACATCCGTTCATATCACAGTAATTGTTTTGCCACTTTTTATCAAAATTATGTTAATATACAGGTTATCATCAGACCAATAAAGTTAAGCAGCATTAATCTTGCTTAGAACTTAGCTGAGTGACAATTTGGAGAATGTTATGTGCTTTTAGCCAGGGTTGCAGATTGAGAGGTTTTGGTTGGAGTCAGATTTTTTTTAATCTTTGAAAAATCGACATTCTGAATATGGAAAGACTTTAAAATAAGGAGTTGGAGTCAGATATTTTGGAATTCAAGGAGTTGGAGTCAGACCTTTTATCTTCCGATTCCACAATCTTGCTTTAAGCAAAACGCTCCACTCACGTGAATAAATGAGTACCAGCCTTGCTGACAATTTAACTGGCGACAGACTTTTATACAAACTGGGGAAAATCTTAGTGCTATGAGCCTTCCAGCTTAGAAAAGAAACTTTACTTATTCACTTATGTGAGATGGAGTGTAAAAATGAGAATCCGACAATGTGTAGGAACAAAGAAAATTGACAAAGAAATAACTCAAGACTAAATATAAAACAAAGAATCACAACAAACGAATCATATGGGCAGAATCAATATTTCGCATATTAGTTTATTTTAGGCTTATTCATGATTGAAGATACAACCCAACATGGTACCTATTTATACAAAAAAAATACATGTGGAGCGAGAGTGGAAAAATAAAGCCGGTGAGGTTCTTGGGAAAGGCAAAATTATGAGAGATTAGGTAAGAGTATTTATTTACTCCTCTCCAGGAGTTAGGCACAAGGCCAGTTTTATCTTACTCCCACAAGTAAGATGTGGGACAAGGTCGGGTCGGGAAAGTGGGGTTTGAAAAGCCAGCGCCCGAGAGGTGAGCACTCTGGCCATTAAAAATTGCCTGGGCCGCCCCGTCAGCATTCCCCGGTAGGGGCGCCTCAGGCAGTAAGCAATAAACTTACTCCTCCTAAAAGAGGGGAGGCAAAGCCTGGGAGAGTGGACCTCCTAGAACTGCACCGGACAGACCCATATGCAGGCATAAATCAAGCCCCGAAGGCCAAGACAATACCAGTTTATGGGGTGCAGTATCCATCGGAACAGATATTACACTTTGATCTTAGCCAAAAGGCCAAGAGAAGAAAAAAGAATTAGAATGAAAGGGGTCAAATAGGATTGACTGGAATATGGGTGATTATAAATGGCAAACTGTGTGTTGAGACTGGAAAGGAGTTGGGAGGGAACAAAGGAAAGTAAAAATAAAAACAGGTGGGTGTAAAAAGGGTGAAAGTAAGAATAGTACCATTATCTCTTTTAATTATGTGTTTTTATTATCAACTAGCGGGGGGGGGGGTCTTGTGGTGTTGCCTGAAAAAAATTGAGGAAACCAAGAATCACAACCCCCCAGAAGTAAATTGACCGGAAAGGACCTGAAAGACTCTTTTCACCTGAAATGCTAAACCTTTATCAACAATATAGAAAATATTCATGAATAGAACTATGTGTTATAGTAAAATGAAAACAATAATTAAATTAGAAAACAATAAAAACGAATACTTAATTAACAAAATGTCCTTTTGCAAAACAAGATACAAATTAGTTAATCTTACATGTTGATCACATATACATGATCAGTATATTAGTCAGATATCGGGCTTCTATTGTGAATAGGAATTTGGCGTTTAATGTGATAAATGGACCGGCCTTATAAATATATATCTTTTTTAATACTAATTATTTAAACTTCCGCATATATGTATACAATATGTATGGAAATTATCAAAAGCTAAATATTTTTGATCTGGTTAGAGAGTATTTTTATCTTTCAAACAAATAACTTTTAAATGTTTATTAAAAACTAATTTCTGCAATAGAATATTGTGTTCATTTAATTTACTTTTTCTATGTGTGTGTGTGTGTGTGTATTTAAAAAAAAAAATTTGTTTGTGTGTGTATGTTTAATTGTGTTTGATTAGTCGACTGTCCACCATTATTACATTCCAGTTGCTCGAACGATGAAGGTGATGACTACAACAGGTTGGTGAGATGTGCATTGCTCAACTGTACCGTCATGTAGTAGTGTTATATGTAGACATTTGTTATTCTTTTAAGATGTAAAAAAACAGTGTATGAATTGCCTCATCTTTGGTTGCTGAAACTGACAGTCTCATTTCTGCTATTCATTTATCACATATTTAATGCTCTTCATTTTTATTACCGTTTATTTTTATCCGTTCTTTAATTTATTTATTTTTTCCTTTCTTTCCATGATATTTTTGTTGTGTGGTCGATGTTAAATTTATTTTTCGGGATCTGCAAAATACTATCTTTAATACAATTTTGTTTAAGTCTATCTTTAATATTAAGAGTGTTGTAGTTTGCTTAAAGCATTGTGCATAGAAAGTTTGGGATATTGAAGGCAGTGACAATGCGATATCAGGTTGAAAATTGAATTCAAATAAATACAAAGACGATACTGTCAAATCTACTGCAAAGAAAGTGGGCTCTCTCTACCAGGTTAGGAACCTTCACACACGTATTAGTATCCTATTTTTTTATAAAGCAACCGTTCACGTATGCATGGAGTATGGTTGCCACATCTAGACTGGAGCATCAACCACTTGCTTCTCCCTTTGGACAGAGTGCAAAAAAGTGTTCCTAACTTAATAAATCCCACACGGTCTGCTTATCTCCAGCCCCTGCCCATTGCCACAATGTTGCATCATTGTGCTGTCTTTAGAAGTACTTCCACAGAATGTGTTCTGACGAATTTACTTTGCTTGCACCCGCTCAACATAAATGCCCTCGACCAACCCAACTAGCAACAAAATCTCACCCCTTCACTGTAGAGGTCCCCAAATGCCATAAAACTTTCTACTGTAATAGCTTCTTACCTGTTTTCGTGATTGTACCAACATGCAGAAATTTAATCTAATGTGAACAAATATCTAGCTGCTTAAGCCCCACTTAGGTTGCTCCCTATAAATCTGGCCCCTAATCATAGTAGCCTCTTATTTCTCAATGGTTATAGGCTTGGTTTGGGGTGAATAAAAAAAAAAAAAACTGTTTCGTTGATAGAAAAGCATATAAAGTAAAAGTAGATAACACTACAATATATTGAAGAATTCAATATTTTTCGATTTAATCTCTACTTTTAATGCATTGTATCGAATCTAAGATAGCACAGTGTCTAATGTTTGTTTAATAAGTGTCTTCAACCTGATATCATATTGTCACTGTTTCTGATATCCCAAACTTTCTACTATTTTTAATATCTATTCGCAGCATTTAGGTCAGCGTTATTATAATCTCCCTTTCAAGAAAACATTACGCATATGTAATGAAGAATATAGCCAAAGTTGGTCGTTAGGGTTATATTTGGTAAATAGTATGTATTCAATCTAAAAGGGCTGAATACTTTACTTTTTTTAAAGGAATTATTGTAACTAGAAGACCCCAGGAAATTCTATACTTACTATCTTTATCTTTTTGCATAATTTACGCTTAAGATTTCTCTTGAAATAATAAATGTACGTGTGGTTTAACAAAGAAAAAATTGTCTCCTCTTCTGTAAAAATAATTGTCAGTTCAGTATTTTTGAATGAACAGAACAAACGTTTTAACATTTGAATTTATTGTCACAATGTAAATAATTTTAGTCTCTCTTTTTACTGTAAAAGTAGTTGTCAAATAAATAAAACGAATGTCACTTTTTGAATTCATTTATTTAAAATTGTAACAATTACATTTTGATTAAAATTATATTAAAATAAAAAGAATGCAAAGAGTAGGGTTTTAAAACTGTTCTTGTCGATGAAATGATAGAATTCGATTTTGGAACAATTCATTTTATAATGGGTCAAATCGAAATCTTTGTACAAGAGTTAATTTTCAATTGTGTCATCTTTGATGATCGCACAATCTCATATTCTAATGAGGGTGGAAGGTGACAACATACGTATGAACACAAAATGACTTAGCGTATTATTATATAGATAATAATATTGTATGGCTTATATCGACATTGCCAAAGTTTTGACCTCATGGTGTCTTCTGGGCTCTGAAGAGATTGTTAGGTAGAAACCTTGCCAATATCGATATAAGCTATAAACACACAGACACGTACATATATATATAAGTTCTTTGGTTGAAATTAACAGTGCCAAGGTTTCTACCTGTTGGTTTCTTAAACACCAAATCTTGCAGAAACTAGGTTGAAACATTGGCACTTTCAATCTAAAAACAAAACTAATTAGAAGTACATAAGCTATACTAATAACACATTTAGTGTTAAGCATTTTTGGGATTGATATTTACCAACTTTATTACTAAATAATAATTTTTACTTCATATATATAAGGGGTTTCATTTTTTTATTTTTATTTTTTATTTTTTTGAAGTGCAATAATTCCATCAGCACAAGTTGGCCTTGAACCTTTCCTGTAAAAAATGCTTTGTGTGAAATCTTAGCGAAATCGGACCATGTTAACAGATCGCACACTTTATATTTGAACTCTAAAGCTTTGATGCTGTCTGTATGCTTTTAAATTGGTGGCTATACCCTGTGCTGATGAAAAGATCCGATATTAATAAAAACATATCGTCTCGGAAACGATCGTACACATACTGTTATATTGAATTCTTGGAGCACAAATAAATGATAATGTAGTAAAGTTTACATTAGATCTGTTATAATAGCTCTGGTTGACCTGATAGATCTACCATTGAGCTATTCTATAGATGCAGTATTTTTGGGCACTTGGACAATATACCTCTGTTTTCTCCTATAACAGAAGGCTTAGCGGGCTATTTTTCTGTCCATAGCGCACCTTGTCTTACTTAAGAACTCTTTAATATATATATATATATATATATAAATGAAGGAGAGTGGAAAGGAATTAGAGAAAGCAAAAGCCAAATCAAAATTCAATTCAAAAGTTCAAAGCAAGGTACATTCCGCAAAAAAGGCAATTTATTCAAGTTAAATTTTCCTTAAGCCAGGCTTTTCAAAGATCAAAATCTTATCATCAGAGGAAGTCGCTGGGATAGATAAGTTGGCAATGGCCAAGATTTAAAATTTGAAAAAATGAAATAAAATAAAAGTTGTAGGGAAGGAAACGTAGGGCAAAACTGTGCCAAGGTGCAAGCAAATGTCCGATTGCCAAAAGGTCCGGTGGCGAATATTTTACATCTTAATCTCCTCTGACGCCTGCCTGCATCTTCGAATGTACCTCTTATTGGACTTTTTACCCTTCCTGGATTTTCTATTTTCGCCGTACCTGAAGTTGTGGCTTCTTGGAATTTAACTTTGAAACCTTTCTCATTACTTCTCGTGCCTCTAACGACCGACCTATCTACATCGTATCCTCTCCATTGGACTCTTCGACACCGGACCTTTTGGCAATCGGACATTTGCTTGCACCTTGGCACAGTTTTGCCCTACGTTTCCTTCCCTACAACTTTTATTTTATTTCATTTTTTCAAATTTTAAATCTTGGCCATTGCCAACTTATCTATCCCAGCGACTTCCTCTGATGATAAGATTTTGATCTTTGAAAAGCCTGGCTTAAGGAAAATTTAACTTGAATAAATTGCCTTTTTTGCGAATGTACCTTGCTTTGAACTTTTGAATTGAATTTTGATTTGGCTTTTGCTTTCTCTAATTCCTTTCCACTCTCCTTCATTTCTACCTGCTCTATCCTGGATATTGAGCTGCATACTCTTCACAATAGGGTTTTACCTTTCCTAAAAGTTCGCTTTTAGTACACCTCTTTATATATATATATATATATATATAAAATGTTAGCTGTCCAAGGGCAGATATTTTTCTAATATATATATATATGTATATATAAAAAAAGGAAAAAGGGGGGGGGGTCAAAGTTCCCCAAAGAGATTCAATGTTTTAACAAATTCTTTCTAGGATCCCTGTATCACCCTTCCTCTGCGACTTTGGACTCTCCTATTGGCCAGTATTTGGTTAAAAATCCATGCTGTGCCAGTAGCTATAAAATAGTGTTTTGAGGTCTTGCATAGAGCAGATTCCAAAAACCATTTGAAAATTGTGGAATCTGTCTCTATTGCCATTTGTAAACCATCCGTGTGTCAACAGAAGGAATTTGTTAAAACATTGAATCTCTTTGAGTAACTTTAACCCCCCCACCCACCTTTTCATTTTATATATATATATATATATATATTCCACGTGTATTATATTTTTAAAAAATACATATATACATATATATATATAAATATAAAGAAAACATAAACATATCATTCAAAGGTGTGCAATCTGTAAACAATGTCCAAATTCACTAAGATTTAGCATGAAGCACTTTTTATTGGAAAGATTCAAAGGCAAACCTGTGCTGATAAAATTATTGCACTTCAAAAAAAATAAAACACCTTAATATATACACATAATTGGTGTGTAACTTAAGAAGAGATGAATTCATACACAAAAATGGCCCTTAAAAACAGAAAATAATGTATTTTTACTGAAAAACGTTTTTGAGGATGAGAATAAATATATTGTTGGTAATTTTATTCATTAAATCTTCTACCATAACAGCTTTTACATGAAGTACGAATCGCCGACATGTTAAGATCAGGTGGTCCTTGTTCATATTGGACATTACTTTAACAATGGAAAATTATAGAGATTAGTTAATGTTAAGAGAATACTTATTAACCCTTCTCTCAACTATGCTCCATACATAGTAGTTCAAAAGATTAAGATCTGAGAAGCTGGGAGGTCATAGGATCATGAAAATTTTCCGCTATCCATTTCTGTGTTCTGTGAGCCTTATGTGATGATTCCTTTACCTTTTCTAGTATGAAATTACTTTTACTCATCGCATAAGACTCGTATTTGTTGTCTCTGTGGACAACATTTCTGATTGTTCCTTTTGAATCACAGTGTTCTTTTACAATCGACCTTGTTTATCTTTTAGGATTACCACCAATGGTGTGTTGTATTTGCCGAATAAATTTACATGCTCTAATACTATCAGAGTATCTAAAATATCTCTTACCTTTTGATAATGGTGATATCTTATCATTTTAAGCTCTTCCATCTTTGCGAACATTGTAAGCATCAGATCAAGCGACATTAAATAATGGTTATATTTTGAAATTGCTTATTTGACTACTTTGTATCGAATTATATGACAATAATAACAAAAGAAATTAGTTTGTCGTTCACTACTCTATCTTTTTTTAACTTTCTATCTGGATGTATTTCAGTATTAACTTTGAGGTGCCGTCTTTTGCGGGTATTTTATTTGGTTTTCATTTTCTCTCGCTCTTTTCTTTTTTTTTTAATTTTAAAATTTTTTTAAAGAAAGAAATTGTCAGAGGAAATAGTTTAAATGTTTTCTGCCTTTTTGTTTTATTTTAATTATTTTCTTTGCAGTGTGTTGCTTAATAGTCTCGTCTCTCTTAATTGTTGTCTTACAGATAATCACATTTATTGTATTTAAATATTCTGTTTTTTTTCTTTAGTGTTTATCCACTTTTTTTTCTGGAATTAAACAATTCGGGTATTTTTTTTTTTTCTTTTTTCATTACAAAAACACAATTCCTTTTGTTGGATACTGCTTAACTTTGCGGATGTATAACATAATACATCCATACATCCGTGCATCTTTTGTTTTATCCCAGGTTTTGTCACTTGTTGATCGAGAACCACAGACGCCGGTTGGGTTTAAAAAAGTTTTATTGTGAAATAGAACAAAGAAACAGATCAAATGCTTATGTGAGAGAGAGAGAGAGAGAGAGATACAGAAAGAGATACAGATACCCTTAGTATATACAGTCAGGTCATTTTTGGGCTACACTGTAATCCACATACTCCGGGCCCCCAGCCGGGTTGGCAGCGACCGCTCGTTCCTTGCGTCTGTTCTCGTTAATGTCAGCAGGCTGGGAGACTGAGAGACAGAACCCTATCTGACGGAAGTGACGTGATTTTCTCGACTTCCTCTCTTAGGCTCCCCCCCCCTTTTTTTAGGATGTCCTTCCTTCTGCCCCCCCCCCTCTTGCTATATAACAGTTTCTCAAAAGGTGATGTGGATGTTGTTAATCATTTGTATTTGGGGGGGGGGGGCTTACATTTTCATCTACTGATTCCGAACAATTAATTAAATCACTTAATAGCATGTAAAGAAGGGGCCAAATAACAATGGATGACTGGTAACTTTTGATTTAAAAGCAAAGCTAAATTGTGATGGCTGTCTTTGTCACAATCTTTGCTTGTCTTTCGACAGATGTGTCACTGAAACGGTTGAGACATATGTGTATTATTATTTTTTTTCATAAAGATCAAATTTTACTTGTTCCATTTGAGGATCAATAAATACTGTATTTCCTGACAAAGTGCAAAAAAATGTTGGCTCGAAAGAAAATGAATGAAGATTATCCAACTGTTTTCTGAATATTAGAATCTTATTAGAATCTTATTCTTAGGGATGTGAGTTCTCCCACTTTTTAGTGAAATTCTGCTTGTTTTTGTAATTCAGAAAAAGCGGAATTCCACTTTCTTTTTAATAAGAAAAGTCCAAATTGCTAAAGCTTTGCTCTTAGTATTTCCTCATTTGGCTCAATTTTATTTCTCTTTCTTCCCTCTCTTTCTCACTTTATCTTTTTTCTCTTTTCTTCATTTTATACTCTTTTTCTTTCCATCACATTTTGTCTTTCCTTCCTTTGCCTCCCTTTCCCCCTCTCTTTCTCTTTCTCTGAAAATGTTTATTTTGCCATACTTCAAACGATTCATGTGTAGGGGGGGGGGGATAGAAGACTTGTTTCATCAATGAATATCTTCCTGTCTCCTTTAAAACATATCAGTCAATACTTTCAGTATAAAAACGCATTGTAGACTAACACCCTTTGCTAAATCATCCTCTCCCTTCAACGGAGTCTACTTTTTTTAGACGATTATGAGTGAACACACTGGCCCTCAAGTTTAGAAATTGAATTTTTCAACCCGAGAAATCCATATTCACTTTTTGATTGAAGTCTGCCTTTTTTTAATAAGTAAAAAGCTGATTTTCCTTCTTACGACAGTTCTAGTTAAAAAATGAAAATGTTAATTTTGCCCTGAATGCTAAGATCGCAAGTAATTCTTGAAGTGGTTTGGGAAGTTAGATGAGTTTTATTTCCTCAAAGAATGACTTCCTGTCTCCTTCTCCCCACATGAGCACTCAGTATTTTTCTCTTAATTATCACTTTCTTAGTTGAAACTAATTGGAGTTGTTAAAGAAAATTTTTTTTTGTCCTACACTCACTCCAAAACACAGCCCTCCCCCACCTCACCAGGTTGAGAAATTCATCTCGATTCCAGCTTTTTTGTCATTGGCTACTCACATCCCTGATATATATATATATATATGCAAATCGATAACAGCAAACTTTTCACATTTTTGATTGAGTTTTAGATACTAATTCTGTTTCACTAGCAGAACAACCACCGCCTCAAACTTGTGTCAGAAATAATATGGAAAATAAATATTGAAAAATTTGAAATGTTTGCTCCCTTCATTTTCAAATATACACTTTCTCTCATTTGATTGACAATAATTTATACTTATATATATATACTTTGACCATTTGCAATTATTGATACATATCTTTTTAAAATGCCACATGTATTTTGTTCTTATTTGCATGCCAATAAGACTATTGATGAAGTCTTTTAAAAGAAAAATAATCTTTAGACTTTTTGTTGTTTTCTTTTTGTGCTTTAAATCTGTGTTCTTCCTTGCAGTGATTTTAGCCTAGTATAGTTCAATTTGGATTCTTGTTCTGTGTAAGGCATGTTTTAGTCATCCCTTGTTAGTTCTGAAGTCTTTCACCATTATAATGATGAGTACTTGCCCGGATGTAACAAATTCTTCTTGCTATCTCTTTTTCTAGAGAGTTCTGAAGAAAAGGAGATAATTACTACATTACAACCATGAAGCTGAAAGAAAGCTTAAATTCAAATCAATTTGTTTTGGAAATCATTGTTATGGGTTTTTTTTTTAATTTATTTATTTTTTATTCGACAGTTAAAATTTATTTTGATGAAGAAAGGGTTCATTCAACAACACTTTTGGTTTCCATTGTGGAAACTACAATGTAAATATTGTGCAAAATGGCGAACGAAACTATGTAATAAAGTCATTCCACTTCTCTTGTATCACCTGTCGAATGCGACACTATAGCCAACATCCGACAATAATAACTGTCGAAGGACTCATCACTCCAGTGTTCACAACTGCTGGTTGAGAGAGAAATCTGGGTATTATTGTAGATTAACACCTGAATGAAAAAACTCACTCCCCTAAAAAAATGTGAGATTTTACTTTTTTAGGCGATTACATGTAAATACTCCGAAAAACTTGTCAGAAAAAAACAATTATTTTTAAAAATTTAGAGTGGGGGATCAATTTTGCACATAAATTTAATGTAAAATGATCCCTCATTTCCAGGCCATTTTAGCGTTTTAGGGCTGTAAACCCAATGTTTTCTTTTTTTTTTTTTCGGCTTGGTCCTAGGAGGTGCACTCTTCCGGGTATTACCACTTCCTATGGAAGAGAGGTTAGTTTATTGCCGCTTGCATAAGGCATCCCGCCCACAAAATTCTGACAGGTTCATTGTTGGCTCTTTTGGGACTCAAACCTTGGGGGTAGGTGGGTTTTCCTACCTTCTGGCCTTGTGCCACACCTTGCTGCAGTGGGAAGCAAGTAAATCCCAGTTGTTGACAGTGGGAAGTGTACCACAGTTATCACGAAAGAAACGTAAGGTAGCACAATTTTAATTATTAATTGAAACACAATTTGTGAATCTTGGAAAAAAGACATGCTACAGGTTTCTTCCAACTGCAACATCCACCAATCATATTTGGTGCTTCTGACTGCACATTATTGATACCAAAGTAGAATTTCTCTTATTCTGTGTTCACTAAGAAAGTTCAACACTTTTCAAATGCTGATCATCTCCCCTCTTCTGTTCCTTTTGTTTATGTATAGTGAACTAATTTTGTTCTCTTGCTTTGGGTTTTCTTATTACAGTCCAGTGAATAGCCGAATTTCTTCAGCAGATGTCAGCCGACAGAGCACTCAGGACTATAGTGACTCTGCTCCCCCTCCACCTGATCAGCCTTACGAGGAAGAGCAGAAGATTAAAATAGAACGGCCAGAACTGCCTTCACCTGCTCGAAATCGTTGGATTGATGCAATACAAAAAGTTTGCAGTCAGTTAGGAGATGTAAGTATTCTTGTTTCTTGTTTCCTTAGTTATAAAATTAAAGAATTATATTTGTGTGGCAAATTAGGCACGGATAGAAAAGCTTTTTCGGCAGCAATTATTAAAGATTTGTGGCGACATGCATCGCATGTGGGCGACTTAAGCGTTATTAGATCTTGAGCCTCAAACTAATAGCTTACAAATTTGCATACCCGCGATGATTGCATTAATGCCCGGATCTTTGATTTTGGGTGTCTATAAAACTAAAGAAAATTGTGTCGAGGGCAGAATCAATTAGGCAACGAGTGAAATGACAATATTAACAATGACGGAGAAAACATATCATTTTTATCAGTTCAACTTTGATTGTATTTGAAAGAGAAACTGAGAAATTTGAGTTAAGAAAAAAACAGTGTTTACTGAGAATTTGTATCCCAACGGAATATTGACCACGACTTTTATGTTTGCCTTTCTCTCAGTTTATGACTGAGATCTTGATTAGTAAAAAAAAAATATTGTAGCATCTTCCAATCTTAACTCGTCATTCACTCTCACTTGTTACATGGGGTCAAGTTTACAAGAGCTATGCCGATAGTGCTCTATTACATCGGAATGAATGCTAGGTTCCAACTGTCTTTCTGGGGATGAAGAGGAATGACATGGCTATGGTTTGGCGGATTTGTGGTATGCACCTTGATGACAGTTACTTCTGACTCCCTGCTTTTGAGGCTGAAGGTGCCCAGAGTGGAGTCAGCTCCGCATTGCAACCGCCTATGGCACTATGGACATGTTGAACAAAGCTCTGGTTCCATAAACAGTTGAGGGTAAGCGAGGTAAAAGGCAGGCCAAGATAGACATGGAATGAATCAGTCAAAGATGACTTAAAGCAATGACACATCAGAACCAATGTAAATGATAGTTTCATGGATAAAATTCATTTTGTAAGGCCATATTCAGCATGCAACCCACATCTATGTGGAAGAGACATGTTAAATGAGAAAGAAAGGAAGAAGGAAAACTTTGTAATATTGCATGTTTTTGATCCAAATTGCGAACAATTGGCTGTGTTGTTTTGTGGACAGAAAACCACTGTTGATTTCTCTCCATTGACATGTATAAATTGGAAATAGTAAAAATGGTGTAGAGTTTCAGAGATGTTGTCCCTTTCTTCTTTATGCTCCCTGCGAGCTGGAATAATAGAAGCAGTTAAAAAAAATAACAAATAATTCCATTAATTGCTCTGGGATTTAATTCCTACAGTAATTTGCAACAATTACATCAAAATGAACTGCATGATTCCCTTCCAATCCTCATAAGGTGAGAAAAGATTTGAAAACCACATCAAATCACTTTAAAGCATTTTTTTTTTGTATCATATATACTTTATCTTATGACACAACTACCTGTGCACATCATCAGCTTAACTTCTAACTTGACTTCTTATAGAAAATTCTGTTTTC
This sequence comes from Sepiola atlantica, assembly GCA_963556195.1. Lineage (NCBI taxonomy): Eukaryota > Metazoa > Mollusca > Cephalopoda > Sepiida > Sepiolidae > Sepiola > Sepiola atlantica. The sequence continues at coordinate 91,378,974 of OY744520.1, read as the reverse complement.
TTGCTTAACCATTTTTATTTGGAATTTTCCATTGTTAATCTTATTTTTATGCATCCAACATCTAAATATTGCTCCAATATTACCAAAACTCTATTTTGAAATAACTATTTCACTGAGTCTAAACAAGTGCAATCTAGGATTTTCTTAAAAAAGCAAAAAAACTCTTTTTGGTCTCTTCAGGTTAGTATTTAAAAAAAATAGAAATCATAATCTGAAAAGAACCTCCATATAACAAAACTACTATTTTTTCCCACACTTTAATACTACTATAAAATGTGAATATTTTATATTCTCTTTTATACGCTTTTATAGAGACACACATATTGGAGCACCTATTCCAATACGTGGCCGAATCATCATCATATTCACTTTGTTTTACATGAGAGCCTGGTAGACTGAGGAAGATGTGGTTTGAGTGCATAAGTGATATAACCACATGCAACCTACTAATGTTAATGCTTTGGGACGGACTGTGTGGGTAGCAGGTGTGAGATGCTGTCTGTTCTTACCCACTTAGAGTTGAGGACATTCCCTGCACCCTCAATACTTAAAAACTGGATGAAATAGAGAAGTAAAAAGTAAATTTGTAGGAATCGGCATGGTGCAACTTTGTGTACTGGCTTGATTTTATTGTTGGCATTCTTGCAGGAGGGACCACATGAAGGTTGCCAACATCCCTAAGTGAAAGTGATACTATGGAACTGACTAGATTCAAACTTGGCACACCCAGATTGTCAGTCTGTGTTGTTATCTACTAAACCACCGTCACCTCCCAAGAAGAGAAGAAAAAAAAATTTAAGATGAACAGACAGCCCAACAGAGTTTCTCTAAAATAAGAGGCCTCCATTTGAACTGTTTTTTGAACTGCAGCAGCCAACAAACTGACAGCAAGACAGAACCCCATATATAGAGAGGTGTGGGCTACAACATGGTCATCTTCAAATCCAGTGTCAACAAATACTTGCAATAAACCATCACCATAAGAAACCCTGGTGCTACAAAATCAGTCTGTCTGAAGATATCGGCTTCCTGACCCAAAATGCATTAAACATTGATGTTTTTTTTTTTTTCGCTTTGCAAAACTCAATCATGTTCTGCAAAATCCAAAACATAAAACAATTTCCCTTCCTCCCCCTTCCCCCTCTCTTCCCCCCCCCTTTCACTTAACCAAACACCATGAATAAATACTTTAACCTATAAAGAATTTGAAGCATAAAAACTTTCACCAAAATGACTGGATTCAGCATTATATAACCTGAAAAGGGTTGGTATGCCGTAAAACAAACAAACCAAACCATAAGTAACCAAATTTTCATTCCATTCATCATTTTCAATCCTCTCATAATATCCTTCATCATTCAACTGACAATCCATCCATCTTATTAACTCTTATCCCTGAGTGGCTTTTAGCCTTGATAAGTGGTGACTCATTTGTAAATTAAAGAAAAGACACTTCGAATGTCATTTAACTATGAAAATGGATTTTTTTCTGCTACCCATATATATATATTACTTATGTGTTTTATCTTTTCTATTTTTAGCCTGAAATCGATGGAATGAATGGGGATTCACGTGAAAAATGGTGGGCCCGTCATGCCAATGGCGGGTAAGTCGAATCATTTGTTAATTTTTGAAAAGAGATGAAATATCCTGTGAGTGTGCACTACTTTTACCTCCGTAGCTTAATAATATTGTAATGTGTTCATCTTACTATATACCAACAGAAAATATATAAAGGAAAGTTGTCTGTATATCCAGCTATAAGTCAATCCTACACCAGACACACACACAAATATATTTATTTACGAATTGCCTCATATAAAATATAGACATATTTCATATTCATCTTTTGTGGGAGGTCAAAAAAGATTCTTCAGTTTCTTTTGTAGAACCTTGGTGTATGTTCTTAAAAATAAAAAAATTGTATCACACTCAGAATTATTTTATAATGGTGACATATTTCAATAATTACTGACAAAACGATACAAGCATCAGTAACATGTTACATTTATTAAGGCTTAGTTTTATCATAGAACCAACCCTGCTGTATCTAGCTCATATTGTTACGAATTAGACTAGGATTAAAAGCTGATAACATTTTTTCGTTGGACATCAGCAAAATTTCACACCTAATGTGCTTAAACAAGCCATATCTTTCTTATTTATGAGCCAATTCTTAAAACAATTATATGGATGGAAAGAGAATAAAATTAGTATTCCAATGATGTTAGTTTCATGTGCCTTTAATATTAAATATTTTTATATTCAAAGTTAAAAATGAAAGTACGCTCAAAATTAACAAATCAGAAAAGAAAAATATTTTTATTTTCATTTTCATATTTCATACCTTACATTCCGATTACAATATGCAGGGTTAGATTTGATTGGATATTTTTGAGATTTCACAGGTTATTTAAACCCAGATGACCTGTTTTAGTGTCATGTGATGTGGGTTTTTAGTAACACTAGAACCGAAGATACGGCCGAGCAAAGATAACTAAGAATATTTTGAAATTGATAAAGTATATCGACGTACATCATTAAGTTTCATATAGATAAGTTTCAGAGTTATTTTTATGTATAATATTTAAATATTTGATCGTTTTTAATGGTGCAGTAATTTCTATAAAACCTTATGTTTTCTTGAATTTAACAAGTCGTTAGTGAAATCAGGACCGGCGACACAGTTATAAAAGTGGGGGGGGGGGCTCTCCTAATAAGTGGGGGGGGGGCGGTTAAACACATGCATATATAACTTCATTATTGATGACCGTAAAGTGGGGGGGGGGGACAAGTCAAAAAGTGGGGGGCTGTATCCTCCCCTGCCCCCCGGTGCCGCCGTCCATGGAAATAGTGAACATTAACTTAATTTCACTATAGCCACAAAGCGAGTTTGTATTACCTTCCCAAAAAATAGAAAATGCTTATTAATAACTATTTTGTGTGTCTGTGTTTTCATTTCATTAGACTATTTTACTCTGAGTTGGAATGTATAAAAGTAATTGTGAAAAACAAAAATGAAGTGACTGATGAATTATGAATTAAAGATACAATTATATTTTTTTTAATGAAACTGTGAATGTATAAAAAAAACAAGACGTTACTTCACCTTTTTTTTTATATCAGAAAACCTTTTCCTGATATTCAAAGAGAACAACTTTTTGTTCACATACTCCACGTTTTATTTAGAAATAAAATGAAAACAAAAACACAGCTAATGTACTTTTAATTCATATTTATCATTTTTTTAATATCTATCAATTTGTTTTTTATTTTGTTTACAAAGTTATTTATTATTAGCAAAATAGTAGACTACAAATTAAAAGTCTAAGAAAATTGAAATAAATTTTGTGATTATCTATGGAAGTGAAACCTGGCTAGTGATGATTTGAGGACATGCGTTGCATAGAAAGAAATTGGTATGATGTATGCGTAATGTGAGTGTTAAATACAAGCTTAGATCTGATGACCTCTGAAGAAGATTAAATCTGGACAGTGTAGGAAGATGTGTACATAACGGGAGACGTAGATAGTATGTTGAAAGAATGGATGAGAGTTCTTGGGTTAGTAGATGTAGAACAGTTGAAGTAGCATGTTCAGTTCACAGGGGAAAGCCAAAGAAAACATAGGAAAAAGTGATAAGAATAGACTTGTGATAAAGAGGATACATGAATTATAATACTGTTTTAAAGAAAGACCTATAATATAAATATAACAGTGTCTGAAAATGATGCTAAAGATTAAGATAAAACTAGAATATAAAATATCTCGTGTATAACCAATGACTTGTATAATAAAATAATCTATCTTCTATAAAAGTCAACGTTTGTGTGCAAGAAGTGTTAGACAATGGAGATTGATGAGAACTCAGATATGTAGAAAGTATATTTGGATGTTGAGGCTATTGAGATTGTCGAAGTTTTGTTCCCTTGGAGCACAGGGTGGAGCAGTTGCTAGTGTGATTGCAAGAGCTAGGAGTAGATAGAGTTAGTTCAGGGAACTACTTCCATTACTAACCAGCAGAGCGTTTCCACTGTCGACCAAGGAAAGAATCTATCAGGCATGTATACACAGTGTGATGTATAGAAGTGAAACGTGGCCAGTGAGGGCTGAGGACATGCGTTGCATGGAGAAAAATGTTATGAGAATGATATGATAGATGTGTAATGTGAGTCTTAAATACAGTCTTAGTTCTGATGACCTCAGAGGAAGATTAAATCTGGACAGTATAGAGAGATGTGTGCAGAAGAGTAGACTTCGATGCTATGACCATGTTGAAAGAATGAATAACAGTTCTTGTGTTAGAGATGTAGAACAGTTGAGGTGGCAGGTTCAGTTGATAGGGGAAGGCTAAAGAAAACATAGGAGGAAGTGATAAGAATGGACTTGAGATAAAGAGGGATAAATAAAGACCTGGTCAGAGATAGGTTAATTTGGAATTCAATTTCTAAAATCTGTCCAGCACATATCAACATAGCAACATGTAAAAGAGGCATTACACCGGACATGAAAATGATGATAAAGTGATAAGAAAGAACTTGAGAGAAAGCCGTCCAACATCTGCCAGCATGTAAAATGGATGTTAAAATAATCATGATGATGATGTTTTTTTTTTGGGGGGGGGGGGGGGGTTCTAAATCAATTTTTCTGTTGCTTTGTCTCATTTTCTTCCCCCAAATTATTTAATTAATTTTCTTTTTCTTTCTCTTTTTCTTTTGACAGACCACCAGAACATAATACATTTTATACGAGTATAGACAGTATGCCAGAGATTAAACCAAGGCGGAAGTCTATACCATTTGTAAGCGACCTAGTAGGTACACATTGCTCAACTATGCCTTTGGATGTGGCCTTCCTGTCACAGGCCAATATGTCAATTATACAGTGGTGATCAGCTTTATAGTTACAGGCTAATCAGTGATTATGTCGACAAGAGGGAGCAGTTTAAATCCATCGGCACGAAGGGCTGATGAGCACGCGCACGCGCACAGTGTAGAAAAGCAAGCAATCACTAAAACATGCACTTGGCATACAATAAACTTTTTTGTTTTTTACTTGTAGTGAAAATAGGGATCGATATTTCTTAAAAATGCTAAGAATTCCTATTATATATATAATTTGCTACTTCTAGCATTTTTTCGCTCTTGAAAAAGCCCACGCAATAGTTGGGTGAAACGTTCAGTTTTAGGTCTTCCGCTGTTTCTTTTTGATTCATATATATATATATATATATATAATGTATATATATTAATTCTGGTGAACCTTGTTCTTAGGAGTTGGTTAATCAATCCTGTGAATCCTTACTGTGTATATAATAGTGCTCGATAACAAGTAGATCTATATTTTTTGTATAAACTTTTATTTATACAGACACTTTGCTACAGATTTTCAGAATTTTTTCAGCTACAGTCTTATTTAGGCTAGGGTTCTTAAGGCTAAGTCCTTAATATAAAAAAAAGGTATCTTTCCTTTTTTCATTTTCATGCTGCATCTTGGCCTGAAAAGGCTTAGTCTAAATAAGACTGTAGCTAAAACATGTCTGCACTTATGTGGCTAAAACATTTGTAGAAATAAAAATTATACTATATATATATATATATATATATATATATATATATAGTATATAATTTGAAACTAACATGTATTTCTACCGAATCAGTTCACTCATTTTATCTATGACTGAAGAAGATGAAAGGTTCTCCGAAAATTTTTAACCCCCTTATTTGGGAGAAAAGAAAGAGGGCATACACTGATGATGGTGTAAAATTATAACTAATAAAACTGTGAAATACAACTAACTTTTAAATGTGGAAACAAATAAGATTTATGAAGAACTAAAAACTAAATACAACGTGAAAGATAATTACTCAATAATTAAATTATCTTTAACAGATATTGTTATTGATTAGAATAAAACCAAAAATACCTAATGGTAATGATTTTGTTTGAACATTCCGAAGAAGCCTTAAATGTTTGTGTGTATGTGTGTGTATATATATAACAATTAATCAAAAATGGTCATTCAGACATCGATTTGGAAACAGAACTGAATGAAGACAACAGACTCTGTACATATATAGAGGTCAATATATTTTCAGATTAAGCTTTATAGTAATAATACATTATTAGTTATATATATATATATATATATATTTATATATACACACACAGCATGTATCTTATTTCGCCAGAAAAAAAACAAAGTGTTCGATTGTAAAACACAAGCAGAATATGTGTTTATTATTTACATCTACACCTAAAATATATATAGTATCTAAATAATAAACATATATATAGCTCCCTTCAAGTCAAGCATTTTGGGAGAAATATGAAAAGTTTCTATTTATGCAGTGTTGTGAAAGTTCTCTTCATTTAAAAAGATTAAATACTCTTTGAGACTTATTATATTCATAAATAAATATAGTTTATTGCTCTCCTATTTAAGATAGTTATCATGCTGACTGAATGGCTAAGGATGTTGTATTAAGGTCGATGGTGACTGGTCCAAGGTTTGAATCGTTCAAACAGCGGTACAGTTATATATAACCCCACGGTTGAATGTTAGTAAACATGAACCCTGTCTGTGGATAATAAATATTTATGAAATAAAATAATTATATATGTATACACACATTCCTCTCTACACTGAAGAAGGTAGCAGGTAGTGGCTGAAAATTTTGTTTAACAAAACATTCTCTATTCATCAAGTAATAAGAATAAAACACAAAAATATATAAACACAGATACGTATATTTTTTACATTAATTTAATATATTACTGTGATTCTCTAGTGTTACTGTTAAAACTGATTCGTCTGAACATTTTATAAATGTTTGTGCCACTCGTACTTTAAAGTGAATTTCTCACCTGTGACGTCTACCATTCTTGCCACTGATTGGTCAGTTTAGATTACAGCGGTCATCACTGTATTATTTCTGATGCAGTAAAAAGAAAACCTCTTTTTACTGCTTTTTTTACTTTTGCATTATCGGCAAACTCAATTATTAAAAAAAATATATATATTAATCACCGATTTGCTTGCGTGTATTTTTTGTACTCTTTGATTTCAATTAATGAAGAAAAATTACAGTTTTTATTTTTGCTTGCTTTTCTTACTTTTGCATCAGGAGAATTGCATGTCTGTTGCATAAATTTAATTTAGATGAGTGGTTAAGCACTTTATATATATATATATATATATATGTATATATATGTATAATCATCACTATATTGAGTTGTCACTTATGCGTGTGTTATATAAAACTGTATTCATTTTAGTCATAAAATTTCGGTATTTGTAATAAATGGGTATCCAGAGGATTTCAGTACTTACAAAGTCAGTCTTGAGTATTGAAGGAGAATCCCAAGCCAGTCTTGGAAATGACTAAAGCAGTTTACAATTTGAAAGCCACCTTTTTTATTTATTTTATTGTTTTTTACAAGTTTTTTTTTTTTTTTTTTACTTTATTTTTTGAGTGGGCTAAAAAAAAAAAAAATTTTAATCCCTAACCTGACCCTTCGCATGTTTAGTGTCGTCTGCCTTTTTACATTTTTTTTTTTTTGCGGCTTTCAAATCGTAGACTGCTTCTGCCATTTCCGGGACTGATTCTGTATTCTTTGTCAATACTCTGGACTGATTCTGCAAGTACTGAAATCCTCTAGATAGCCATTCGTTACAAGTAGCAAAATTTCACATCTTTTATGTATAAAACACTGATCTTGAATAATAGTAGGATAGTGTCTTCTGTTGTCTTAGAACACAGTTGAATGGCATGCAACGTGAACAAAATCAAATTGTACTTTTCAGTGCAAATTCGTCGTTGTAGCATTTTACATTCGTGTTCTATTTTCACTTCTCTATTAAATCACTGATCCACTTTTAAAGTCTGCTTCTTTTGAATATAGAATGTCTTGTATCACAAAAGAGAAGATAGTTTTCTTTTTTCTTTCTTTTTTTTTTTTTTCGTTACGTATGAATGAATTTCTTTACTGCCAATCTGGACTTGCCGATCAGTCTGTCTTTCTTCGAAGATCTTGATTCCGAACAACAGCAACAACAGAAAAAAAAAATCGCTCGTAAATTTTTAAAATCTTTTATTGAAATTGATATATAGTTTTCTTTTTAGTTTTGTTTTTTTTCTTTTTTGTCTTATTTATGTTTTGCTTCGTTCTACTCCTTTTCGGATCACGTGTACTTTATTATTTTCTAAAAGATGGAGGGAAAAAGGGGAGATAAAAAAGAACCAACATTTTTCCGTACTTTAAATTCAATTTATTGCATTAAATGAGCGAATCTTATCTGACAACAACAATTTATCTTCAAATTTTCAGCAGTTTAGAATTAAAGATTAATAGATTTTTTCTTGAAAGAAAAGATTTTTATCTGTTTGGTTATTTATCTGTATATTTATTTATTTATTTATTTATTGGTTTGTTTAAATAGTTCAGAGTGATTACAACAGTTGTTTCAGGATATTTAAGATTGGGATTGTGAATTTGAATTATTTGGATTATTATTCTTGTTTTGGTTGTTATCTTGACAACGTTTCAGTCAATGTAACCTCTAACCTTCTTCAGGTGCATCTTTTCAAACTTGGAAATTTTCAGGTAGAACTCTGTATATGGAATTTCAAACTGATCCCTTTATTTAATGCACATTAAGAAGGTCGGTTACATCGGCGAAAATGTTATGAAAATTAAAATCCAGATGAAAATAGTAGTCTGAATAATACAAATAATACAAATTATCGATCCACATCTCAAATTCCAAAACATAGAAGACTCAAGTTCTACAATTTAGAGTTTTCATTGTTGATAATTTATTAGAGGAAAAGGTACATCTCTTTGTTTTAAGTTTACCTCAATAATATTTCTTAAACTTAATCAACAATTAATTATTTGAACTTTAAAAGTTATCAAGTGCATAAAATGCTTTGGGACTAAACTTATTGCTAAAGCAGAGACAAAATCTCAATGTGTATCAATTCTACCCATTCAGTCTTCTGTAGACTACCAGCATTGACTCTAGTCTCATTTTGAAATATATCATGTTTTTATCTGAACAGTGCTGAAACATGGCTAATATTATAATAAACTTCTAGGATTACCTCCCTTTAACAGAACTCTTTAAAAGAATTCTGATAACTCAAAAATGACTGCCTTGCATGCTACAATAGCAATAAAATACTAGCAGTGCCATGTCTAATAAAGCCACTATTTTGTGGTCATTGTTGTTGTTGATTCATCACAATTTATTAGACATTACAAAAGACTTGTGACAAATTGAAGTATTTAACCATTACTGTCTTCATCGCATCCTGAGAATATACCATTTCCAGCTAATCTCCGATACCCCCTCATATGCGTCAGTGCTGAACAATGAAACTGTGTAGCAATCTGCTGTCCAGACGTCTGTGTTAGTTGGCCGATGTTCTATGACATTTTATTTCCTGCTGACAAATTTTCTATCCAATCATTGGTGCCAGATTAACCTTCCCACTGGTGACATGGATCCAGAACAAAACATGGCTGACATTGGTGACATCTGACCTGGAGGCAATCACTGACCCTTTGATCTATGATATTTTAAAGTGGAATTGCGAGTGGCTAAAGTTTGCCAAGTTAGATGTTATAAACCGTGCGGCATGGGCTGCACTTATTTGTAACACTGTTTGAATCAAAAAATAACCGTTCAACCCTTGATTGGTGATAGATGACTAACACACAAACTAACATGCTTTATAGGAAGGAAGGAGTTTTTGCTCTTCTTACTTGTTGTTTATTTGTTCACATATACTCAGCCATTTTGTTTCTAAATCTGCAGACATGTTTTTTTTTTACAAAGTGGCGCCTCATGAGCAACTGATAAACGTTCTCTGCATCAGTATTGAAGCAATCTGCTAAAAGACTTATTTCTTAAAAACTACATTTATACATTTATTTCATTTTATAGAATTATTGGATACATTGAAGAAAGCAAACTATTCTCAATCCTCCTGATCCCAATAATAGCATAAAGATATCTGTGATATACAAACACTTAATGCAAGGAAGAAAAATCAAGGATAAAACATTTGGGTACAGCAATAACATTTAATAAAAAAAATGCAATGATGTAAATACAATAAGAATAAAACAAATATCCCAATACAGATTAAACACGTATGGTTTACGTGACAGACGAAAAGGAGTACAAAGCATTGAGATAACTTTCTTGTAAACAAGGCGTGTTTGGATGGAAAGCTCTGGAATCCGATCTTTCTAGCGATGAGGGTGAGCCTTGTTTTTCAGTAAGAATCATATGACTCCCTAGGGGGCCCAGACACGTAAGCTGCAAGTTTTTTTTATCAGAAAGGCAAATAATCTCCAAGGGATATAATCCCTACAGAAATAAAAAATAAGATTACCTGCGTTTTCAAAAGGAAACAGTCAAAGCTTTTGGACTTTTCAATTGATTTTTTTACATTAGTTTTTATAAAGAATGTGTGTTATCTGCATCCAAAATGAGTCTGTGTTTAAATGAATTATATATGCCTTTCATGTATAATTTGTATGTGTCTGATGTTTAGTTGATGGTAATTAAATTACACTAATATACATGTAAACATAGCTCCTAATAGCGGATTCATTTTCAGTAAAGTGTCTCTTATGCTGTTTAATTTCACTTAAATCCTAACCATACTCCTCTAATGAATTTATTTGGAAAGTCTTAAGAAAAAATTAACTAAAATGTACTTTTTGCTTTTATAAACTATTTAAAAATTCCGTACCCATCAACAATTAATGGATATGTATGGCTGAATTAAATTATTTTTTAACATTTTAGATAATTTTATAAATAATAGTATAATTTCTACAAAACGATATTTTGTTTATTAGTCTTCTTAACCAACCTTGTAACATCTTATTTCCTGTCGGCTGACCCTTTGACATCTTATTTCCTGTCAGCTGACCCTTTGACATTTTATTTCCTGTCGGCTGACCCTTTGACATCTTATTTCCTGTCGGCTGACCTTGTGACATCTTATTTCCTGTCGGCTGACCTTGTGACATCTTGTTTCCTGTCGGCTGACCTTGTGAGATCTTGTTTCCTGTCGGCTGACCTTGTGAGATCTTGTTTCCTATCGGCTGACCTTGTGAGATCTTGTTTCATGTCGGCTGACCTTGTGAGATCTTGTTTCATGTCGGCTGACCTTGTGAGATCTTGTTTCCTGTCGGCTGACCTTGTGAGATCTTGTTTCCTGTCGGCTGACCTTGTGACATCTTGTTTCCTGTCGGCTGACCTTGTGACATCTTGTTTCCTGTCGGCTTACCTTGTGACATCTTGTTTCCTGTCGGCTGACCTTGTGACATCTTGTTTCCTGTCGGCTGACCTTGTGACATCTTGTTTCCTGTCGGCTGACCTTGTGACATCTTGTTTCCTGTCGGCTAACCTTGTGACATCTTATGCTGTGTGTTAATATCTTTCAAATTAATTTTACTTTGTTTTAACCAGATTTAATATAAAGATTGAAAGGTTTCTAGAGATACTAAATAAATAGTGTTTGACATTTTCAAATGGTCTCCCTCTCCCTCTTTATTCAAAAGAGGGTATGAGTTGTGTTCTGTAAAAACTTGTCTGTTTAAAGAAGTCATCTATTTTAAAAGACATCTCCTTTAATATCGATACTGGATTATATAGACTATCAAATAGACTTCATTTTCAACCATAGCAAAAGTTGTATAGAAAACCAGCAACATTCTGAAAAATTTCCCCCCAAAGCAAAACGTTTTAGGAATTATTTAGCTTTTAAGATGTCATAAGCATTTTATAGTTGAATAAAATGCTTGTATGTATTGGTATGAATCTATTTTTGTAATTTTTTTTCTGGTGAATTTTTTTAACCATGGATTATTTAATTTTTACTACATCTTTAAACTAGAAATCTGTTAAATTTTTTTGTTTGCATCAATTTTTTAACCAAATTTTTGTGTTCAACAGATTATTACTATCCAACGATGAGTATGTCATCTAAAAGATCTCAACTTTTTCTCAGGTGGAAAAGCTAAAAACATACAACATTGCATATTATGTTGAATTTTATTCTTTATCAAACTATACACTTATCATTTGTTCATCAATAGTCATGGTTGATTTAGTTTGATAACATCAATAGAAGCAAAATTTGAATGCAATTCGTAAAAGATTTAGTAGGTTTTAGATCTTAGACATTAGTCACAATCTAAAGTCATAAACCTATATTTTAAAAAGTGTTTGTGAATTCTTTAATTTGGGTTATTTGAACTTAAGAATCGTTGGTTTTTGAAATTTCATTGAATTTAATATTTTCATCTTTACTACTTTAGTTCCTCATATTTTGGTCAGTCTATTATTTTCCCAAATTATTGATTTATACTGATTTAATACAAAATATATTAACTCTGTTGTTCATATTGTCAGACTATCAGCCTTGTCAGTTTCAATTGAAAATGGTAATGTTAGGTTAAACCTTACTGACAACGGGAGATAACTATTTGTTAGCATTATGTAAAGTTACTCCCTTGCTATGAAATTTAATCATATAATTGTAGGAGATGGCCACAGTGAACACACGGCTATCCGTACATGTGATTTTGAATCCACTGGTATCAATCAATCAATTATACACTTAATAAATCTTGATGTTAAGATATCTGGAATCTTTTGCCATTTAGTTCTATTTAACGGTATCTTGATTTATGTACTGACTCAAGAACACATCAGTACTAATTGATGAGAATAAATCTATTAGTTTGAATGAGTTTTACTTTCTAATTGGTAATTTCATATCGTTTTCTAGATAAATCTTGGCAGATTTATTATTTAAAACAGTTTTTTTTTAATTTCGTTTTTTTTTTTAATCTCTAAATGAATACTTCTTCTCTTGCATGTGATAATAATGAATAATAATGCCTGTGATATATTTTATATCTATTGAATTAGTAATAATTCAGTCAGTAGTTGCTGCCTGACAAAAGTAATTTTAGATATAGAAATTTGATCAACTTGATTATTGTACAAAACCCACTGCACTCACCTTTTTAACGTTCCACTCATAATAAACTGACTTGTCCCACATTTCTGCATGAAGAATTTCTAAACTTGCACTGCACAAATCACCTCACAAATGAAATTACAAATTACCATATTTTGTTCTTTTTTTATAGCCAGCTTCATGATGATCGAATTTGCATCTGTAATGTTTGCTTCACTCTTTGCTGTAGAGTTTTTGTTTTGAGATCATAGAATTCGTCTGCCGGTTATTAATTTAGCTCTAAGTATTCTTTTTAAATGTATAATTTACATTACATATCTTTAATATAAATCTATTGTAATTTAAAAAAAAAAAACTAATAGTTTTCATTTAAATTATCTCCCTTGATAATTAATGAACATAATATTTTTAAGAAAGGTTTTGGTAGCCTATCCTTTTTTATTCAATCACTTTACTGTTCATATCGATAAAACTAGAGCAACTATAATGTCTGCTTCACTCCTTGCTATAGGAGTTTGTTTTTGAGATAACAGAATTCTTTGAAATAGATTAATATAACTCGAGAAAATTTAAAACCTTGTATTAGAAATGAAAACAAAATTGTAATTATGGCATAGATTTTATAAAGATTGAAAAATAATACAACTCAAAAGTTCTTGATTTTTTAAAATTATTTTAAGACTGTTTCTATTTCTATAATGTTAGGTATGTGTATATTACCAATTAAGCTTAAGCCATATATTTTAGACATTTTCTAGAATCAAAATTATGTAATTTAGTTTTATCAAAATTGGAATAAGAATTCTAGAAGTTTAGTAGCATCATATTTTTAGCTTATTGCATAAAGATACATAATAAAATAGTTGACTACGAAGATTCAAGTTTAACATTTGATCTCTTGAAGATTTGTAACTTTTTGATTACTGTTTAAGCTATTTGAATAAACTTATTTATTCATTGGACTTCACGCATTTAATTATATTTATTATTTTGAATTGGTTTTCGATTAATTTTTTAATATAAATATTCTTTTAAAAGCAGGAATGCATTTCTACTTTATATTCCAGCAATACTTATATAAAACTGTCTAATTTTAAACTAACATCTATGAACTTGTAAAATACATTTTCTTTCATCGGCAGCTCATTAATTATTTTTTCATTTATGTAACAAATTGGTAGCCTGTAAGTTCTCAAACAAAATCTTAGACAGCAAAGTGTGAATTAAATATTACCATTTAATCTAATGTCGAAACTGGGTTCAATGATAAAACAAGAGCCAGTCGAAAAATACTTATTTCTTTGGTTCAGGGGCACAATTTTTGCCTGTAAACTTTAATTCTAGCAGGAGAAGAATTTTTAATCTAGAGTGTAAAAACTTTTAAAAAATCATTTAAATTTCGTACAGCCACAAAGCATATTGATATTATCTCAGGACTGAGAGATAAGGCTCACTTCTATAAGATGTGTGTTTTGTATTGTGTGCAAATCTAATTATTGAAGCTTTGTGGAAATTAAATTTGTGGTTAAAATGGACATATATGAAACCAAAACGTTTTTACTGTCACCTAATTTTCACTTTTGATTTATATTTCATCATGGTATAGTACTGCAACATCCAATCACTCAACATGGTGTCCATTATTTGTTGAAATATTTTTATACCAAGAGGTATTAAATTTGTACAACTCTTTGTATGTGTTTATAGTTAACAATTCTGTAAACTTTAAAAGCTTCAAAATCATTTTCGAATTGATAAAGCCACAAATTAAATACATGCTGTTCTATATTGTAACTAGTGTACAAAAATAACAGATAAAAAATATGCTTCGCTAGTGTAAGCACTAATATTCATATAAAATGATTGAATTATGTCGGTAATTTAATTTTACATATATAAATTATTATAATCATTTCTGAAGACCTAAAGGAAAACAAAAACACAACTGTTGACGGTTTATATAGAGTGAAGGATTATCTTTCAAATTCATTTATGGCAATGGGGTGTTATCTGATTTGCTATTTGCTTTCTCACTTCCCCTAACCACTTGAAATGGTTTCATCCGGGAGCTAGAAATAGGCACTTTTTTTACTCGCTTTTGCATGAGGTGGTGAATTTATATTTATTTATGTATAAATGAATACACATTGGTCATTATTATAGAGTAGAGGATAATGGAAAAAAGATGGCCGGTATATGTTGAGTTTGTGAGTGTTCAACAGTTAAAAGTGATTTTAGGCCTTTAAAGGGTTGATTAGAAAATGATTTTTTGGCTAGAATGAAGGTTTTATGGCAAAAGTCAAATATTACAGTTCATTTGTGTTCTTAAAGCAAAGAAAACAGCATTTTCGACCGTGCCCCTGTCGTATCATTGAACTTGAAACTGTGATGTGTACAGTTTTATAAGTCAAAGAATCCGATCACCAGATTGTTGATTCTTTTTACAATTATGTTCTGTTGAATAAGAAGTTTTAAAACTGGCTAAAAACAAAAAAACAAAAAAAAGAACCATTTTTTCGTATTGTTTGAATGTGAATTCTCTGTATGAAAGCTTTCCAACCAACAGAATGAAATAAAACTGCAACTAAATCTGTAATCCTTATGAAATGTTGACAGTGCCTTCAAGAGCATGAAAATTCAAGGTAGAAATGGCTCTCATTGGCAAATGCCTATATAGTTAAAAAAAACATCAAATATCTTTTCAAGTCTATGCATGTAACTTCCAACCTTCTTGAGGTTCATCTTGTCAAACTCTGGAATCTTTGTCAAACTCTGGAATAACTAATAAGTAGTAATACTACACATTTAAGGTTTCTAAATTTCATAGCAGAATTGTCCACATGGACCCACAATGCAACGGATAAAGTGATGAGGTTTAATCTTCAGTACAATAATATTACGAATATAATGAAGAATTCTTCGAACTTTGGTATCTGAACACTTTATTTAATCCACAAGGGATAGATTGTTTGTTTTCCGTCAGTCATGACCGTGTAGAGGTCTTAAGTAATTTTAATTATATTCTTAATATCGTCTGTACTGAGGATTGAACCTTCAACCTCTAGAAGACTGTCAGTTAAAACCGATTATTACTTAGCACTTTATCCATCTAAAATGAGAACAGTAGTTCAAATAATACAAATTATCAATCCTCATCTAAAATAAAACATCCGAAATATTAGATTATTTGTTTTTGGAAACTCACAAATAAACTTTACGATAACTAATAATAAGACAAAATAAATACAAACATACAAAAATAGATCTAAATGAGGTAACAAAAAATATGTGTCATGGGTAGGGTCACCTTTAAGTTAACCCACTTAAAAGTGGGGAGCACCAAAACCCTTGCCCCATTTTGTCTGATGAAAATAAATAACCAGGCAGGGGGTAATAAAACTAATGAATCTGATTAGTTAGTTAGCTAGAGTAAACATTACTTAAATATGAAAAAAAGCAATCACAAACCATACATCCACACAATTAACCTGATGATCCCACCCCCCCCTGGGAATGAAACATGACCGTTTCTGTGTAGCTTACTTGCTATAAATATATTTTCATACTTCTATGAAAATAAAATACACAATATGTCATGAAATGTCATGGATATAAAATACAGTGAAAGACAAAATGAAAAAAACCAAACAAATTAAACACAGGAGAAAGAAAAACAGAAGATTAACTGGTTTCGTTTGTATATACAAACATCTGAAAATGTTCATATACCCAAACGAAACTAGTCACTCCTTTGTTTGTTTTTCTTTCTTCTGTGTTTAATTTTTTTTCCCGTTTTGTCTTTCACTATATATATATATATATATATATATATATATATATATATTAACAAAATGAAATAATTATTTCCTATTAAAAATGTATGTTCTGTTTTAACATTTATATTCTATTTTTAAAATGAAGTGGGAGTAATCTGATTGCTAATTCGTTTATTCAATTTTTTATCGTGGACTACCTGAATTTGTAATCTTGGAAATTGATTCAATTTTAGTTTTTCCGAAACTTTGATGATATCTACTTATTCAATCCCCCCTTTTTGATACCATCTGTAAATGAGGTAAATCGTATTAAAATTCAATCTAATAACTTCAAGTAACTGATTGGCACTGACAAACTTTGATCGATTTGAATCAATGTTTCCCCATTGAATTACTCTGCCATTTACATTTCTTTAAATCGTTCTGACTCTTTGATTCCTATTTGCCGCCATTTCTCTACATTACGTCTCTTCGTAGATCGGTCTTTATACCCACATTTTCTCTCTCATTAATAAATGATCAAAGAAAAATCAACATTCAGAGAGATACTGCAGTTTCTGACATTCTTTTATAAGGTCATTCCTTAAATTCTGTCCGGATTTTTATTCTTTGAAATTTAATAGAACTAAAATAATATTTAGATATCATACTTGCATAGCCCTGGATTAATTAATGTCATTTTAGTTTAAACTTAGAAAGGAATGTTGAAACTAATGTGTAAGTCAGAAAGATATGAAAGAAGAAAAGCTTAAAATCTAAGGAAAATAACTCATATTTTTACTTTTGCATTAGTAATTATCTCTCTCACATTTGAACCTTTTTTAAGGTCTTTACCAGAATAATTATTTTTGAAAAGAAACTGAATCGAATTACACTTTTTTACTATAAAGAACATGCTGCAAGGATAAAAATAAAGAAATCGTTAGTCAGGCTCAACTATCGATTTGTCAGATCTTTTGCTATTAAGGTTTAACATGAAAAATCCAACAAAATAATTTATATATTAGATATATGTATTTAGACAGATTTAACTTCATAAAATTTTATTTAACACAAACAAACAATTAAACTTTCCAGGATCATGGAGTCAGAAAGTATAAAATCTGACTCAGAT
Organism: Sepiola atlantica; assembly: GCA_963556195.1. Classification (NCBI taxonomy): domain Eukaryota; kingdom Metazoa; phylum Mollusca; class Cephalopoda; order Sepiida; family Sepiolidae; genus Sepiola; species Sepiola atlantica. The sequence continues at coordinate 91,361,071 of OY744520.1, read as the reverse complement.
GATTTCAAACATTTCGACTCCAACTCCTATAATCCCAAAACATCTGACTCTTGACTTTAAAGCCATCTAATATTCAGTCTGTTTATTGATTTTTCAGAGATTAAAAAAATTTGACTCTGACTCTAACGGGTCCAACTCCTTCCAAAACTACTGACTCCACAACCCTGCTTAAAACATGATAGTATCCAAGATCATTTGAGCCACATAATACTTTGAGAGTTTTAAAAAAGCTAGCTCTGAAAGGGAAGTGACTCAAAATGTTCACTCGGCTTATGGAGAAGAATACCTGAATGAAAGAACTTTCTCCATAAGTTGAGTTAATATTTTGAGTTGCTGTGTCTGCAGAGTTAGCTTTTTTTTTTGTTAACTTATAAAGCATTATTTACCTCAAATGCATCTTTGATTACTATCATGTTTTACGGGCTTTCAACACTGAAAGTTTAATTAATTTTTCCTGTAAAATACAATTTTACGATGTTAAATTTGTCCAAGTGTATATACATTTTTATATGAGGGAGTTAAAATCTTAAATGAAAATTTTAGACAAAACGGAATATTAATTTATGGAATAGTGGATAAGTATGGCAACAGATAAGTGAAAATAAGTACACAGACACGGCTCTAATGATGTGTTTGTGTCCTTAGTTTACTAGTCTGTTGCCATGCTTATCCACTATTCCATTAACTAATATTCCATATTATTCTTATTTTATACTCTATATGGCATAATCATGTTGACACATCGTTTCCCATTAGATCACAGAAGTTAAGCGATGTTCAGCCTGGTCAGTACTAAAGTGGTGACCATTTCGGAATACCAAGTGCTGTATGTGCTCTCTGCTTATCTCGGCATTGTTTCCAGTCGTCCTGTACTTCTCCTTGCCACTAGATTCAAGCAGTGCGGATTCAGAAGTGCTAGGGTTGTGCAACTTTTGCTTCATAATTACACACACAGCGGTTATCCATTGTTTCTCAAGACTGAACGGAAGCCATGACTATGTACTTCTATTAGACATTCATACTTATTAAATTTCAGAGAATTAAAAATCCGGACAGAACTTATGGGATGACCTGTTATATTATGACTAAAAATAAAAGCTTTCAACAGAGGATATGACATCATTCTTTTGTTTATATGTATCATGTGAGATACGAATCTCATATATGACTTGTGCATTGTATATTTTGATATATTTTCTGTATATGTTATAATTTGACATTAAAATGATACAAGTAATAATAATGAAGAAGAACTAACTGGGTGCCCTCCATTCTTTCGTATAACGTTGTATTGTAAAGATATTAATGTTTCTCTTTAGTTGTTGTATGTAGATGGGCTTAATGTTCTGCTTCCTTGAACAACACTGATTTTGTCTAAAGCTAAATTTGTGCCTTTGTAATGCAGCTTGTTTTGTTTCTGATAACATGTGCTAACTCCTTAATGTTATTCCAGTAACCTTTTTAATTATTGCTGCTAATTAAAAACAAAAGAAATTAATACATAAAAATATTTTTTTTATATATATATAAACTCCTTTTTATTAACCTTTTAATATTAACAATTTTTGTGTTTGGTAAACAGCAGCACCTGTTCTACGTACTGTGTTGATTTCTACAGGACTACAATAACTTGCACATTCGTATCAGTTCTGATTAAGTAAAGCAAATCTTTCTATAATATCATTAATTGTTTTTCTTCATCATTTCTTCAATTTTAACCATTCTTAATTAATAACTTTAACTAATATTGACATAGAGATAGGTTTTAAAAGGCTGTAACAATGCAAAGGTATGAGCACCGGGTGAACTAAAAGAATAGGCGATAAAAAGACGATATGTAAGAACTTTTATTTTATTTCTTACTGTTTCATCTTCGATTAATATCATGTTATATAGTGTCAAAGTTTTATTGATATTTTGTGGATATAACCTCCTTTTCAAAGTCTTCCCATTTCAGAGCAGCATGGCTATGTAATGTAAGTGTAACAGTTTATGTAGTCTCGCAAAAATTACCGGAAGTGATGTTATAGGGTCAAGTTACAAGTTCAAACATTAACGTCTTTATCTTTTGGAATATTTTTAATTTTTTTAAAGGATTTTTTTCTTATGAATTTTTTAAAATCTTTAAATATTATTTACTGCATTAAAATCTCTAATTTGTAAGTTTTTATAAAAATGTTTTTTTAAAAAACTCTGAAGAATCCTATATTTGTGTCTAGAAATGTAAGTCTTGTGCAGAAATATAAAAATAATTTAAATTGGTTATATCAGAGTTTACCAGATTTAGAAATATGTAAATTATACAAGAGTATATATGTATACCTTGTTAGGAAAAAGTTAATAAGCAAAGAACTAACTATATAAAACAAGAAATAATTGAACACAGAATCATGCTTCTTTAGATTCAATATTTCGTTTCGTTTATGAAAATTTGTCAAGAATAGCATTAATTGAACAGATTCAGATCGGATATACAAAAAAAAAGTTGGAAGTAGTAGTGAAAAGCAATCCCAAGAAGCGGTAGGTAATGTATTAGGGTGGGAGGGAAGTAAGGTTGGTAGTAAGTATAACATTGGGTGTGTGATTAAAAATGATTGGTGACTAAGTATGTAGAGAAAGGGAGTGTGGATATGCGGGTGGGTGAAATAGGAAATGAGGAGAAATGTTATGGTTGGTGGTGGGTTAGTTTGTGGAATTCAGGATAGTGGGAAGATATTTTAGAGTAGAAGAGTTAAAGGCGATAAGAAATAGAAAAGGAAAGGGAAAAAAGAACATGGGGACAGAAAAGGCAGTAGGTAAAGGAGTGATGGGGGGTGATGAAGTTTATAGTAAGAGGGAGTTAAAGTAAAAGATCTGTGATTTTATCCAGTGTCAAAGTTAATATTTTGTTCATTCATATTTTCTTTTATATGGATCCTAAATATCTCATACTTGGTGCGTAACGTATGAGGTCAAATTTATCTATACACAAAAGTGATTCTTAAAAACAAACAATGTCTTTTTACTGAAAAACGTTTTTGATGATAAGAATAAATATATTGTTTTGTGATTTTTTTTGTTCATTAAATTCTCCTTCAGCTTCGATAACGGATTTTATGTGAGGTCCTTGTTCATATTGTACATTACTTTGACTATGGAGACTTTTAGGGATTATTCAGTGTTATGAGGGTGCTCATTAACCTTTTTCTCAACTACGATCCATTCATAGTAGTTAAAAAGATTGAGTTCTGGGGAGCAAGGAGGCCAAATATTATGGATCATGAAAATTTTCTGCCATCCATTTCTGCATTTCGTGAGATTATTAGCTCTAATTAAGCGATTTTCCTTTACCTTTCTGATGTAAAATGAACTCATTACACAAGACTTATATCTGATGTCTTTGTGGACAACACTTCTGATTGGTCCTTCTTTACAATCAACCTCATGGATCTTCTAGGATTAACAAAAGTGTGCTGTACTTGACAAATAAATTCCAGTATTCTAATGCATTCAGTGTGCCGAGAATATCTTTTACATTTTTATAATGGTGGTGCTTTTTCATCTTCAGACAATATCAAGTTTTATAATAATTAGCAATGTGCAATGTTGTGTCTTGTAGATTTTCATCCAGTTAAAGTACACTGCTGACTGTGGTTGCCTTCTCATGTCTTTTATATATACAACAATATCTATATAATATATATGAATATGCATATATATTATATGTGTGTGTGTGTATATATTGCTTCACTTTTGGTTCCTCTTAATACTGTACCTTAAACTGTCACACCCGATCAGTTATCTCATTTTTTATGCATGCTGCATTAGATCAAGCCGCCTAAACAGTCCATCTGCTCTGTAAGTATGCAGGAGAGCCACTATTTCTTTTATAAACCAACCCTATTTCTCTCTCTTTCTCTCTCTCCCCCTCCCCCCTCTCTCTCTCACTCTCTCTCTCTCTCTCTATCTATCTATCTATCTATCTATCTGGCTTTTCTACAAGTAAATGTAGAAACTAGTGTATCGTTTCTATATTTCTTTGTTTTTTCTGTTCTTTCTTTAGGGGAATTACAATTACAATTCTGTTGTCCAATGGTTCCAAGTGTATTTGTCTAATTAAAAAAAACAACAACAACTCATAATGTTCCGATATCAAACTGTTCATTGTTTATCTTCTGTTGTGCTTGTTTGGTTGTTGTCTTTACGTAATTTCCGGCTGCTAAAATCTGTGAATGAGGTGCTAATTTTGTGACATGTAAACTTGTTAATGTCTAGAAAAGTAATATTTAAACTTAGAGCGAAAACTATTTTTTATTTAAGATGCTTTTCAAATTTTCATAAGGCAAAAACTAGCCATATTTTCTTAGAATTAGAAGAGAAAGTGCCAAAGTCGCCCAGTTTAGAATACAACTCTATTTACTGTGATTATCAGTTACTCTTCTAATTTTAAGAAAAGATGGCGATTTTTGTGGATATCTCCTTCGGTTATTAAGAAATTGTAAAAGTCCTAAATAAAAAAACAAAATTAAAAAAACCTTGCCTGTTTGTTTTCAGGAAAAGTTTTTTCTTGAATTGTGACAACATTTATCCTGGATCGTTGATCCGGCCCCTTCCAATGAATTCAATGAGGGTTAACAAAGCACAGCAGTCCATTGTCTCTGTGCTTAGCCGAACTTATTCAGGACTCAATGAATCCTTTGGAAGGAGCTGGCTAAACCAACCTAGGCGCCTTTCAATATTACTGTTCTACAAGTCTGCATGATATAAAATTAGCATTCACAGATGTTAGCTTGAGTCATTGAGTTAGGAAGTACCAATAGTATCACCACGCATCACTGGAACATTGGTCAAATTCAGATGACAAAAATAAACTAATTTATGTAGAGGTTAATTTGTCTAAAGAAAAGAACAGTGAAACTGAAGTAAAATGTTAGTATTTTCAACATAATATACTGACATTGATAAAGAGATATAGAAGTCCTGTATAAATGCATTTTAAATATATACATATAATGTATGTGTGAGTAAGTAAATACTCAGTATGCAGTTATACATCTTTACAAATGGAAATAGAAAATAAAATAAATGCTACAAGGTGTCTACTATTCAACTGGTGATTTCATTTTTTTTTAAAGAGTAAAATTTGAAAGTCTCAAATAATTCTCAACAAAAGTCAAAATTTCTTGCTTCCAAAATAAAACATAATATCTGTATAACTGGTAAATGTAGAAAATGAATCGTATTAAAGATACATGAACCCTTTGTAGTTTCTCTAGGAATCAGCGGTGTTGTCTCTAAGTTTTTTTGTTTTTTTTATTCCAACCCATTGACTCTTGCTTGAGGCATGTATTTTTTAGAATAAGAAAATTATTTGAAAATAAATAATTATTCATTCAATAACAAGCAAGCTAAAATTTTATTTAATTTCCTTAATTTATTTTTACGACCTTTTGTAAAAATGTATTCGACATATCTGAGGGTGTGTGTGAATGTCTATGTGAATAAAATAAATATATATATATATATATAATTTGTGTGTGTATTTATGTTGTGTACATTTTTTATATGCATATTTATAATATATATCCTGCTAATATGCATACTTATTATATATTATGTATATGCATTGTAGATATATAAAACTTTTAATATTTTATGTGTATATTTATATTGTACATGTCATATGTATTTATATAGATATGTACTGAATCAGAAAACCTTTTTTGTTTTAACTTGATTTTTGTTTTGTGGTGTGCAGAAGAAGAAAATGTTGTTCCTCCGTTTCACGGCAGGCGCGTATGCTGGCAGACAATCAGTAATACATTTAAGGTACCATTCTTACTCCATTTTACACTGGATGTTGCTGACAACACCAACTACAACAAAAGAAAATGTAAAAGTATTTCTCAAACGCAAATATGACCTTATTCTAAGTTTAACTGCTTCTTAACAAGTCAGTGCTGGGTGAATGTTGCTAACAGTCCAGCATGATGACGCTATCCTATACATTCCTCCTGTTCTTTATTAATTTTGTTAGACCCCCTCCCTTCCCCAAAAAAACAAAACAACTACTTGTATACATCTGTCCTTCCTATCCTTTCTGCCTATTGCTTCGTAGCCTACTGGTCATCCTGCTTTTATGAACAGTTATCCGTTTTTTTATGGTAAATGATTCCCAGCTAAAATTATGGAGAGAAAAAAAAATGTCTTTTTCCTTGGTATTGCTTTCTTTGCTTATGCAACCATTTTCAAGATATATACACACTATATATGTGGTATTAGATAATGCTCTCATTATCTCCCCTTTACTGTAACTCTTTAATACATCTCAAAGAGTATATTTACGCAGACATGACAGAAATAAATAGACACCTTTATTACCATTAATAACGAAGACTGTTTGCAAAGAGTCTTGATCGATCTAGGCGAGATGGTATTGATTATTTTCCCTCTCTGATGAATTAGACAATCACTCTGTTAACAGTGGAAAGTGGAATCTCGAGGTTTGCAGCAGTTTGACGTTGATTAATTTCAACTTCAGATTAACGTAGAATATGATTCCTCTGGGACTGATGATTTTAATCATATACGTATAATCACATATACGGCATAATCACGTTGACACACCGGTTCTCGTTAGATCACTGAAGTTAAGCAATGTTGAGCCTGGTCAATACCAGATGGGTGACCATTTGGAAATACTCGGCACTGTATGTAGGAGTATATCGACACGTCCCTGCAAGAACTGCAAAAAACCTAACGTCGTTATCTCTCCTAACTGGGAGATACAAGCGACTGGGGGCCTGCTTGTGAATTTGATACTCCGATCAAACGTTCTCATTCAGAGGATGCCGATTCAACCCACCCAGGGTGAATGGCGTACCAGGTACAGGTAGAGATGACTTTAATGCTTCTTTGGTCTGTGTTGTACTTAAATGGTGAGATATGGTAGATATATGGATATGTGAAACACAAAAACATGTGAATTAGTATAAAATATTGATGTTTCAGCCTTTTGCTTTGTATGGCTCCAGGTGCTAACCGTCGACAAAGAAAGCAAAAAAGATGACTTTAAACATGAATGAATTATATTTCATGGAGTGTCTATTTACTTCTGTAATGTCTGTGTACGTAGGTGTCTTCCCAACACCATATTGTAACCATACTACAGAAAACGCTAAATCAAGATTCTATAGCTGCAAACCTCTGTTTATCTACAACGGTATCCATTACAATATATATATCTGTGTATATGTCTGTATAAATTTATTTAATAAACAACGTAAAAGTAATGACTTTGATTTCATTTTAAAGAGAAAACTATTTTGTGCATACTTAAAATCATACAGAATGAAGATTCAGATATGTTTGATATTAAATGATTGTTATTTAAAGGAATTAGACATTTTTCTCTGCAATTCGTGTGGTTCTGTGATCTTTGTGTACATCTTCTGTAAACCTCTTTGTGAGTGTACCAGTTCCGTATTAACATTTGAAGGCTTTTTGTTCCGCTTCTGCCGACTCTCCTAAATCTTGAAGAATGGTCACCCCCAGATATTCTTTCTTACTATTCAATAATTTGATGAATATACAGTGTGTATGTATATATATATATATATATATATATATATATATAAATAAAATATTAAATAAACCTTTAATACACAGCCATAAATGAAATATTAGTTAGGAATATTATATTTTTGCCCTTCTGAATAGCTTATATCTTTATGATTTAGAAACTTAGAAAATAAGTTTAAATTTAATTTTTCCAAATATTACTTAATAGTATGTGTTCTAATATTTTTTGTCAAACACAGTTTCTTTCTCAATACTTACAAGTTAAAGGTTTCCTATTTGTTGGTGCATTTACTTCTATATTGAATATAGATGAACAGTTGTTTGTTTCCCTTGTATACACATTGGTTGAATATTTCCCTGTTTTAATGTAGTCTACACTTCAGAGGTTGGACATTTTTTTACAATAAATTAATTTAGAATTTTGTATCATAAATATTTATTTCCTCTTGCTTTTTTATAGAACACTTACAAACATTTTATATAAAAATTTGCTTTTTTTGTCTATAGATGTCAAAAACTTTTGCAAGTTTAACTTTACATGTAAATTTGTTCATGAGTGACAGTGAGAGGGCATCTGAGTGTAAGAGTAAAAACTCTTCCCCCATCCTATAAATATGACTAATTAAAACATCAAACATGATTGAACATAAAAATATTAAAATCGATTGGAAATACAATTTTTTCTTTTTAAAGAACATGAACCAATAGTTGCCATAATTGACTTGCAAAATAGAATTATGTATCTACCTTGTATTAAAAAAAAAGATATTAACATAAAAAGAAAAAGTGAATAGACTGACTCTACTTGATATGATGACTTATACTTTTCTTAATTTTAAGACTCCTATCATAAACTTTGATTTATCAAGAAAATGTAATTTTATCACAATAACCTATTTTTTCTGGTATTCTTGTAAATCATTTTAAGAATAAACTGGATGAATTCAGAAATAATAGTGAGAAAATAAATATACAGAGACATTTTTGGGGTATCTGATAGAATATTTAAGAGAAGTTGATCTGTATAGTGATATGTTCTGTGAGACTGTTTAATCATTTTAAGTTGACATAAGATTATTAATTAAAGTAATTTATCTCCAAAGAAGAATGATTCTTTTTTGAATCTCTGAAGTTTTGTTTTTTTGTCACGTCAATGTATTGTTTCATGTTTGTTCTTTGATGTAGAACCATGTATATATGTTTGTTTATCACCATTTTGTAGGTAAACTTTTCATGAAAGGCTGCACAAGAAGGATGTATCTGAGAAAGTTAAAAGTAGAAAATGTCTTTAGCTAATGTCGTAATAATCGTTAAGAATACCATTTCAAATTGATAATTCGTGTTCTTGTTGTTTTTTGTTGTTATCCTTTTTTTAGTTCGAATATTATTGACCTTCTCTGTTCACTTATCTTTTCCATAGTGTAAGTTTCCATAAAGAAAGAAATCCTTGCTAAATTTTCCTTAGACCAACTGTTACAAATATTCTTGATCATGTCTATGCAAATTTTATTCACAAAGAAATTATGCAAAAAGAAAAAAAAATGTTGTTTTATTCACACATAAACATGCAAAAATTGTCAATGATTCACACTGTTTTTTATGCTATCACTGGTTTGTATAAATCTTGTCGACACAGAATAATTTCTCTTCAAAAAAGATGATTTGCTTGTTGACGTGGCTTCACTTTCACTTAAACTAGTCGGCCATCACTGTCTAATCACGGTTGAACAAAACAGAAAAAAAAATAGCTGAATTTGTTTCTCATAACGTGCAAATATAACCAAATGCTTTAAAGCTGTTCACAATCACAAGTGTAGAATTTCTTAGTCACATGACCTGATGTTTTTTTTTTAAGATGCATGCTATGAAAGAGACTTGAAATTAACATTTTCTGCTTTTGTCTCATTATTGTTTAATTATCTAAATAACAAGTTAACATATTCAAATCTGTTAATTTTCAACCAAGAACTGTTTTTAAATAGTTTGTTTTTTGTTTTCGGTTGACATTCGGAATAGAGACTGCCTCATTTTTTGTAACTCTAGCCTATAAAATGATTTCTCTTCCAAGGGAGATAACTCGGAACGTCCCTATGGAGCTATTTTATACTTTTTCTAAACAAAATGTAAATTATTACCGATTACCATGTTGAAAGTGTGATTATTGAAAAGTAAAATGTCCAAATTTCCCTATTCTACTTTCATTGTATTATGGACACTGACTTTATAGTCAGCTGTGTAACTGAAATCATTTATTTAGAACTAGCATGGTTACTCCGTGTTGCCCAGGAACATGGTTCACAAAATAGAAGTTAAAAAAAAAGTGTGTTACATCTTTCGTTTAAAACTTCTTTTTCTCTCTCTCTCTCTCTCTCTCTCTCTCTCTCTCTCTCTCTTCTTCAGACTGCCAACCTCTGTCTCTTTCTACCTCTCGTTCTGATTGCCCACCTCTCTCTACCTCTCCCTCTGACTGCCTCTTACCTCTCCCTCTGACTGCCTCTCTACCTCTCAGTCCGACAGCCTCTCTACCTCTTCCTCCGACTGCTCCCTCTCTTTCTATCTCTTCCTTCGATTGCTCCCCTCTATCTCTCCCTCCGACTCCCCCCCTCTCTCTCTATCTCTCCCTCCGACTGCCCCCCCTCTCTTTCTCCCTATATCTCCCTCCGACTGTCCCCCTCTCTCTACTTATTCTGCTGATTTACCCTCCCTCTTTCTACCTATTCATATGATTTAGAAAGACAGTAAACAGAAAGCTGACTGACTGTTTTACCTAGTTTCAGTGTTTTTGAAACAACTATCAGTGATAATGAAAAAAAGGTCCCACCTGCCCTGGTAACACCAATCTTACAGTTTTTTGTTTTTGTTTTTACCATAAGCAGGTCAGGGTAAAACTGCATCTTATGATGTGAGGTTTATAAGTGTATCTCGGGTAGTTCCTGACTTTTAGCAAAACACACAGTTCTAACTTTCCTTTATATAATAGACTAACGAAACCTGTATTCCAAGTTTGCCCAGGGAAATTGATGAAACCAAGAATCGCAACCCCCAGAATTAAATAGACTGAGAAAGACACCTTTTCATCCAAAATGCTATAGAATTGTGGGTAATAGGAAAATGAAAATAATCTTCTAATAAGACCTCCCTCGAAAAAAAAAACCTGAATAGTTCATTAATGAGAGTTCATTTTGCAAAGCAATATGTAAATTAGTTAACCTTTGGAAGACATTCACATCGGCATAACTGAGTATATTAAAAAGCTGTATATCTTCTATTGTGTATAGGAACTTGGTTTTTTAATCTCACTGTCAGTCCAACAAATGGCTCAACTTTATGTATATACAGATGTAAACATTGCTTCTAACACCCTTCCGGCACACAATGCGATATAATGTAACCTGTGCCTACTGTGGGTTCACAAAAAGTGCAGTGACCTGAAGGTTAAGTTAGCCCCAAACCGCAACTTCAAGTGTAGGAGATGCATGGGACAGGCACATCTTATTGAATGTCGCCTCCACGAAGAGATGACACTAGATGACAATATCCTAGAGGTAATGGACTCTTTCTGCTATCTTGGAGATATGTTGAGTGCAGGTGGTGGATGTGAACTCGGTACGGCCACAAGAGTGAAGGCAGCTTAGGCAAAATTTCATGTTGTGTCCCTCTCTACATTTGGGGTAAGTTGTCTAGTCGCTGTGTCAAGAGTGTCATGATGTATGGCAGTGAATGCTGGGCCCTCGCCCAGTCTTCTCTTGTCTGTCTGCAATGCAAATGACGAATCCATGATCAAATGAGCATGCAATGTGAAATTTGACCAAACCCAACATATCAGGTCAGAGGATTTGCTGAAAGCACTATACTTGCCCAGCATGGAGGTTATCCTAAGGATGAATCGATTAGTCTGGTATGGTTATGTGGAATGTTCATCCTCCTGGGTAATGAATGTCCTAAATCGCAGGAAAGTTGGCCGGCCAAGGAAAACTTGGAAGCAAGTGATTGAACAAGACTGCACAGTGGAATTGCTGATCGGCTTATCCGTGATAAGTGGAGAGAGAGCTTGCGTAATATCAGAAAACGTCTGACCCCTGAACAAGGGAAAAAATATGTTAAATAAATAAAAAAAGGAGAAGAAACATTGCTTCTGCTGTCTTTAATGTAGACATTGGGAATTTATGTTACACTGCTTACTCAATGTTGATTTTTAATGGAAGTAGAATAGAAGTGAATGCACATGATGCATAAAAATACTTTTTAAAATTTTATATTTCGAAGAATACCTGTCCCATGACAGGTAAAATGAATTCCTAAAACAGAACATTTTGGCACCACTTTTATTTGCTCTTACACAGATTAAAATAAAGATATAATGCAACTGAACCTTATGTCTAGAATCCTTGTTCAAGTTTTGATCATAATCGATTACATGATGTTGATTCTAAAAAAATGTCTAAAATTTAGGGTTTATGCTTAAGGTGTCTTAAGAAATTGAAATTGAGAGAATCTGGTTTAAGTAGTGTTTAATGATTCTGGATCAAATTCAATGTAAATTTGATAATTTAATTTTCAAATGTGAGATTGTGTCCATTTACATCCCTAAAAACCCTTTAAAAGACTCCAAAGAAATTGAAATTTATGTAATATTGATGTCTAATAACTATTGTTAAACTTTCACAAAAATCGGAGTTATCTGAATTTTCACGTAGGTTCTAAACCCCCTTTTGACCTCCTTTGCATAAAAATAAATTAAACTAAATATAGTCTACATTTGGAACCGTTACACCTAGCAGCTGTGTTTCAAAATTCGGTTAATTAGTTTAGGAGTGAATCATGTATATACAAATATTTAAGCATATACACATACCTAACTTTATATAGAAATAATCATGCTGTAAACTTGGTAATCGACAATGATCTGCATTTTCAGAAATAAAAAAGGAAAATATTTTTATTTTTTTTAAATGAAACAGCTTCTCTTCCGAACCTCCACCATTTTTTTTTTCATTTCTGCCGTAGCAAAATTATTTCGAACTTAGATTCTATCATATTGTATTCCTTAATAGCAAATACATTCATTGACATGTTTTCTGTTTATTTCATTGGATAAAATTAATATTCATTTTATTAATTTGCATAATAACATTTACAATGGAAGTTTCCTCTTCTCCCTTCTTTAAAAAGATGGAGGTAGAATTTAACTGTAAAACAAAATACTGTTATTCTAAAAAAAAAAAAAAATTTGTATATAGAGCATATATAGAGAAATTTTGTTAAAATACAATTATTTAATAGAAATTAAATTCTACATAAATATCTTGTGTTTTTGGTGCAAAGAAATTTCAATGAGGACAATTTTTGTTATTTTATTTTATTATCCTTAAAAAGATGCAATCTGTTCTCATAGTAAAATTGTCGACTAAACGAATGAGCACTATATATGAAGATGTTACTCCTCTAAAGTCTTCTTTTTGTGTGTGTCTACCTCTTGCAAAAACTACTACCTCCATTTTCTATTCTTCGTACACAGGTGGTGAAGGTATTTATCATTCTACACTCTCTAGCTGCAGAGTTCTTGTGAGTCTTACTGCACTGAACTGTCTCTCTCCATCTCTCTCTCTCTCTCTCTCTTTCTCTATCTCTGTGGTTGAGTGTATTTATAGACTAATGTGCCTCTTGACTGTATAATTGTGCAATGCACACACACTTATTGAGCCTTTTTACCCTCCCCCCCAGTTCCCCTTTTTTTAATACCATAATCATCAAACAGAAAAATGCCCAGCCTTCTACTCCGAATTGGATTGATCCTTTCTCAAACTTTTTTCCCATTCAAAAAGTTACAAAACGGTGTAGTTCAACAATTTAAAAAACGGTGCAAATATTTTTCCATCTGCCACAAAAAAAAATGAAGTAGTAAACCATTGTTTTTTGTTTAAATATACTAAAACATATAAACATTATAAAAAGGTTAATGAAGATAATTTTACTGCAAAATTAGTTTTGATTTTAACATAAAGACAAAAATTATTATATAGTTATTATATAATTATATAGTAGCATTTAATAATTAGATAGTTACATGTAATATATGTTTTGATAAGTACTTATTAAATCAATTACTAGAGTAAGATAATTTACAATATATACTTGCATATCATGTGACTTTCTGAAACCTAAATTTTAAATATTTAAAAATGTTAAACGATATTGAATTATTCTGACTACTATTATCATCTTGATTGTTATTTTCACCATATTTTTGCTGATGTAACCTCCGACCTTCTTCAGGTGCATCTTTTTTTGACTTGGAAATCTTTGTTGAACTTGGAAATTTATATAGAATTTCAAACTGAGCCCTTTATTTATTCCATGGGGTGGATTGTTCTCGTTCTGTCAACCATGAGCAGGTAGAAGTGTTAATGAATTATTATGTGATTCTTAGTTATAATCGTCTGGAGTAACCTTCAGAAAACTGTCACATAGAACTGGACCTGTGACACAACGGATAAAGGTGTTGATTAACAATTAGTTCTAAGTGACAGTCTTCTGGAGGTTGAAGGTTCAATCCTTACTACAGACGATAATAACAGAGAATAACATAGTAATTAACAGTTCTACCTGGTCATAGCTGACAGAATGGGAACAATCTACCCCTGTGGATTAAATAAAAGGTGCAGTTCAAAATTCAATATAGGTTCCTGAGTTTAAAAAGATGCACTTAACAAAGGTCAGAGGTTACATCGACCGAAACCTTGTGATAAGAACGACTAAGATGAAAATAGTAGTCCGAATAATCCAAGTAATACAAATTATCAATTCACATCTCAAGAATTCCGAAACGTGTTTAAATATATTTCCACAAACATATGAGTCTTAGCGTAGCGTATCGGAAATGAAACTCCTATGATACATGGGGTTTATGATGAAATTATTTGGAAATTAAATTTGAGAAACAGCACGATATGTGAAATATGAAACCTGAACCTATGCGGTAGTTGAATTGAATTTGTTGGATATCTTTAATATACTCTCTGATTTATTACGTTTCATGTTTAAGTTGGAAGCAATGTTTTAAAAACCTGAGAAATCACCAAAGTTTCTTTTTTCTCTGCTAGTGTGATTGCAAAAGTTAGGAGTGGGTGGAGTAAGTTAAGAACTTCTGCCAGCAGAATGTTACCATTGACAGCCAATGGAAGAGTCCATCAGGCATGTGTGCATAGTATGATGATGTATGGAACTGAAACCTGGCCAATGAGGGTTGAGAACATCCCTTGCATGGAGAGAAATAATGAGAATGATACGATGAATATGTAATATGAGTATTAAAGACAAGCTTAGATCTGATGACTTCAGAGGAAGATTAAATCTTAACAGTATAGAGAGATGTGTAGAGAACAGGAAACTTCAGTCGTATGGACATGTTGAAAGAATGGATGAGAGTTCTTGGGTTAGTAGATGTAGAACAGTTGAGGTAGCAGGTTCAGTTCACTATGGAAGGCCAAAGATAAAATGGGAAGTAGTGATAAGGTTTAATTTGAAAGAAAGAGATATAAAGACCAGGACAAAGATAGGTTGGTTTAGAAGTAATTTCTAAAAGCTCCCCAACACATGCAAGCATGTAAAACGGATGTTGAACCATTGATGATGATGATATTCTCAAATTAAGCATGTATGGGCTTTTCTAAAAAAAAAACAAAGAAAATGTTTAATTTTACGTGTCTTAGACAAACTTACCCAACAAACATTTATTTAAAAAAAGAAATTTAAAAGAAGCTCTAAAAACCTATAATCATTTACGTTTCTCTAGCACTCCAGAAGAGAAGCCCAGTCTAATAATGCAAAACCAGCAGTGACAATAACGTATGCATATATTCTAAATGTCCTATTCTAGTTTTTCTCACTTGTTCCTTTTCGTATTGTTTCTCTGTTTGTTCCTTCTGCTGTATTCTTCTTGACACTCATTCCTTGGCCTTTTAGTTAGGAGCAAAGTGTAGTATCTGTTCTGATACTACACTTCATCTTTTCTGTCCTCGGTCAGTGAAGGAGAAACCATTCTAGACTGAGGCAATTTTTATTTTTATCCCAATCCAGAATGTCCCTTTTTGGAGAGCTGATTTTCTCCACATTAAAATCGAGCTTGTGTCTATCTAACTCTGCCCTCATGGGGAGGCAAGTAAATAGGGACACTCATTGATTTTTTTTTTTAATTAATATGTTCATACACATTTCTCTTAATATCACCTAGATCTATATGTTATGCTCTACGCCTATATCCTCATTGTCACTGCTGGTTTAGCTGTATTGATAAAATAGCTTACACGGGCCACCCTCAAGAATATAAGTATGAATTTCTGAAGTAAATGGTTGTCGGGTACTTCTTCATGTAATGTTGATTCTTTTTCTAAAGATTTAATTCTTCAGATATTGCAAAAAATATCCCAAAATCAAATTCGAGTCTGTGAGTAATATTGAGTTATTTTCTTTTTTCTTCTTTTTTATAATCCATTTTTTTCTTTCTTACATTTTTTCTTATTAATAAATTTGCCTACTTTCCACAGTAGTTAAACGACTAATGTTTTCGAAGCAATTGATTTTTTGATTTATTGCTTTTTTTTTTTATTTATTGATACAATTATTCGGAAGGTTTATCTAGTAAAATTATATTTTTCAATTAAAAAAAAAATTATTTTTTAAAGATTTGTTTTTTTTTTTTTACTCATGTTTGTTTCAATTTCCTAAATTTTAATTATTTCATTTTTGTATATTTCTATTTTTTATTATGCTCTATATTTCTCACATACACACACGCACACATATATATTTTTATATATGTATATATATATTTTTATATATGTATATATATTTTTTTATATATGTATATATATTATATATATATATATATATATACAAACTTTTATTAATGATCTTTCAGATGAAATTAAAAATGCCTTTGATCAGCAATTCAACAATGATTATTACATTTTAATATGTGGAATCTATTCAACTCTTTCCTCTCATTCTTTTTTTTACTCTTGAATTTTTAACTTTACTTTTTTGGAATTGGATATATTTTGTAATGGTTTATGTTAAGATCTTCTTTCGTTAGAAGTTTTGGTTGTCTATAATACTTTCAAATTTTCCAAATTTACTTTAATGATTTAGAATTCTTGTAAGGTTTTTGATAGTGTCTTTCTAAGGAGTATTACTATTTTTCTCAAACACAATTCATCTCTGAATTGTATTTTATGAGTATTTTATTTTAGTTTAAATTATTTTTGCCGAATGACTTTGTACAAAATTTCAACATATCTGAGTCCTTAAGCAAAACTTCCTATTTTACAAAAAACTTTTTTTTTTGTTTTGTTTTCGGGTTTCATAAAATTTATTGATAAGTTGACATATTATTAAACCCTTATGTTATTCATGGCAACAGATGCTTTTGTTTCTTTAGGAGCATAAATGCAGACTGCTTTATTTTATTTATCCCCATCTCCAGGAGGTTAGACACAAGGTCAGGTGTGGGTTTTGATGAAAGTGTTTCTATGGAACGAACTGGATTCAAACCCAGCACAACCATTCCCTCAGTCCATGTCGTTAACCAGATAGCCACAGTGCCATCCCCCAAACTGCTTCATATGAGAGCCTAAACATGGACTGCTTTATATGAGAGCCTAAACATGGACTGCTTTATATGAGAGCCTAAACGCGGACTGCTTTATATGAGAGCCTAAACACGGACTGCTTTATATGAGAGCAGAAACACGGACTGCTTTATATGAGAGCAGAAACACGGACTGCTTTATATGAGAGCAGAAACACGGACTGCTTTATATGAGAGCCGAAACACGGTCTGCATTTTATAAGAGCCGAAACACGGTCGGCATTTTATAAGAGCCGAAACACGGTCGGCATTTTATAAGAGCCGAAACACGGTCGGCATTTTATAAGAGCCGAAACACGGTCGGCATTTTATAAGAGCCGAAACACGGTCGGCATTTTATAAGAGCCGAAACACGGTCGGCATTTTATAAGAGCCGAAACACGGTCTGCTTTTTATAAGAGCCGAAACATTGATAGGCCCTTTTCTTTTCAGAGCCTAATCACAAACTAAATTAAAATGTCTGTTTCTGAATAATCTACCATAAATCAATTTAATCAGTGAAGCCCATAAAAGCCATCTGTGTGGATCAACCTTAAATAGAGCATAGATTAAATTGGGCAAACCTTCAAACAACTATCACAAATAGGGATTATCAAACAGCCTTGAGTGTTGACTCCACCAACTATTTTACATATCCTTCAAGAACCTGTGATGAATGTTAATATTACTCACTTACCTGAAACTAAAAAGGTACACTGCCTCATCGCTTCCTTCTATATTAAGTCTGAAAATGATGTGCATGTAGCCTACTTCCACCTGTATATGCATTTAGATATAGAAGGTTTCAAATTTGACTGAGGTCTAAACTGACGGAGACAAAGTGATAAGGAAAAAGAAGAATTAAGAGTCAGAAGAATTGGCAGGAGGCAGTAACAGTGAAATGAACAAGAGGAAGGACATGTACTTTCCGGTAAATCGTACGGCAACATAATAAAAGGGAAAACAATAGACATCGTAGAAAAACAAAAGTTAAAGTAACACACGTGGTTGTTAAGAAGTTTATTCTACATCCATCTCAGAAGCAAATGACACCGCATTTATATGGACATGGCATTGGCACGATATGATGATAATAGATCAAGATCTTAATCATAATTAGTAAAAGTTCAATTGGATACACATATTTACATCTTTATATTTTGTATCTTAAAATAAATTTGTCCGCAAAAGAATTGATCATCATTTTTTCTGCTCATTTCTTACATAACTCAAAAATATAAAATTTCAAAACTGTATTGAATAAGAACATATTTTTATCCATGATTAAAGAATCTTACTTTCTGACACTTGAACATCATAGTTGACTTTTTGGCTAGGAACAAAGTGTAGTATCTGTTCTGATACTATACTTAATCTTTTCTGTCACTTGAACCTTGTTTTAGAAATTAAGTAATTACTATATTTAAAAGGGAATGTTCGATAACCTAAAAATAAACGTGATAATCTACACATATCTTGACTGGAGTGTTTTCATTTTTATTCATTTTTTAAATTAATTTTTTTTTTTTACTGACATATCACCATGTATCAAGGTGGAAAAATTATTGGAGGATAAGGGTGAATGAAATAGATAGATTGACAGTTGAATGATAAAAGAATACTATGGGAGTAGAAAATCTCCACATATCACTTATTCCAAACAGACAACCCAGAAAACGGCAATTATTCCCCCTTTGTCAGAAACGTCGCTCATGGAATGGTGAATACCAAAGGACAAATTAAGGGAGGGAAGCGAGAGTTACGAGGCTACCAACAATAAACCCAAAATCCGCTTTTTACTCTCAACATATAAATTCAGAAGGATTTTTAAATCAATGTAGTTATTTATTTTTAGGCCATAATAGTAGGGGGCACTTGATCTGAAATAGGGAGAGATGAGTTTATTAGCTGTAGGCTGGATCGTTCTCATTTGTGAGAGGATGGTCATGATGTTTCAGATGCAATTATTTGCAACTAATTCTAACTACCTTTTCTGTTTAGGCACTAGACTTAGCCCCCCACTTTAAAATTCGACCTTAGGCACAAATTTTTCACTTGTGGGGAGGCAGATAAATAGGGGAGTCATTTTACATATGAATCAACATGGTACAATTTTTTGTTTTTTAACCAGCTCAATTTTGTTATTGACATTGGTTTCACTAATTCTTTCTAGAATGAGGTACTTACAGGAGGGACTACGTGAAGATTGCTAACACCCATAAGTGAAAGTGGTGCTATGGAAATGACTGGATTTGAACTTGGCATACCAAAGCTGTCAGTCCATGTCGGTATCCACTTCACCGCAACCACCTCCCATTTATTTCATTGTAACAATAAAAAAGATGAAGAAGTTTAGGTTGTTAATAAAACAAATTTTTTTTTTTTGTTGTTGAACCTAAACAAGACATATTGTCATGCGAAGCGTAAGGGACTACTGTGATATGGGTCACATTTACAGGCTGGCAACCTGGTGGAGGAGTTGGGTAGCCAGATGTTTGTTCACATTACATTTAAATTTCTGTATGTTAGTATGGTTGGGAACAGAAAGAAAATTCCAAAGGCAAGCGGTTTGAGGAAAAAGCTGTTATAGTAGGAAATGTACTGGTATCTAGGGACCTCTACAGTGAATGGGGTGCAATTTTGCTGTTAGTCGGGTGGCTTGGGTGTATTTACATTGAGAGGATACTAAATGCAATAAGTTCATCGGATCACATTTTATGGAAGTACTTGTAAAACAAACACAGGAGTGCAACACTACGGCGATGCAACAGGGACTGGAGCTTGTCAGCCAGTACTGGGCCTGTTAGGTTAGAAATTATTTTTTACACCCTTTCTAAGGGGGAGAAGCTAGTGGTTACTGCACCAGTTCAAATGTTGCAACAATACTCTGTGCACAGGCGAATGGCGTCTTTATAGAGATATAGAATACGAGCGGGTGTGATAAGTTTTTTAGCCCAGTAGAGGGAGCCTACCTTGTACACTTGTTTATCAAAGTTAACAATTTCACCAATCAGAACCATGATTACTATTCTAACTTTATTGTAAAACCTTTCTTCAGTCTCCATATTTATTTCTCTCTTAGTAAGTAGGCCTACCGTGTTCTTCTATACAGAAATGCAGGGGAGAGTTCCACTCCTTCCTCTGGGCTGCTCCACTTACCTTTGACCCACACCTTATAACACTGAGTTTTTAGCAAGGAGGCATCAAGTAAACATTTTTTTAGCCTTTGATATGACACGACCAAGGATTGAACCCCAATCTCCCAGCTTGTAAGCGAACCTTCTCATCATGTATTACAATTGTGAACAAAAACGTAAACATATTAGCATTTTTATATAAAACCAGAGAAATATTTTTAACATAATTCTTATTGAAATTTGTATTCTTTAAATTATTTGACCTACTGTTTTAATTTTGGATGATATTCTCTCAATGTTTCGGACGATGTAACCTCTGACCTTCCTCAGGTGTGTCTTGTCGAACTCGGGAACCTGCACGCAATTTTGATGGAATACTCTAAAGAAGTTGATGGGATACAGCAAACTGGGGTCCATGTTTGAATTTGAAAGCCACAAGTTCTTTAAAAAAAAAATATCGGTTCTGAATCGACAAGGATGTTGTTCCCCAATGTTATTGCTACTAATTTGAAACTTAGTTTTGAAAAAATTGTAACGTTTTGAACAACGGTAGGTAAATTAATGAAATTGAAGATATGTTGCATCGATCTTTTGCGAAACACCATATTGAAAATTGTATGTCTGTAGCAGGTTTGTATTTGGGATATGTTAGATTACATAGAAAGGAAATTGCCGCTAGGAATTAAGTTAACGTTTTCAAAAAAGTAACACAGCAAAAGAGAAATTCAAGATAGAATATGTGACATGTCTTTGATCCAACTCAAGAAAAATGATATTGCTCACTGTTAGCAATCGATATTAATCATTTACAAAATAAATTAAGAATGGCCGGTTGTTGTCTTTTATTCAAATTCTAAAATCTATTTCAATTTTAACATCACAAGTGGGGGGGGGGGCCATTCTTTGATCTCCACAGATCTTTTACGTTGTTAGAAACAGTTGCTTGTCTCTCTGACGGTGTTGGCGACATCCATTTGTAAAGATGGTCGTAGTAGTGATGTGGCAGTTGGAGACATGTTGATCTTTTCTTCCATTTCTTTATGGTTGGAATAATAGAATCAATAAATCACTTCATTAATTGCGTTTGGGTTTAGATTTACTTCTTATAGTAATTTGTAGTAGGTAGATCAACATGAATTGCATCTTCTCCTTCCAAACCCCTGTAAGGCAGAGAAAGACCTAAAACACACACGTAATTACTTCAACAATTCCTAGAGGCAGGATCTCTCTCGCTTTTCTGCCACATATTTTGTTCCTCATAACGTCATATCCTGCCACATAATCTTAATTCTAAACAGAATTTTCCTTTCTTTGCTTAATTTTAACCTTATATGAAAAATGTCCGATTTTAACATTTTTACACACCCTTATCTAAATATTGCCAATGCTTGATTAGTTTAATAAATTATTAAATAAAAACTTTTTTCCTCTTGTAAAAATCAAATAATTTTTTTAATGAAAAATTTTTCAGATGTGTTCAATAGGTATTACATTTTTTTATTTTTATGATGAAAATCGCTCCAGATAAGGCATGAAGCCACTTCATGTAAAGAACTTAAAAAAAAAAATTACCACTTCAAGTTAAAAAAACTAGCTAACAATATATTGCGACCCAGAAAATAACAATTCTTCCCCCTTTATCAGAAACATCACTCATGAAATGTAAAGGACTTAAAGACAAAATAAGGGAGGCGAGAGTTACGAGGCTGCCGATAGTAAACCCAAGGTCCATTTTTTACTCTCCTAAAATTAATTATTTTTCCAAAATGATATTTTTAAAATTTTTTATGGAAGTCGCTCCAGACAAGTCATGAAGCTACTTGATGTAAGGAGCTAATCATAATAATAAAAAGAGAGAGGAAGGTAGAATCACTTAAAGACAAACCAAGCCTAAAAGAGACCCCACCACCAGCATTCAATCTCTTGGACTCTAAACAAGTGAGCCAAAAAGTAAGCTTTTTAAGAGTCCACTAGGGAAGGAAGGGGTTTCAAGGCTGACTGACAAATAAGTTTACTTGACTCCTCCCAAAATATTGAAAGTATAAAATGCAAAATTAGTTTTCAAATAGTGGCATTCAAGAAGTTATTTTTTTTAGCGAAAATCAAATATATTTCTTTAAGTTTGATTCATAAAAGCAATATACTTTGAGGAAAACATTGCGAAGACTTATGTCAGTCTGTTGCTAAGGTTGCTGGAAAAATGGCTGGATTATCCTCCCACTCCAGAAAGTACCGGACTCCAGATGCAATCCTCTACCTATATGAGAGTAAAATGTATCCTAAGATGGAATATTGCTGCCACGTCTGGGGAGGTGCCGCTCAGAACATCTTTCCTTTCTTGATAGAGTACAAAATCAACTTCGAAGTCTAGATTTCTTTTCTTCCCTACTCGCATAAGATACATTGCTAGTCTCTCTCTACTATTATTTCCATGGAAATAGAAAAGACTTTCCTTTCTTCTTCCATGTGCCTAGCATCAATTGGAATTTCCATGGACAGAGCTTCTTTGCAAGGGATTCCCGTCTGTGGAGCATTACTGCAAGACTACTTCTCTTCAGATTACAACATAGTCGTCTTTAAATCCGACATAAAAAAATACTTGTCTTAAACCGTTCCATATGTAATTAAACTTAGTTTATTCCTTTGATCAATTTTAGTACTCCCATAATGTTCTTCATCTTTCGGTCGACAATCATTCTATCTCAGTAAGCCTTCTCCTCGAGGGACTCTTGACCTTGATAAGTGGTTACCCCAATAGTAAAAAAAAAAAAATTAAATTAAAAAATATATTCAAGAAATGTTAAAAAAAAAAAAAAAAAATTCTGTTTTTAAAGATTCTATAAAGTAAGCACAAATGTGTTAGATGTTGTATTTTAAAGTTTCTGAGGCAAAGACAGAATATTTTGTAGGTAAAAAGGTACAGAAAATCTGCGGTCATTTCTGGATTTAGAAGCCACAAATTAGTTAAAATCACGTTTCACATTTAACTCGACAAAGAATGTGTTCCTAGTGTAATAGTATTCGGATTTTCAGGTCGAGCAGGAAAGTTCCCTAAACGAATTAACTAACAAGCGACAAAAGAGTTGAATAAATTTAAGGCGATTTTATTATTTTACTATCTTTTTATAGTAAATCATAACTATTGGATGGAAAAAGCTAAATCTGTTATCCTATTAATAAATATTATGGCTGATTATTAGAGTACAAAGCAAAATTTTCCACAAAATGATCAGTACATGAAAAGAACATAAACATATTTTTTATCAGAACTTCTTGCAAACAATTTGACTTACAGTAACAATACTCTTTCTATAAACAAAATAAATTTAAAAAAAAAATATTAATATAGCAATATTTCTTATTTGTTGTTAATCAAGCAATAATTTCTGTTTTTAAAGATTCCATAAAATAAAAGAAGTACATATTTGTTAGATGCAGTATTTTCATAGTTTTGGAGACAAAGCAGAAATATCTTTTAAAAGTAAAAAGCTTTATGTGATACAGAATATCTGCAGTCATTTCTGGATTTAGAAGCTACAATTTAGTTAAAATCAAGTATTTTAGATCAAATTTGTTTTAGAAGTCAATCTTTTTGATTTAAATTTAATTCTAAAACTTCAAATAAATATTTCCTAATTTACAAAGTTGAATAGTTTCACTAAAAACACCTTACAAAATAGCACTTTGGCCATTTTTGTTTGCATTTTCTATTTTCCTACACTTTTGACATTTTCTTACAATAAATTAATTTCGGACTGTCAAATCAAAATTCTCAAGTGTTATAAATGCTTATCCAGACTAGATTTGTTTTATTAACACGGATAAAAACAAAAACAATAACATTATTACACAAATCTTATGATTATCGATTTAAAGTGGAGATGTTGTAAAAAGAGGAAAACATGACCTAACCTAATCATTTTTCTAGGATTTCTCTAGCCATTTTGAAGCTATTAAACAATGTTGTGAATCTATTGCCATTTTGAAGCTATTAAACAATGTTGTGAATCAGCGCGTGTTGGGTTCAATCCCAACACACACCTCTTAATTGCCCAAAGCTGTTAACTTTAAAAAGCGCATTTTAAGATGTGCATTTAGTTATCCAAATGGTTTCCTTGCAATGACACATCGAGTATTACTTGTAAAAAGAACTCTTCAAATATTTGTTCCCTTGTTTCTTTTGTCGGATCTGTTATGAGCTCCAAGAATTCTTTGATGATCATGTTTTTTGGTAACTCCTAATTCCATCTTTCTGGTGGTGGTAATATTGTAGCATTGTAGATGTAGACTTAGTATTTGTTGTTATGTGAAAACAATTTGAAATGGAAATCAATATCTGTCTGAGAATGTTGTCTCAACGTTCCTCTTGTAGAACTAGTTTTCTGGGTGTGACGAGTGTTGGTTTATAAAAGACTTTGATAGGGCTGTGAATACAGTATTCCAATTTTCCATGTCTTGCCTTGTGTGCTTCTGATTTACCCCTCCATCATCTCGGTTCTCATAGTATTCCATTTGTTGGTTCATCCGGTCATAATCTGACGGACAGACTAGTAATGCCTTCTGATTGATGTTGGCACTATCTTCAAGGTTTTATCAGGTGTAGAATATGATTCTAAACTCGTTTTTCGCAACAAAAGAATCAGATGTTAATGCAGAACTAATCTTTGCTAACCTATTCCAAAGTTACCAATTTGAAACAGAAAAACAATTATTATTATTTTTGAATATTCAAGCAGAATCTATATATTACTCCTGTTTGAAACATCCTCCTCCTCCAACGAACCATCTCGCGTGTTCTTTGTGCTTGGTGATCTTGCAAATAATTGAACAAAAGATACTTTAGTCAAATTTTACCGACATAAAAGTATTGATCAATTATTCTTGCAAGTAATTGCTAATGAGTGATGGGACCAGCACATCAATGAGGACTCATTGATTGATAGCTAAAAAAAAATGTTTAATTCAAATAAAATATTTGGAATTAAAATTCTATTTTCTTTAAAAAAAACAAAAAAACTAAGTTTAGAATGATATTCTTGACCCTTGAAAAACCTTTAGAATGATATTCTTGACCTTTTTGAAAAACCTTTAGAATGATATTCTTGACCTTTTTGAAAAACCTTTAGAATGATATTCTTGACCTTTTTGAAAAACCTTTAGAATGATATTCTTGACCTTTTTGAAAAACCTTTAGAATGATATTCTTGACCTTTTTGAAAAACCTTTAGAATGATATTCTTGACCTTTTTGAAAACTTGTTAGAGTGACTTACAAACAGCATTAAGAGAGAACTGATTGTGAAATAAGTTTGACCACTTATATAATATGCAAAACTCTAACTATATTCTAGTGGGCAGAATAGGATGCTGTTTTGTCAGGTAAGTTGTAGCCAGTCCTTGATCAATACATTCTATCTGAATGGTGTATCTCGTTTACGTATTTTCAGGAGGCCATACAATTTTGGAAGTTAACCATCAGGGGATCAAAATTTCAGGTACTCTTTCTTTGAAAGATGGCCATCTTTATATGTAGTCCTTAGCTGCTGCTGCTGCTTCAGGTTTCCTTTTGTTTCTTTCAGTTTTTACTTTTTTTCCTTTTTTTTTTATTTGGGCTTCCATCTAGAGAAACACTGGCATACTTTGGAGAATCTGCTGGTTGGACCCTATTTTTGTCACATTAAATAAGAAGGAAGTGTCATATTGTAGGACAGTCCCAAGTTAATACTGGACAGGGAAAGTTGCATTAAATGTTAGCTCTTTGTACCAGTCTCTATAGCATCACCATGTAGGTTTGACACACTTGAAAAGAATGACATTTTCAACTGAATGTATGAAAAGGGTTTTAGCTTCAGGATCGGAAAGAACGAAGGACAACCAGATTTGAGAAGGGGTCGAGAAAAGCTAGTAACTAGTTATGGCCGGGCTCCCAGATCAAGTATACAAAGATGGCTAATCACGTTGACAGGGCGGTTCTCATTAGATCACCGAAGTTAAGTGATGTTGAGCCTGGTCAGTACCAGATGAGTGACCATTTTGGAAATCTGTATGTGAGAGAACGGTGACACCTCCAAAAAACTAATGCCCTCATCTCCCCCCAATCGGGACATACATGCAACTGGGTTCTCATTAGATCACCGAAGTTAAGTAATGTTGAGCCTGGTCAGTACCAGATGAGTGACCATTTTGGAAATCTGTATGTGAGAGAACGGTGACACCTCCAAAAAACTAATGCCCTCATCTCCCCCCAATCGGGACATACATGCAACTGGGGATCGCTGCCAAGTAATGGTCCTCCCATGACAATGAATGCAAAGCATGTGAGAAGTCAGCCAGATAAAAACGACAACTAACAGAAGAAAAAAAAATAACTAGTTTCACGATAGTATCATATCTTCTCATAAATGCTCATAATTTTAGTTACCCCCACAGATCTGAGCACCTATAGCTGCCCCCCCCCCCCAAAAAAAAAAAACTTGCATTCAAGGTTTACAGTTATTACTCTTTTGTCAATGTTTGAATGCGGTTTTTCAGGATGGCTACAGGCGGCCAAAATGATAGGTGTTTTAAGTGTTCTGATCTTGATATGATTAATGATTACTTAAACAACAGGTATTACAAACCATTACAACTATCATATATCATTTATTTCTATGAGAGTTAAGGTTTTCTGCCAAATTTATTTAAATGATATCTCTAAAAACTTTTAAAAAAATGTGTTTCTCTTAAATTATGGAGAATAGAAAGTGGACATTGGCTTTACTCTCGCCAGCCTTGTAACTCCCGCTACCCCCTTTTTTTGTCCTTTAGTCCTCACGTTCCATGAGCGATGTTTCAGACAAAGAGTCGCCTATTGTTTTGAGTGGGTAGTATGTGTAGATTGTTAATCCTCACATAGTAATCATCGCCATTCAACTGTCAATGTATCCATCTAATTAACCCTTATCCTCGAGTGCTTTTTAGCCTCGATAAGTAATGATTCAGACAAATAAGAAAGATTATGACTGTCATTGATGACTAAGTACATATGGCGAACATTTGATAAACAAATTAGAATTCCTGAACAGAAACAACCATTACAAATATGCCCATGTGACTGTGTAGGCCGATGTGCGAGTGGCAGTTCTTACAATAACGGGCACAGATGAAGGTTTTAGTTACAAGGACTGCTGCAACATGTCTTAGCTAGTATTTTGTCTCTCCCATGAGCCAACCCTTCTCCTTTCTGCTCCTACAGTAGCCCCATGAATAGGCAGTATGATCAGTGACTGGAATCATTTAGGAAGATGTTGCAGACCCCAAGTTTTATAAAATCTGAGTAATCTGGGGAGAAGCTCCACAGAACACGCTTTCCTGCCTTGACAGAGTACAAAATCGACCTCAAAATTTAGTGACAGTGATCTTTTCTCTTCTCTACAACCCCATTTCTCACAGAAGAGCTGTTGCTAGTCTCTCTTTCTACTCTATCAATATATCCGTAGAAGGTGCTCGATTGAGCTCAAATCTTTGTTCCTCCTTGTAAGACATTTGCAGCAAGAACTCGTTTTCTACCACATGTAGCTTCTATGGGCCTAGCACCAGACAGGATTTTCATAGATAATGCCTCTTTGCAAGGTTGTCTCGTCTGTGGAACACATTACTGCAGGACTGCTACCCTGCTGATTACAACTTGTCTGTCTTCAAATCCAATGTCAGCAGATACTTGTCAAAAACCGCCCCATAGGTAATAATCAGTTCATACCATTGATCAATGTTAGTACTCCCATAGTGTTCTTCATATTTCAACTGACAATAATTTCAGTTTCATTACCCTTATCCTTAAGTGGCTCTTGGCCTTGATGAGTGATGACCTAAATAGTAAAAATAAAATTCTTTTAAAGGATTAACGACGATTGGACACAACTAACCCAAATCATTATTTTAGGAAAAAATTACTTTAAGCTATCTCTGTTTTTATTATTTCTCTATTCGAAAAATCTGAACTCTTACTTATTGATAATTAATCAGAATTATTATTATTAGTAGTATTACTAGCAACAATATGGTTCTCCCCTCGGCCGCATATTTTTGTTAGTATATATAATGTAAATGTTGAGTTTGCTACTGAACGGCCAATTGTGAAAATTTCTTGTTGACGTACACTGACCTACCAACAGGAGAAGGTAATGCCTGGGAGGATGGTATTACGACCATGGAACAGATACTACATTACCTCCCATTGGAGGAGGTAGTGCTTAGAAGGATGATCTCATAACAAACAAACATATACTACATTACCCCTCAATAGAGACCGTAATACATGAGAGGATGGTCTCATATTACACTAAGCACTCCCCCCTCATGAATTGAGCCTTGAAATAGTACAATAGTATGTTAATAGAAGTAATAGTATTGTTTCAGCTCTCCAGTAGTAATAAACTTACAATAGTTCATTAATAGAAGTAATAGTATAGTTCGGCTTTAGACAGATACCTAATCTCCATTAGTAATAGATTATTATCATTATTTACTCAGAAGGATTTCTCATGTGAGTCATTTTCAGTGACTGCTCATTGACAATAACAAGTGGTGTTCCCTGGAGTCTGGGTGACAAGTCTTCCCAGTCTTTTGATAACCGTTGCAAATCACTATACATTATCGCAACAGCCGTTTACTATTGACTTCTGATTAATAACAAGCGTTGGCTTTTTCTGGAATTTGAGGTGCAATAAGCCACCCTTAGCTTACAGTATGCTCTGTGCCCTTCCAGTTCAGGTCTAGATGGTGCTCTTCCTCCTCTGACTTTGCATTCTCCTTGAACCTTAATGACTATTTGGTGTGGTACTAACCGAGGCTGGTGCCACCATTTTGTTGGGGTGGGGGGTGGGGAGGGGATTATCAGATTATTGGACTTTTGTTAGTTTCAGTTCCCTTAGTTTATGCTAGTATTATTATTAGTAGTAGTATTATTAGTAGTAGTACTGGTTAAATGGAGTAAGTGCCAGGCCAGAAATCGCTTTACAGTGCCCAATCCTTTGAAACTTAGACGCTGCCCCCACCCCCATCTTAGAAATAAAAGTCTGAAGCGTTGTTTAGTTGCATAACATTATTTTTAAGGTTGGACTTGTTTCCGATCAAAGCAAGGCTGGTGTACTTGTTGAACTTTTCTGATCTTGAAAACTCAAAATGAGCGATGAAACCACCACATTAGTGAGCATTCACCTCAAAGCATTTTCAGTGTATTTTCAGTCAATTATTTATCTATATAATAATACACTAAGGCAATTTAATGTGCGTATGTACGTTATCACTCTCAACTCCTTTTTTAAAAGATGGGATCGTCCAATTACTGAATAAAAGTAATTTCTAAATTTCATCTGATGTTGCTGTTGTGTCAAACGTAAAACTCAAACTAAAATACACTTTCTTGGCCTTCACACTAGGTTCAAAGTGTAGTATCTGTTCTGTCTAAAAGTTGTGCAATAATATTGTGCGATATGCGTTCATGCCAGACTTACATCGAATGGAAATATATCACAAACTCTTAGAAGGGTTTTGGAGATAGACCCCCATAACAAGATATATTTTATAACTACATTAACCAGAATACTTAGACAAGTATGTTTCAGTTTCAACTAAGATGGTACAATAATACTGTGGGGTTTGCATTCGTTTTGAACATCCATAGAATGGGAGTATTTTAAAGCATGACAGCAATATACAACCGATGAACTGTGGAATTTCCACGGGTCACGGTAGTTATTATTATTCCAGAAAGTAATGAGTAAAAGATGAAAGTATATTATCAAACATTTATATGTTTTAATAACTCTCATTTCTTTCTAACTGAGAAGTATCAAACTGTTGATGATGGCTAAAGTGTTTGCCGAAAGTGCTAGTAGAGACAAAACCATTGGCCAATTACTACATGACTTATATCAGACAATAGTCTTGCTTATTCAAACATATTAAAGACTCATGCGATCTTTAACCAAAGAAAGGCTTTCTGACCAAATATACCATTTTTAGACTTGAACTAAAAATGAATGACGCCTGGTTTTTAAATATCTAAATACCATGTGATACAACAGGGGAACTTCTTTAAGCCTAAGAAGCAAATAGAGGATCTAGGATACAGTAGCCCCCACCCTCCCCATAAGGAGATACTAAAAAAGGTCACTTAATTTTAAAAAGAACAAAATAACTCTTTGCTAATTTACAGGAAAAATAGATTCTACTTTTTTAGGCTATTACATGTAAACAGCCTGAAAAAGTAGTCAATGAAAATAAATAAAAAAAAACAAAAACATTTCGGAATTTAGAGTGGTGGATCATTTCTGCATATAGATTTAATGTAATGATCACCCACTTCCAGACCAGGTAACGTTTATAAGGACTATGTTTAAAATGCTATCTGATCCGAAAGTGAGTGATCATGTCATGTAAATTTATACGCGAAAGTGATTCACCACTTTAAAATTAAAATTTTTTTTTTTTAATCTCCTTTTGCCATCTCTTTTTTCATGCCGCTTACATGAAGTACCTACAATCAGTTTTTAATGGAGATTCTGTGTAAGCAATATTTACTTAAATAAAATAAATTAAATAAACATAACCCATGTTTGTATTCGAATTAAATTCAAAACAATTTTAAAAAACAGTTTTATATTTTTTGTAAAAAAAAAAAATTTCTTTCTAATTCTTGTCTTTGGAACGGTGGTAGGTAATTAAAAATGGCAATATATACCCACCATTGTGCCAGAGACAGGTATAAAAAAAGTGCCTAATTTAAATAATAGAATTGCCTTTGATTATACAAAGACATAAATAAGGATACTAACTCTTGACTGAAATCATGTGACAGGAAGTAGAAAGAGATACCAGCATTACAAAGACGTGGGGGGGGGGGGCGACGAAACTCCAGACATTTTTACTATACCAGGATAATTTATTTAATAAGTTTCTGGAGATTTTGCATTGAATTTTCGATAATTTAATTTTAAATTTGTTTAAATTTAAACTTAATAGTAAAAATGAATGTAACCATTTTGAAATCTGAAAAAACTATCTTTTACTAAATATTCAGAAAATGCTAGAAAGTTATAACTCGCTGAGAATTATAATTAGGCTGTAACGTTTTGACTTCGAGCAAGTACTTATCAGCCCATTTGGCATAGTAGTTAGTGTTAACAAATGAGCTGGGAGACCAGGGTTCAATCCTCAGTCGAGTCTTACCAAAGACTCAAAAAAATGCTACTTGATGCCCCCTTGTTAAACACTTAGCATTATAAGGTGATGATCAAGGGTAAGTGGAGTAGTCGTGGGAAAGGAGTGTCACTCTCCCCTACAGCACGGTGATGAATACCATGAGATGATTTAAAATCTCCATGTACCACCAACCCAAAACAAAAGACGACCCAGAATACAACAATTCTCCATTGTTTATCAAAAATAGCACTCATTGAATTCGAGAACTAAAGGAGCAAAAATTACGAGGCTGTCAAACGTAAACCCAAGGTCCACATTCTACTAAGTTGGACTTGCAACAGTAAGTGCAATTTTGAACAACTGGTTTGACTTGAGACAAAATAATAGGAAGGCAGTACTCTACGACTAATAGAGAAATATTTAACCATCAATAAAGATAGTTATGTCGCCATGACAAATGGTTTCAAATATCTCAGTTCAACAACAGCAGCAACTGCAATATCCTCGGCGAAATCACATCTAAAATCAATGCTGCATGGCTGAAATTGCATACTGCCAGAAGAGTGCTGTATGATGCACAAATCAGTGATCGAATTAAGTCCAAGATCTATTAGACTAGTAAGACCTGTTGCTTTGTACAATTTCGAGTGTTGGCCTTCGATGGCCATGATCTAAAAGTGGCTTCAAATATCTCAGTTCAACTGCATTATAATTGGCGAAATATCCTCCCAAGTTAATGTTGAATGGCTGAAATGTCGTATTGCTACTGGTGTCTTCTGTGACTGACTCAGGTTCAAGATCTACCTGGCTGTAATACAACCTGCTGTTTAGTACGGCTTCGAGTCTTTACCATCAAGGAGAGAAGAAGAAAGAAGAATGTCGATCATAGAGATGAAGACGTTTTATTTAAGTGCTGATCTGACAAAACTCAACCATGTCTGAAATGTAGATGTTTGTCATCTTTACGATGGTATGCCGACTTCAGACAAAGTGAAGGAAAATTACCTGTGCTGGTACAGAAATGTTCTGCATGCAAACGACAACACTGTTGTGAAAATGAGATTCAAGATAGATTTCCCTGGGAAACAAACAAAGATCGTTGGATACCCCACACCAAGGACTCAAGATGGCCGGACTTCATCCTGACCAAGCATTTAAACAGATATGGTGGAGGGGGAAATCCAGTGCAGCACATGGAAGTAAATGATGATGTTTCAGCTTCAATCAAGAAGAATCCTCATCATGAGAAGATGAAAAAGAATGTACATAATTTTCCACATATTGTTGTATGGAATTAAACAGTGGAAATATTTTAAAATCTATAATAATATGCTAAGTCAATTTCATGTTCATACAAACGTTATCACCCTTAATTCCCCCCTCTTAAAAGATCGGATCGCCTAATCGCCAAAGATGCAATGCAAAAAAAGTATTTCGGGCTAGGATCAAAGTGTAGTATATATTCTGTCCAAAACTGGTACAATAATATTGTGGGGGTCTACATATGTGTCGGACATCTATAGAATGGAAACATGTTACAAACTCCTACAAGGGTTTGGGAGATACACCCGTGTAACCGGATATATTCTGAAACTACATTAACACGATTATTTAGATATGTATGTTTCATTTTAAAAAAAGGTAGTACAATAATATTGTGGGGTCTGCGTTCGTGCTGGACATCCATAAAATGCATTGCAGCAATATATAATGTACGAAGCATAAAACTGTGGAATTTCCACAGGTCCGGCTAGTATTAAACTTTCTTTATGATACCTAGAGCAATGTATATCCCCACCCCGTAAGGGAGCCTGTGCAATGAGATATATAATGAAGCGAGTGTTGCACACTCTTCAACCATACTTTTTCCTGGCAAGAAGAAATCCAAGACAACTGAAAAAAATGCTGGGATTAGCAGAGAAGGAGTGGTGTTATTTTAGAGGATTTTTTTATGATGACTTTAGAAAAGAATGTCTCATTTTTGAACTGCAGATGATTAAATCTGGACAGTATAGAGAGATTGTACAGAACAGAAGACTTTGTTGGTATGGTTACATTGAAAGAATGAATGAGAATGCGTGGGTTAGTAGATGTAGAACAGTTGAGGTAGCAGGGTTAGTTGGCAGGGGCAGACCAAGGAAAACATGGGAAAAAATGATAAGGATGGACTTGGACGAAAGAAGGATAAATAAATAAAGACCTGGGTGATATAGGTTAGTTTGGAAGTCAATTTCTACAAGACATCCAATACATGCCAGCATGTAAAATGGATGTAAAACCGAAAATGATGATTTTTGAACTGTGCATTTGTTCTGTACAGATATGACTTTTGGCCAGGAACAAAGTGTAGTATCTGTTCTGATGGATACTACACCCTATAAACTGGTATTGTCTTGGCCTTCGGGGCTTGATTTACACCGGTCTATGGGTCTGTCCTGTGCAGTTCTAGGAGGTTCACCCTCCAGGCTTTGCCTCCCCTCTTTGGGGAGGAGTAAGTTTGTAGCTTACTGCCTGAGGCGCCTCTACCGGGGAATGCCGACGAGGCCGCCCAGGCATTTGTTGTAGGCCAGAGAGCTCACCTTCTCTGGCGCTAGCTTTTCAAATCCCACTTTCCCGACCTTGTGTCACATCTTACCTTGTGGGAGGAAGATAAATAAAATGACTTTATTTCCAGATCTGAAATCGAAGACTTACATCAAATCTGTTGTTATGATCGCTGGAAAAATGGTTGGATCATTCTACAACTCCAGAAAGTATGTCACGACTGACGCAATCCTCTATCTGTATAAAAGTCAGATATGTCTTAAGATGGCGTACTGCTGCTATATCTGGGAAGTACCATGCAGAGCACTTTTTCCTGTCTTGACAGAATCGACTTCGCAATCTAATGGGGGATGATCTTTTCTTTTCCCTACGACCCCTATTTCACTGTAGAGACGTTGCTAGTCTTTCTCTACTCTATCATTATTTTCATGGTAGGGGTTCGACTGAGTTCACATCTCTAGTTCCTCCCCTTCCCGTAAAACATTCACAGCAAAAACTCGTCTAGCTACAACCACTGCAAATAACTTTCCTTTCTCCCTCTGTGTATCTAAAACCAAACAGAACTTCCATGAACAAAGTTTCTTTCCTAGGATTTTCTATTTGTGGAACACAATATCATGGGGTTCCTTCCCAGCTGATTATAACATAGTAATTTTCAAGTCCAATTTTTACAAATATTTCTTGAGGCATTTTCTTAAATAATCAAATTCTACCCATCCACCCATTGTTTCCAATCCTCTCATAGTATTGTTCATTGTTCAACTGTCAATCTAATTAAAACTTAGCCTTGAGTGTCCTCCAGGTGGTGATCAGTGATGACCCATCAATAATAAAAAAACAGATGTCAGCAAAAGAATTCATTTTTAATTTATACTTCTGTCGAGTACAGCCAATTAATCTGGCCGATGACAGCAAATTGACGCAAATCATGATTATTACCTTTTATTATTTTATCTCTTGGTCCTTTTTCAATATTTGTATCTTTTTGTCCGTGTTTTAAAGTTTTTAAGAATCATTTTTAGAGCAGTTGCTCAAACATTACACGCTATCTTTTGGAGATGGAACAGCTTTCGAAAATCTAAATTCAAATCCTAATGTTTCCAACACCTAAGAAGTAGTTTTCATTATGTAGAACATATTTTGTCCTTATTGAGAATGTAATATATATAGATATATATATATATATATATATATATATATATATATATATATATCTATGAGGATAAAATACATGATATCTCACAAAATGATATGTCACAGAGACAGAATCTATGAAAGACAGAATGGAAAAAACAATTAAACACAGAGGGAAAAAATCAAATAAACAAGAGATTGACTGATTTTATTCATATCAATGAACATCTTTAGAAAGTTTATTCTAACGAAACCGGTCAATGTCTCATTTATTTGTTTTTTTTTGTGTGTTTAATTTTTTTTTTCCATTCTTTCATACATACACATATAAGATATTTACATGTTGAAATATCTTATACCAAATGGTTTCATGATCTACAGCACTTAATAATGACTCTTTAATCCTGCTTTCGAAAGCAAAGTTTAAGAATCGTTGAGAAGTGCCACAGAGCATAAAATAAATATATTGTCTCTTACTTCGGTAATTGAGCACCCGGGTCAATTCTTTTTCCCAAATATTCTTTATATAAATATATATATATATGAGGGGTAAAGAGATAGAGATCTGAAGAGCACAAGAGAAACTACCAGTCTCCCTGCGCTGTTGACTTCATCTCTCCAAACTTAAATCTACATAAGCTCTATCACTGATAGTGACCACTTTTACCTATGAAAATAGCAATTGAGTATATATATATATATATATATATATATAGAGGGAGAGATGTACATACATATATGCATCAAATTGAGATTCTACGAGTAATTATTAATGGCAAAATGATTTATAGTTCATCTATCTCTCCTTTTTCCATTATTTGAGATATTTCCTTCATTGAATTTGTAGCAAACGATTGTGATCTGTTGGCATGAACGTGACTACATTGCCCCATAAACACAGTAATCCCCAAGCTGTAAAATGTGTTTATCCTGAAATCTCAAGAGAGATCGGCATTACAAGTCCATTTTGGAACTTAAAAAACAGAAAAAATCAAAATATATCTCTGTAAAATTCTAGAAGTGACCAACTCTTTTAGCTCATTCTGGTAGTTAACCATTTTATTTTTTAGTAGCATGGCTACTCGGTGTCACCCAGGATCCAAACTGCCGTAAATTATGCAGATTACAGGAAAAAAATGAATGTAAATTAAAACAATCTGCTTATATTGTAACTTGAAATGTTTCGGTTCATTTTGAGACAAAATTAGAGTAAAAATACTTATGCCTCGAGTGAGGTTCAAACTCACATTCTCTGTCTGTAAGTACTGCACGCTCAGCGATTGACCCACCAGGGCAATTAGGAAATGGCAATGCTATTAGCCACATAAACCAGAACAGCTTCTGTTTTGGCTAGAGTTTTTTACTTTCTCCTCCCTCCTCTCTCTTAACTTTCTCCCCCTCCTCTTTCTTTACTTTCTCCCTCTCTCCTCTCTCTTTACTTTCTCCACCCTCCTCTCTCTTTACTTTCTCCACCCTCCTCTCTCTTTACTTTCTCCACCCTCCTCTCTCTTTACTTTCTCCACTCTCCTCTCTCTTTACTTTCTCCACTCTCCTCTCTCTTCACTTTCTCCACCCTCCTCTCTCTTTACTTTCTCCACCCTCCTCTCTCTTTACTTTCTCCACCCTCCTCTCTCTTTACTTTCTCCACCCTCCTCTCTCTTTACTTTCTCCACCCTTCTCTCTCTTTACTTTCTCCACCCTCCTCTCTCTTTACTTTCTCCACCCTCCTCTCTCTTTACTTTCTCCACCCTCCTCTCTCTTTACTTTCTCCACCCTCCTCTCTCTTTACTTTCTCCACCCTCCTCTCTCTTTACTTCCCTCCTATCTTTCTCTTTTTACAAATGAATGTGGTCTAGCCACTTATCAAAAAGGGTGCAATGAAAACGCTTGAAATATTACTTACTACCAGTGAATATCGAAAAATTGTCTATTATTAGATTTGTCTGCGGTGTTATGGGTGACAGTGGGAGGATCTCTGGGTGTGAGGGGGCAAAGCTTTCCCCATCTTCCTCGATTTATAACTAATCAAAAATAAAATATCGATCAGGATTAAATATTAAAACTGAACGTAAATACAATTGTTATATTTTAACAACACAGACCAATATTTACCGTGTATTACAGATAAAACAGATTTAATTGTGTACAGTGTAGTAAATAAAATGCTATTAATCATAGGGTGTATTTTATATATAAGATTAGGTTCATGTGAAAATTAGAAACTTAATATTATTTTTGTGGTTACTTGAAAGGAGAGACTAATTCGATGAAGATCTAAATTCAAATAAACTTGATGTATAGATTCTTTAGTTTAGGGAATGTGACAAAAAGGAGCTTGTCCAAATTCTCCAAAGTTGTTCATGTCTTTCTATTTATGAGCCATTATTTCTTGAATTCTGATAATTTTTAATGATTATCCTGGTTAGTTCCTTGGTTTGGTGTATGTAGGTGGTAGTATCCATAAGCAAGTTATTTTATGTTTGTTATTTTTATACATAAAATCATTGATTTTTTTTTTTCAAAAAAATGAGTCCATCCAATGAAAAATCAGTGTTCCTTAACAGTTTCATTGCCCTGTCAGCTTTGATAATGACACTTTTTTGTTATGATTTCCTTTAAGCTTTATATGGTTAGTCAGTCCTTTCTTTTCTTTTCTTTTCAGTTTTTCCTTTTCCTTTTTTTTTTCTTCCTTTTTGTCACGTTTTTGTGAGAGGGTGTCTTGTGAAC
Source organism: Sepiola atlantica (assembly GCA_963556195.1). Lineage (NCBI taxonomy): Eukaryota > Metazoa > Mollusca > Cephalopoda > Sepiida > Sepiolidae > Sepiola > Sepiola atlantica. The sequence goes on along the minus strand of OY744520.1, from coordinate 91,323,158 downwards.
CTATAAATGCATCCACCTATGAAATTGTTTTCTACTCAAGATGAGAAAGAGATGTTGATTGGATTCCTCATGCAACCAACGTTAAACACAGGTTTGATGATATCACATTTCATTTGAAAGGCAATTCTGAAACTCCAACCTTTTTCAATTTTGTAACAGTTTAATTATCAGATGGACCCGACGTTGCCTAGGTGCAAAATATATTGAAATATTTTTTTTTAATTGATTATTATACTAACTAGCGGTACCAGTTGAAATGCTGTGGTGCTTTCTACATCAATCGATATAATTTATTGTTAATAATAATATTCCTTTTGAAATAATAAGTATCTGTCAGGGTCAATACTATTAAGAAAAAATGACTCTTCTGTTTCCGTAAAAGTGATTGCTATTGTCAGTTAGATTTTCTTCAAATAAGTAAAACGAATATGTCGCTTCTGTATTTATTTATTTATTTAACATTGTAGCAATTTAATTATTTTTAAAACAATAAATAATTATCAGCTAAATATTTTTCAAATCAATAAAATGAAGGTCGCTTTTTGAAATGCATTTATTTAAAATTGTACTGTTTTGGTCGACGGGATGACATAATTTGATTTTGGAACAATTCATTTTAAAATCTATAAAGCCGGAATTTTTTACCATAGCGGAATCAGATTAATCACCAATCAGCATCTTTGATTATCAAACAATTTTTTTTTATTTTTTTAATGTGTGTGAAAAGGTGATAACGTAAGCACGAACATGAAATGCCTTAGCATATTATTATATGGATTACTACAGCAACTACATAATAAATTAGATGCTCCCAAATACGCTATGATTGTAACCCTTATCCTCGAGTGGCTTAGGCCTTGATTAGTGGTGACTTGTTAAAATAAAATAAAATTTTAAAAATTTGAAATTCATAAAACAATATTAGATTATTATTACTTTAAGTTTTTAAAATATGTTTAAAAATCTCTGAATTCTTGCATTTATTAATAAATGTTCAGGAGTGCCCCAGTACTATGAACCTGTCCTGGGATCATATTTCCATCTATTATTATAGCAAAACTGAGATAATCAACGTTGGTTTCCCTAAGGCTTTTTTTCCTATATACTTTATGCACACAAAATACATGCTAAACTATTCCTCAATTTTGAGATTGATTTATGTTAGAAAAAATTCCCATTTTAATTTTTTTATGGAAATCACTCTAGACAAGGCATAAAGCCACTTGATGTAAAGATCTAAAGAAAAATACTACCTCAAGATTAAAAACTAGCCAACAAAAACTGTTAGATTCCGACCCAGAAAACATCAATTCTTCCCCCTTTGTCAGCAATATCGCTCATGGAATCTGATAACTACAGGACAAAATAAGGAAAGCGAAAGTTACGAGGCTATTTAACTAATTAGTGGATAGTAAAAAAAGAAAGAAAGAGAGGGTAAGATATTGAGTAGACGGAGACTAATTTTACATTTTATTTATTTTTTTCATATTTAACTGGCTTTGCGAACTCGCTTTTTCCTCATTCAAACAATCTAACCCAAACTTAATCAGTGATGCAAAGAGTCACATCTATTAGTAGTATAATAAACATTTTAAAATGTCTAAACGAATTAAACATTTTAACATATCATATTAGCATGGCAATCTGATGCTGCACCGGTGTATGGACAACAAAATAGTTTTAAAAAATGTGTAACATTTTTCTTTACATAACTTCTCTCTCAAGCTATCTCGTTGTCATCCATCCCTACTTTTCTCTTCTCTCCCTCTCTCTTATCTCTCTCTCGATCTTTCACTGGCAACTCGAACATAAATCATTGACGAATTACTACATAATAACATAAAAAAATCGTCCGAAATGTCGCCCCCCCCCTCTCCAGACAATTCTGTTATTGTTGACCCTAAAAGAATGAATATAAAAAAATGTGCTTGTATTTTCTTCCAGGCAATGCTGAAAAAGAATATATCAGCTTTGTGGATGTGTCTTTTGTAGTTTTTACTTTTATCTGGACACACAGGCAACTTTATATAATAGATGGAATACCAATCTCAAGACGGGTTCATAATATTGAAAATTTTGGACACTTTAATAAGTGCAACAATTTTGATGTCGAGTGTTTAGCAAGTGGCCATCAAGTACTCTTTTTTTAAAGTCTACGTATGACTTGACTTAGTATTGAACCCCGGTCTACTGGCGCATTAGCAAACACTTTAACCATTCACATGGGCTGGTTAAGGTATAAGGTTCACAAACATTACGTTTCTCTTTTTTTATCACTTATATCATGCAAAATTAAACATGTTTAGCAAAACATCAAATACTCAACGTAACAGAATCATAGGAAATGTCTTTTCACTTTAAATATATTTTTCAAGTTTTTAACTAAATTATCTGTAAGAATTTCTATGATTTTACAAAATAAAATACATCTATCGTGTACATGTCATTCAAAAAACTTGAATTGTAAAATACAGAAAGCCAAAATAAAAGAAAAGTACTTAACATGTTCTAAATAATCTTTAAATAGCGATGATCACAGAAAGATGGATACCTTCATATGTGGATACCTCGCAAGTGTTAAAAGAAAAAAATATATGTACAAATATATATATATATATATATATATATATATATATATATATATATATAATGTGAATAGGATCGTATCTGACACATAGATATTTCATTCTATCCAGCCAGCCTTCTTTTACTTTCCAGCATGTTTTTTTATAATACGAAATATCTTTCGCTTCAGTTTGTTTAAAATCAAAAACAAAAAAAATGAGTCCGGCTGTGATGATTGTTATGATAAAAGCAATTTCAAATACTGATTCAAATAATGCAAGGGGCATAATTCATATTTTAACCGGCAAAGACTTATCTCCCCTTTATATTATCTCTACTCATTATTATGAATTATATTTAATAAAATAATAATTTGGTAAAAATAATGACATAGTTACAACACAACTAGAAATTATTTCTGTGGTTATGTGATTTTATTGCAAAACCGATTTTTTTTGTTTTTGAACAACATATGTTCAGTTACCGATTTATTTAAAAAAAGTTTTTCTCATAACTTAGATAAAAACAGAAATGGCTTGAAACAAACATGAAAGTAAAAAGACTTCCAGGTATATGTAGCTAGTTTAAGCTAAAAGATATTCCGGAGCAGCTATGTTGATGTGACAATTTTTCAAAAATATATGTCAGAACTTTTAAAGAAAAAACATTTGAAGAAAAAAAAGAAAATGTTCAAACAACATTGAAGAGTTCCACTCCAGGAAAACTCGTATTCTATTTGAATAGCTTAACTTTTCAACGTTCCATACCACCAGAAACCTCACTAACTGGTAGTGATGTTCATATTTCCATCTATCATAGAATAATAACGTTGTGTTTAAATCTATTTTAAAATACCTTTATAACATCACAGTTGAAGAAATATAACTCTTACCGGTCTTTCTGACATTTATGTCCGGGTCATAATTATTTTGGTATGTCTTTATAGAATAATATCCGTTATTAAGTGCATCAATTGTATTTTATTTACCTCCTCTCCAAGAGTTTAAACAAAAGGTCAGATGAGGTTTTGAAAAGCCAGCGCACTAAGATTAGTGCACTTTGGCCTAAAGTATGCATGAGCAGTCCGTCACCATTTTCCTGGTAGGAACGCCTCGTGCGATTATCAGTGGGACGGTAAAGCTTGGGAGGATGGACCTCCTAGAACTGAACAGACATATCTCAGCCTGACAGCAATAAAACCATTGTTGGACTGATTGTCGTGTACATATACCTAACTAGTTTTACTCCAACTGTGCCAGAAGTATTAATTGTATTAGTATCAAACTCACCATCCATGTTTTTTCATAAGTTTTAATGTGTATACCTGTCTATTTATTATTATATAATTTATAAATAACTATGCATGCAAATGATTATTTTTAGTGCAATGAGAGCTTCATATTAAATAACAATGTCTTTCAAGTCATATTAAGTTTTATAACAATCTGTCCATAAGTAAAGTCATTAAAAAAAAAAAAATTTTTTTAAATGTTTTTTTTTAGTAATTCTTTACATGACTAACGTTCTTAACTTAAAAAAATTTCAAGAAAGTGTTAAGAGTTTAGACAAATATAAATTCCCTTGCGTTACAGAAAGTTTCTGATGCAAATAAGATCCAAAATGCTGAGTTGAAAAGACAATCAGGCTATCTCAATACTTTTAAAATAATTATTGCACAATTTTGGGTGGTCGAGTAAGTGTTGACCTATAGCATTTTTTCAAATGTATTTTTATTTTTTTTAATTCTTCTGACGTAATCTTTTGAAAGGTTGTCAACCAAAAAAAGCTCTTCAAGAATAAATTTTGTTATTTTTAATTTAAAAAAATGTTTGCTTGACTCATGATGTATGCACTTATAAAGGCAATTAAAAAAATGTTTGTACTGCTAAAAGGAACTTTTTATATATTTACTGGGGTACATATAATTGTCAGACATCGAAATAAGAAACTATATATATATTGACGATTTCAAATCAAGTTCCAAATAAAGAGCATACACAAAGGTATTATAGTTGTTTACAGCTGTTTCAAGGCAATGTTTATTTTAAGTTGTACAATGAATAATTAAGCAAATTTTAAAACACTAGACTATCTTCAGAACAAACTTGATGTAGTTGCCCTACAAAATACTCCAATAAAAATAATGTCCCAAAGAAAGTTACAAATTCCACAAGAAACAAAACAAAAATCGCAAGAAAAGATTAATTGTAAAATACCTCGGTAAAAACCTTTACTTTATATATATATATATATATATATATATATATATATATATATATATATATATTCTCTTTCCTATCCTCAGCCATATGTATAACATGTAAACGACCCTTCTCCTCTGTTTCCTATTGGCCTCAACGCCCCCCCCCCCCCCAAAAAAAAAACTCCTCTTGATACTCCTCTTCCTCTTGGCTCAATAAGTTGATAGATACATGCTGTTGGCATGATGTCTGCAGGTGTGTGTGAAACGAATGATCGATATGATTGGATGTTGAGTGACTATTGTTGGCGCAATTATCAGATTTAGGCTAGAAATTAAATTTTGCATTACGGATTCCCTCTTTCAATTAATATATGTTTTAATTCATTAATTTTTACAAAATACCTTCCTCTTCTTTACTAAGTATTTGAGATATTTTTTGTTTGACTGAGCTCCAATTTCTGTTCCCCCCCACTTTTATAAAACATTTACAGTAAGAACTCGTCGTACTACCCCCCTACTGCAAGAACTTTTGTTTCTTCTTCTCTGTACCTAAAACCAAACAAAATATCAATGAACTTCATAATTATTTTGGTATTTCTTTATAGGATAATATCCGTTATTAAGTGCATCAATTGTATTTTATTTACTCCTCTCCAAGAGTTTAGACAAAAGGTCAGATGAGGTTTTGAAGAGCCAGCGCACTAAGATTAGTGCACTTTGGCCTAAAACAAATGCATGAGCAGCGCGTTGCCATTTCCCTGGTAGGGACGCCTCGGGCGATTATCAGTGGGACGGTAAAGCTTGGGAGGATGGACCTCCTAGAACTGAACAAACATATCTCAGCCTGACAGCAATAACACCATTGTTGGACTGTGGAATACATTGTCACGGAACTGCTTCCCTGCAGTCTACAACATGTTTGTCTTCAAGTTCATGAATACTTGCTGAGCTATATATAATTATCAAATTTTGTTCATTCCATCCATCTTTTTCGATCCTTTCATAGTCTTGTTCATCAACCAACTGACAACTTTATTAGCTCTTGTCCTCGAGTAGCTTTTTGCCTTATCCTTGTTTTTTTTTTTTTGCTATATATCTTAATGTTAAAAACTACATGATATAGCTTTATAGGTGATATTGAAATTTCTTGCTAACATGCCCGATTCCGAATTTGTAACTGTGGGCCGCCATCAGTGGACTGTTTCTCTTGTACCAAACAGTCATAAACAACGTTTTAAGTTTAATTTTCATGGTTTCAAACTGATATAAATGATTGCACACTAAAAATAATTAATTTTTTTTTTTTAAATCACTTTTTTTCATTCAAATTATTCGATGGTTTTTAGTAATCAAGTAACAATTTCATTTTTACTTTATGATTTATTTACATTTAAAAAAAAATATTCCAGCAAATTTTAATGAAGTTTAATTATAAAATTTTTCCTGAAAAAGATTTTATGTGACTTTTAGTTTTAATTATGATCGTTTGGTGCAGGAGAGGCAGTTTATTGATGGTGGCTCATGGCCACAAATTCGGAATAGGGGTGTGTGAGCAAGAAAATTAAATATCCTGTTTTTATTATCCCGAGTATTTTTGCTATAGGCATTACACACGCAGATATTTGTGTATACAGAATTGAAGGACAAAATAAAAATTTAAGAGTATTTGTTTTATTTGTAATTATGCCAAAAACTGTCTCATTTACATTTCTCACAGCATTAGTTTTGTAAAGTGAAATTTTACTTTCACATGAAATCATTTACATTCATTAGAAAATAGTTATCTTTTTCTCAGTATCCGTTTCAATTTGGAATTTTGAACCCCAAGACAGAAATAAATTAATGAAAAAGTATTCTTTTATATTTTGAAAACAGTAACTAAAACAATTGCTAAAAAAACAATTTTTTAAATTACTGACTTGTATTTAGAAAAAAAATGAGAAAAAACAGAGCGAGACTTATCATACTGCACAAAAGAACTAAAGGTACTCGAGACTTATATAAAATGGGGCAAATTATCGACGAACAAAGCATCTCTGACTGGTAAATTTACTTTCAGTGATAAAAACACTTATAAATATTTTTTGTACTTAAAAGCGGTCAAGGAAATGTATTAAAAATTTATCTGGACCTTGTGCATTGGAACAAATTTGGAATGGAGAATCTCAAAATTCCATATCAACCACAGAAGCTTAATAATAGGAAATTTTCTTATATTCTCCACTCAAAATTTATTCCAATTTAGGATAAATTTTCCAAGATATTTGAATGCTGAATAGAACCGTCTTTGGAAGTACAAAAAAAAATCTCTATATATGAAATTAGGTATGTTTATATAGTGTAAGCCCCGAAAGTAATTAATTTATCATTATGAATTTTGTAACACAGCTGCTGAGCCTAAGGTTTGGTAATGTGGGTTAAGTAGGTGACTTTCTGAAAATTCTGATACCTCCAATTTTGATGAAAGTTTAACCATAGGTATTAGAAAAATAAATATTCCTCAATTTTCAGTCTCTTTGAAGTAATTTAAAGGGTTGTTAGCATAATATGCTAAAATTTCAAATATTTGAAATTCAGACAATCTTGCTTAATTTGTGTCGAATGACTACGACTCAAATTCAATGCAAATCTGATATATTTGAAGCTTAAAATGTGAGGTTTTGCCAATATTGTATCCTCTAAAACCCTTTAAAATACTCGAAACAAAATGAACTTTGGCGAATATTTATTAATTAATGCCTAATACTTATTGTTAAAATTTAAAAAAAAAATCAAACGTATTTGAATTATGACAAAGGGCTTAAACCTCCTTTTTAACCTCTTTGCATAAATTTAAATATAGCCCACATTACGACCCCTTACGTCTAGCAGCTGTGTTCCAAATTTCAAAATGATTGGTTAGTTAGTTTAAGAGTGAATCCTGTACATACAGATATATAAACATATACACATACCTAACTTTACATAAATAGAGATTATAATATTAAGGCCATAGGTTGTTATTTTTACCCCTTTCTCACTTGCAGCAAGATTAGGCATGAAATCAGTTTAACGAAAGGGAAAAATTGAGCTACCCTGAAGGGAAACTCTGGAAATGTACAAAAATATCCGAGAACAGACTCGTCAGCATTCCTTAGTAGGGGTGCCTCAGCTGACTGGCAATAACCTTCCTCCTTCTGGAGGAAGTAATACCTTGGAGCATGACCTCTTAGGACTAAACCGAACCATATATTATTCAGACTTGAGCCCCCTAGTGAAGTAGACCTTAGAATCAGAATGTGACAACATTTACCTCCCCCCAGCCCCCGGCTAGTATGAAAAAAGCTGCTTAAGCTTTGCCTGTGCTCAAAGATCAAACTGATGCAGGCACACACACATCTTTGCTTTATATGTATGTTAAGTCTCATTTATTGAAAAAAAACATTAAATTATTTTATCGACTTATGAATTTTTTTTTTCTAATTCTTTTGAGAAATTGATCTAATTTATTTCTTTGTTACCTTTTTAAAGTAGCCGTTCTTCCCGAATTTTTTGTGACAAAATCTCGACCTGACCCCCCTCTCTCCCAGTGAATTCCAACTCTGAATCCGTAATGCAAAACCAGATTTTAGCGAATGTCTGGGTGGATTTGTTTTGTAGATCTAAACTTTAGTTCAACTCCAGAGTAGTGTAATATATGTAATGTCTGACCGAATGCTTGAGGTGAACAATTTCAATTAGATGTTTTTCAAAAAACAAAAGAAAAACAAAAAAAAAAACAGTGCATTTGATTTATTAACAAAGTTTGTAGAAAGAAAGAAAAAAAAAAGCATTTGATTTGGATGTTCTAACATCAGTTGGATGAATAATATCCAGCATGGTTTTATTATTCAAAAGTATTCAAGATGCTTATCTGTTATGTTTTGGAAAAGATCTTTCCATAATTCATGTTTACTGCTATTCTTGGTCATTTGTATAGCATCAGAAGACCATCTTTTCACATCCTCATTCTCATCCTGTTGATTTCATAAAACCTTCCGAATACTATCAACGATTTTTCATATGAATAAACATCCATATATGTCTTATTTTTCTAAACATAGCACTAGTGTATACTATTTTGAAGGAATTTGTGATTAACTCTCAGTAATCCTTGAAGTAACTCTGCGATATCAACAAAGAAATGTAGACATCAAAAAGATGCTAAATATTAATAGATCCATCAACGTTATTCGAAAAAAGATTTACATAATTTGGACAGGTTTCCCTGCTACCAGAGTTCAGCTATGTAAAGAAATCATATCAAGAACATTTTATTCAAGAAAGATCACGAGGACGACCATCAAAGAAATGCCCCAACTAGATAAGGTTTGTAGATTGGTATGCCACTTCTGACAGCTGAAAGACTGACTCAAGATCGTGATAATTGGTGGAATTTTGTTTTCAAGCATGTGGTGAAGCTCTCTAGTATGCACATAAGTCAAATCTTACAAATTGGAACTGCGTAACTTTAGCTACGTTTCAACACCGGAACTATTAGCACAAGGGAAGAATACCAATAGAACACTGATCTGAGGAGAGAGTTCTAACTACATTCAAGTTGGCAGACAAAAGAAAATAAAATGTGGGATGTGTTTCCTTTAAGAGCTCAAAACATCTACTGAGCAAAAGTTACAAAAATAAAACAAAAAAACAGCGTAAACAAAAAAGAATTGAGGCTCACATCCACCTCTACAATTGTTACCAGGTGTACATTCTAATGCTCACGTTGACCTTCTTTTGCTACATATGCAGCACACCAGACATTGTCTCTTTGAACAATAAGGATGGGCAGCCTCTTGAAAGCAGTCGAAAATTCACCCCCCCCCCCCTTTAGCTTCCACTAAGCATTTTAAGAAACTAGAATTCATAAAGCATAACAGAATGAATTTACATTGTTGGGGTGTCTCTAGTGAAATATTTAAAAGAATTTGAATTGTCTATTCATATTATATATTCTGTGAGATTATAGTTAATTATGTATATATGAGTAAATTATTTTTATTTTAGTAAAATTTATTTTATTTAAAGTTTTAATCAAATCATGCTTGAAGAGGCAGCATAAATAATAATGTTTTCTTACAGAATTTTACACTCGGCATATTTTAATCTGTTTGACAAAATACGCCTGAAGAAGGGTGGAGGTTACAGCAACCGAAACATTGTGAGAGTAACATCCAAGATGAGAACAGTAGTCCAAATAATCCACATAATACATACTCTGAAATAATATAAAGTTTGGGGGAAGGCTCAAGTTGGAGTGATACAAGTAGCAAAAGTACTCATTATTGTGCAGATTGGACTAAAAAAGAAAACAATAAAAAAAAAACAATACGTCCCACAGAAGACACTCAATCACCTGAAAATAAGGATGAGGCGATAAGAAACTGCTATGGTCAGATGGAGCAACAAAACTGACACAAACCTTTGAAATTTATGGAGAAAAGGACCATACAATGCAGCGCTGCCCTCTACCACTCAGGCAGTGCAGCTTAAAATATCTCGCAATGTTGTATGATAATTGAAGGGACTTTTTTAAAGAAATGAGGAACTGTTGTATAATGACATGCTGCAAAGACACAAAATGAAACAGAATACTGTACAACATATAAGATATAATGTAGATAAAATTAAAATTGATTAAAAAAGAGGAATATAATTTTATTTATCTGATGAAGATAAAAATTATAGACATCATTACTTACTCTTTTATTAGTTTAGGGGCTTCTTAAATTTTTAATCTGTTCAACAATATGTTGGTCTTTATTTTTTAATTTTCTTTTGTTATCCTTCTTCGGAATTATCCGAAGATTTTCAAGGAGAGATTGTTGTCTTTGTTTCGTATATATGCAGATGAAGAATATCATTGCAATCCATTATGTCTATAAATCACATGGTGCTATACAAATTTTTCTCCTCTTAGAAAGAAAATTATTTCTTCTGCCAGTGAATTTCAGATCAGCATCTTGAAAATGTGATGTTTTGATTGAATTTCGAACCCTAGAACTCCCACCCCATCCAGCAGATTGAAATGTATTCTTTTTTTTTTTTTTTTTGTTGTTGTCTACAAATAATATTTTCTTCCCCCCTCCCTCTCATTTACTATCATGACATATCAGTTTTCTGTTGTTGTTATTTTTATTATTATTAGAATAAAACTTGTTTTTCATTTTTTTTTTCTTTTTAAATAATCAAAGTTAATTTGCGTCAAATACATTAAAGTATTAAATGGATATATTATGATATGATTATTAAAAATACTCCTTTTTAAAAATTGTATTTTTCTAAAAGAGATTTTTAATTTCTTGTTTAGGTTAACCATTCTTTCATAAATGTCCTGTTTAGCCGCCTTCATGTCCTCTCAGTTCATCCGAATGCTTCCTTTATCTGCACTGTAGTTCTATAGTTTAGATGTACACCAATTTTCTGTCATGTGAATGGATTCTGCCTACAAACTCTATGGATTTTTTTCTGCCTGTGACAAATACTTTCTTATCAAACAAATATGTATACATACAAATACTGATGATGATTATATTTTAAACAGTTTTTCTATATGAAAATGCTAGTCTGCTTAACAGTTCTGTGTTATACCTTTTGTGTAATGTTAGCTGGTGACCAGACCAAAGCTCACCACAAAAGTTGAAAAATGATAATATTACTGTGTACAGTTTTCAGGTGTACTGCATATTATCCAAAGTGCATGTACATGTGTTCATGTGTATGGAGGGGGGATAAGGGGTAGTGTTGGCGAATTTCAAGAAGCATGAGGGTTCTAGAAGATGCAGTGTCTTGGCAACTGATGCAGGCAATTCCATGTTTTAGCAATTCTGGGCATGAAAAAATATTTCCGAAAGTCATGAGAGCTGTGTTATTTTCTGACTTTGACACATGCAGATCAAAAAGGTGCTCAGGGTTGTTGTTGGCAAGATTGTTAATACTTTTGTGGTTTGTTTACCAAGTCCGTTGCTAGACGTCGGAGCTTCAATGAATTCAAGCCCAAGGAAGCAAGGCGTTTAAAGTACAAAAAAACTCATCAAAATAAATGACAAATATTTTATGTTTTACATGTAAATCTTTTATAATTATTAACAGTCACCTGGCAATGCTCGAGAGTTAAACTGGTCTTTACATGTTAAATGAGAAATTTTAAGTCACAAAAAGACAAGTACTAAACAGCTTGCTTTCTGTATGAAATTTTAATTCTCTGAAGTTGGTCCGCGTGATTCGATCGAACTGGTCAGAGTACACAGCATGTTCTTTTTGGACTGCACTCTGATCATTGCTGATCTACACCTACATCATTTTGTCTTCCTTATCAAGCTGTATCTGTAAACAATTTTCGATCCTGTAGCTATTCAGCTGAGAAAGTTATGGATGTACATATCAATGCACTAACATACATTATATCTTACTTATATAGAGTTTTGCAAATTTTTTTTTTTTTTTTTTTGACAACAAATTTTTTATTTCAGTTTTAATGTATAATTAACCACTTTAAAAAAAGATGCAAATTTAATGTATTTTTAATTAACCATTTAAAAAAAATGAAAATTTAATGTTATTTTAATAAACCATTTTTAAAAAAAGGTGCAAATCTAGTGTATTTTTATTAACCATTTAAAAAAAAAGTGCAAATTTAGTGACTTTTCATTGAATTTATATATGCGTTATAACACAAAAAAAGTATCCTTTTCACACTAATTATTAATTACTAATAATGTTAACAAAATTTTTAACCTTGTAAATAAATATTGCTTTTTCTTTTAAAGATTACCTCATAGATACAATTATGAATCAAGATTAATAAAAAAAATGTTATCAAGAAGAAGAAAGAAAATAAAATATTTTAATAATTATGAATATATTTAAATGTAAAAATATAATCGAGAGTAGATAGTGCACCATAGGAGCACTTTCGGGAGTCCAGTAACTCAGGCTTCCCGTGCTTTGTCTTTTAGCAGTTTCTTCTTTCTTTTGTCGGCAACATCGCTCGTGGAATCAGAACTAAAAGACAAAATAGGGGAAACAAGAGTTACTGGTGCTGGAATTTTTACAACTTTTTTATTTTATTTATTTTGATTGTGGTGAAATTTTCTTCATTTTTTTTTTTTTCTTTTCAACTTTGTGGTGAGCTTTTATCTGTTGATATTTTGTCCTCCATGTGATAAGTCTAATCTGAAAATATTACAAATGATTGAAATATCATTCTCCTGTTTTTAACTCCTAAATAAAAGATGCTCTGTGTAGTAGGGCAGACTGTCCTAGTTACCTTCTCTTTATTATAACTCCTTTATACACATCAAAGTATATATCTATTATTATACTAAATAAATTGATCAACGTTTGTTTCCGTAAAGCCGTTTCTTTCCTATATACTTAAATAACACAAAATACATGCTAAAATATGCCTTAGTTCTGGGATTGAATTTGCTTGAAAAAAAATCTGTATTAATTGTTATAATTAGCAGTAATTTATAATTAACTAAGAGTCGCCCATCTCTTTCTTAACTATCTATATATTTTTATCGCCTCTTCTAACTCTGTTGATTCAACCATTCTCTAATATTTTTTAATGTGTCTGTGAACATTTAAAGTAACTGTTTTTCAGTGTAGTTATTTACTTTACATATGTGTCTGTACACACCACAAACACATGACAATTAGACAGCAAAATAATAAGTCTCTTTACTTCTATATAAGAATAATAAAAACTAATAATACTTCTATATAATAACAATAAAGGATAATAATGAAAATATAGAAGTAAAATAACTTATTTTTAATTATGCAAGAGGCATGTCTTAACAGATATGCCAGAGTTTATGAAGTTTACCAATGAAATCAAAATATAATAGTCATAGTGGTTGTTAACTAATAAGTTATGAGCATGTCTAGTATGTATATATATATTATATATATATATATATACAAAGTTTAAATCATTTTTTTAATAAAGAGTATATACAAAGGTATTAAACTTGTTTACATCTGTTTCAAGGCAATGTTTATTTTAAGTCATATAATACAACATACATTTTTTCAACACACTTAGTCTCATCAGAATAGAACCATGTAAGTACCCAGAAACAAATTGCAATAATGTTCGAAAAAAGTTTAGTTTAAAAAAAAAACTCACAAGAATAAATCCATCAGGAAATACCTTGGTAAGATGTTAAATTAATTCCACATCAAAGTGCGTATTTTGTAACCCAGAAGAGAAGCAAAATATCCAATTCGATAAATTGTCAGTCATTCAAAACGGGTGTTTCTCTAATCTACTTTTTATCAAGGGAGATAAGTACGTTCTTTCATAAAAACGATTTTAAATGCAGGGTTTTTAAATATTATTTTCCTTTATCTTTCTTCTAGTATATCTAAATGAATAAATGCGAAAGTTTTTATCATTTATCACTCCTATATTACAATCAAAATGGGTTACTGTTATTTAAATCAATAATACAACATAGTTAGAAATATATAGTACTGACAAACGATCCAAAGACAATCATTTGAATGCCTAATTAGCAAAACTATTTTTTGAACGGTTCATAAAAATTAATGTTTGGTGTTATACATTTATGATTTGTTGCGCCATTTTGTCTATCTATGTCATAATTTTGTCGATATTAACAGTAATTAATTAAAATGGTTTAATAAAAATATTGGATAACTTTCTAAATCTTTTCCTCTAACGTCCGCTCTTTAGAATTCTTACTGACAGGCCAAACCGAGAAAAGGGGCGGGAGCATGTAGCTGGTTGGTTGGTTAAATGGCTGTCTTACTAGCTTTCTCTCTCTCTCTCCTCCCTTCCACTCTCATGTTAACAATGCCGCTGTATTTTTCTCAAGTGAATTGATTTCTTATTTCTTTTTATTTCATGAGGGACTTATTTACAAGATAAATAAATTTGTATCAACATTACAAAGATGTTAATGTTTATCTATTTATATGAATATATGCCAAAGTTTTAGTTTTGTGTTTGCAAGAAACTTATGAATGAAATGTTTATTATTTTAAATTTTGGTTTTAAGTATTTCAAGTAGCGAACTGGCAAAGCCAGATAGTATCTATATAAAGTTAGGTATGTGCATATGTTTATATATTTCTATGTACAGAATTCACTTGTAAACATATTAATTGATCATGGTGAATTTTGGAATGTAGCGGCTAGGCATAAGAAGTCATAACGTGAGCTGTATTTAGTTTAATTTAGTTTTATGCAAAGTGGATCCCTCCATGAAAATTCAGATACCTCCGATTTTTGTGAAATTTTAACAATAGATATATTCCTCAAATTTAAGTTTCTTTGAAGTATTTTAAAGAGTTTTTCAGGAAAATAATATGGACACAAGCTTCCATTTGAAAATTCAAATATTTCAGATTTGCATTAAATTTGATCCATAGTCATTAGACACCAATTAAGCAAGATTCCCTGAATTTCAATTTCTTATGACCCCTTAAATTTTAGGCATTTTCTAGAATCATGTAATGGATTTTGATCAAGATTACAATAAGGATTCTACATATTAGGTTTAGTATCATTATATCTTGATTTTAATCTTCATAAGGGGACAAAACTGTTCTATTCAGGAATTTTACCCGTCTTGGGATGCATATTTTTCTAGTAGATGTATAATTATACATTCACCACTACTTTCTAATTAACAGAAGATGTTATAAGAAAACAATATTGGAAGCTTACATCTACTAGACCTACTCTCCCAGTTGTAGAAGAAAAGTTCACCAAACAAAATTTGAAAAGAACAAATGCTGGCCACAGTCGAATAAATAAATAAAAAATTAAATTATAAAAATTCTATTTTTACATTTAAAGTTAATCCTAATTCATACTAATTTAGAAAAAATAGTATTTATTTTTGAGGTACCGAAAATTGTTTTGAGTAATAATCATTGCTAATTAATTATTGTTTGAAAAAAAAATGGAGGCTTTTTCACTTAACACTAGTAACAGACTATGAAAGTTAACATAACTTGTTTTTAATTGAAAAAAATCTTAATATCATTTTCAGTATTTATTAATAAATGAATGCTAATTAAAGTATTTATTTTATTAAAAACGAACTTATATTTTTGAGATAACTTGAATTATTTCACCCCCACCCCCCTTTCATTTCAAGGACGAAATATGCCTTATTATACCCATAGTCGAAGCTTAGTGAACATCTTTGCAAAGAGAGAACACCCTGAAGGTGCGAATGAAAAAAACACATTAAAGACTACTTTTTAAAGCGCTCAAAACATACAAAAAAATATTAAATTTCTAATTTTTTTGTAACATTTTCTACCAGAAGCTGCCTTTTAAAAGAGTTGATTTTTTTTATTTGCACCTTGTAAAGTGAAGCGTCGACTATGGATATAATAAGACATATTTTGTCATTGAAATGAACCGTGGGGATAAAATAATTTAGGTGACCTAAAAAAAATGTATGTTTTTTTGTTTTTTTTTATAAATACTTTATAAATTAATTTATTAATTATGAATAATTTATAAATTAATTTATTAATTATGAATAAATTAATTTAAAAATTAAAACAATTAAATTTGATGAAAATTTTAATTAGTTTAATTAATTTTATTTTAATTAAGTTTGATTTAATTAGTTAATTTAATAATTAATAATTAAAATTAATACAATTAAAACCAAATTAATAATAAATTAGTTAATAAAAATTAAAAATTTCAATAAGATGAGATTATTCTCTTATTTTTTTTTTTGTGAATTTAATTTTAATTATTTGATTAAAAGAAAATTACTTTCAATACTCGTCTCTATCTAACACCGAATGTTTGTTTCATTTCATTTTTACAAATCAATCAAGTCAAATGAAAAAGAATTTTATTGGTATTTCCTTCGCTCCTGCTAACATTTGTATATTTTTTTATTTGGAAAAATATTAAATAAAGACATTTTATTATTATTATTATTATTATTATTATTATTATTATTATTATTATTATTATTATTATTATTATTATTTATCATCAAATTCAGTGAACAAACACTAAATTAGCATGTTTTTTTTTATTGATCAATAATAAATTAAAAATTAAATTTAAAAAAATGTTGTCAAAAAGAAAACAACTATGGCAAAAAACATTAATAATTATAAAACATTTAAATGTAAAAATATCAGTTTATTTTATTTATTTTGATTGCGTTTTTTTTAACTTTGTCCAGTGAGCTTTTCTCTGGTCGCCGGTTCCCTTATAAAAATGAGTTATACTTATTTGCCAAATCATTAAAACAATCTATATCCTTACCAACCACGAAAAGATAAAATACACCATTTAAAAATGTTCTTTTTGGATCATTTGGACTGCTATTCGCATCCTGGTTGTTATAATCAAAACGTTCAACTCTGGTAAATGTATGGAATTTCTAAGTGACAGTCTTCTGGAGCTTGACGGTTCAATCCTTACGATGGGTGATGAATTAAATAAAATGTCCAGTACAAATTTTTGTACAGATTTCTAAGTTCGAGTTTAATGTTCCCAAGTTCTAAAAGACGCACCTGAAGAAGGTTTGAATGTTATGAAACTGTTATTTTCACAACCAAGATGAGAATTGTAGTCTGAATAATACAAATAATATAAATGATCCCCCCCCCCCAAAAAAAAATCCAAAACATAGTATTTTCTTTTTATATTGTAAGTTAAAATAAATATACCTATCTAATTTGTTAAAACACTAAAAATAAAAACGAT
Source organism: Sepiola atlantica (assembly GCA_963556195.1). NCBI lineage: Eukaryota > Metazoa > Mollusca > Cephalopoda > Sepiida > Sepiolidae > Sepiola > Sepiola atlantica. Next base: position 91,305,642 of record OY744520.1, on the reverse strand, counting down.
TATTTCATTAATACATAATATTCATGAATATCAACCTTCTTTTTATTTTAATCATTTCTAATTGCTATTTTTCTGAACTGCTTCTATGTAATATTAAATTCAGCATATTTGTGAACTAAATAAAAGTTGCTCTGTAATGAAAATGTAAATAAGTTCTAATATTTTATATCAATTTTAGTCTGTGTACTGTAATTGTTTTGATATAAACTAAATGTTTCGTGTTTAACTAAGGAGATATAAGAAATAATAATTTTTATCCCTTATTTGATTAATATTCAAATACTGTCAAAACAAAAAGGTTTTTTCTGGTGTTGTTTTTTTAATGATCAATTTATTCTTTAAATTGTTAAGTAAATTGTATGCAAAACCCCATTCAGCTGTGATAAAGTTTCAATATCATTGTAGATTAGAACCATATGCTAGTTCGCACAAAAAGGAAAAATGAGATTCTACTTATTTTGGGGGGCAATTACCTGTAAACATCCTGAACAACTTGGTGGTAAAAATTTAAAACATAAAAAAATGTTTGAAACTTTAGGGTGAGGGACATGTTTAGCATATAAATTTAATTTAAAATGATTGCTCACATTCTGACGAGATAGTATTTGAACAACATGTAACCATTTTCTGGTTTTAATTAAATATTTTTTCTTTTTTTACCGGGGGAGGCATGTCTGTTATCGTCTGGACTTAGCGTTGAGCCAGGGCATGTGATAATTTTTTTTTTTTTTTTTTTTACCAAGTTTTTCAGGCTATTTTTTTTAGTAATTATGGATCTTTTAGAGATTTTGATTTCATTGCGCATGCCGTTTGTTATATGCCTTTAAAATGCTATCCAGTAAAAATTTCTGGCTCAGAAATATGTGATCATTTTACGTTAAATTATATGCAAAACTGATACCCACTCGAAATTCTACAATGATTAATCTTTTTAATTTTTTACTGACCGGGTGTTTACATTCAATCGCCTAAAAAATGTAGAATCTCATTTTTTTATTTTGGAGGGGGGATTAGCATAGGACCCACATGAACAAATTTATCAATGTTTTTTTTCCTATTTGGAAAAACCTCCTTTACATTACAAACGATAAATACAGTCTCAATATATATATATATATATATATATATATATATATAATCAGTATACTGAGCTATTGTAATATTGTCACTATGTAACAGAGACTTGAACCATCTACTGCATATGTATGCTTAATTTCCATGCGTATATGATGAAGTATCTATGGTAAATAAGCAATCTCATATGGCAAAGTCAAAAATGTAGAAATACTAAGGTGAACAGGCCAACCATAAAAAACAACTTATCTCCCTGGCCATTGTTCGTGGCAACGCTATGTCAGTAACGGCGGCGTCACTTCCGTCCTAATCGTCATCTGTTGACTCTCTCTTTCTTTCTCTGACAATTGTTTCAAGCCTTATTGTTTGTTTTTTTTTCTCTTTATGGAATGATTGTACGTGAGTAAACATTTTTCCACTTTTAGGTCATATCCACAGAATAGACAAAAGGGAGGCTACTCTTCCAACTGCTTTACTCAGAATGTTTTATATTTCTGCAGCAAATCAGTAGAGTGAGTGAGAGGCGTTGAGGAATGGGGGGGTACACAAGAGTTTACGGAAGGTGATCTCTCAAATTTGCTAGTCAGGCCCTTTCTCCTGATTTAAAATCGAGCTGGTTAATATAACATTTTCGAAAACCCATGAATCCTAAACTACCACACTCATACTCAATGTAGCTACGCCCCCTTTGGTATTTCATTGGTATGGCTTTCAGCTTTGTATCGTGTATTTAGCGTACAAATTTATTTCTTCCAGTGTCTCTTAATTAAGAGCTAAATGTTATTTGTCAACCACTTGCATAAATTCCTGTTGTTACGGTATCCCAGAGATGAACCAAAGTAGACCTCGGTTGAGATTCACAGGCACCATGAGGACAAATATTTAATAGATAGATATCAATTCTCACAGAGGGTAATCTATGACCTGGAAGAAGCCTTCAAGTTGGAAGATGATGATCATAGTGAAACCAAGGTGATCAAACAATGTGTTGCTAAGGTCACTAGAAAAATAGTTGGATCATTCTACTGCTCCAGAAAGTACCTGCCTCCTGATGTAATCCACTACTGTATAAGAGTCATCCTAAAATGGAATACTGTTGTCACATCTGGAGAGGTTCCATTCAGAGTACTCTTTCTGGCCTTAATAGAGTACACAACTGACTTTGTAATCTAGTGGGGAATGATCTCTTTTCTTCCCTACAGTCTCTTTCTCACAGAAGAGACATTGCTAGTCTTTCTCTACTCGATCATTATTTTCACGGTAGGTGCTTGACTGAGCGCCAATCTCTGGTTCCACCGCAAAACATTTGCAACAAGAACTCTGACTACCACCAGTACAAAGAATTTTCCTTTTTTTCACTTGTGTACCTAAACCCCAAACCGAATTTCTTTCCAAGAACTTCCCATTTGTGGAACGCATTACCATGAGATTGCTTTCCTGTTGACTACAACGTAGTTATCTTCAAGACCAATGTCAACAAATAATTGTCGAGCAGTTCTTTTAAGTAATCAAATTCTGACCTTTACACTTATCGTGTCCAGTCCTCTCATAGTATTGTTGATCATCCAACTTACAATCTTATTAACCCTTATCCTTGAGTGGCTTTTGGCCTTGGTAAGTGGTGACTCTTAAGAATAGTTTTATATATTTTCGAAGCATGTGGTTATATGACAATTTTCCCATATCTTTACGCAATCCTTTGAATTATCATTCGACAGTGACTCTTACCTAGACCTGAAATGGAAGACTTACATCAAATCACTTATAAAGGTCGCTAGAAAAATAGTTGGATCATTCTATCGCTCCAGAAAGTACCTCACTCCTGACGCAATCCTCTACCTGTATAAGAGCCAGATCCATCCTAAGATGCAGTTCTGCTGTCATATCTGGCCACGTTCCGCTCGGAGCACTCTTTCTAGCCTTGACAGAGTACAAAACCAATTTCGCAATCTAGTCAGTGATGATCTATTCTCGTCTCTGCAGCCCCTTGTGCACAGAAGAGATTTTGCTCGCCTCTCTCTATTGTATCAATATGTTCATGGTGGGTGCTCGACTGAACTCCAATCCTCCGTCCCCCTCTTTGTAAAACATTCACAGCCAGAACCCACCTGGCTAGAACCACAGCAGAGGACATCACTTTCTCCCTCTCCATACCAAAGACCTAGCACAACTTCCATAAACAAAGTTTCTTTCCTAGAGTGTTCCGTCTGTGGAACAAAATACCACGAAGTTGCTTCTCAGCTGACTACAACGTTAGCGTCTTCAAGTCTGATGCAAACACATATTTGTTGATCCGTTCTCTTGGATAATCCAATCCTTGCATGGTGGCATTCAACATTTAACTAACGGTCTCTTTAACTCTTATCCTTGAGTGGCCCCGGGCCTTGATAAGCAATGATCCATTAGCAAACAAACTTTTTTAAATTAAAAAACCCTGTAAAATCGTATTGAGCTTTTCTTGACATTCAAAGAATGTTTGTGCAGTTTTGTAGCCCTCATCTGGTCATAGCAGATTTTGATAGTTTTGTTCCGGTTCTCAGGCAGTTGAGTGTCTTCCACTGGACTTACTATGCTCCTAAGCCAGGAGAGCGGGCTTCAGAAAGAGGGATTCCCATATCAATAAGAGAGGGGACGGGGTCAGCATTCTCTAGCTTTCTGGTCCATAGCAGTTGTCTGGTTTCTTCCTGAGATGTTGTTAGGGTCTGAACATGGCTGAAGAAGCGTCTCTTTAATTTCAGTTGTTGGACTGGGAATTCATGTTCATGAAACATATGGTGTTCATAATTGGTAGCTTTTGTGATCTCTACTCGGCTGACAACTTCCAATCTCACATCTGCAGGGGCAATGCTAGCAAGGAGATGATGAGTTGATGTCAATAGTTACATCGCAACGCAGCTGCCATAGGACTTTGTTAATATTGTTCAATACCAATCCATGTGCATACTCCAGAGAGTTACACTAAAATCTAGAACAAAATTCCACCAAGAGGTTGACTGCTTTGTTGTCATCACATATGTGGTTTTGCAGCTTATACTGAAGTACTTGCTAAAGGTATCTTCAGGATTAATTAAGTATATGGCTCACCGAACCTCTACACTTTATGGTTCTCTGCTCACTGAAGCCGTGCACTTTCTGGGTATCTTTTACAATAATCCGCAGAGTCGCGGACGGGGTCCAAAAAACGAACGAGAACGGGGTAAAAAAAAATAGATATACAACAAGTGAAGGGGACCTACGTCGAGAATAGATATTTTCCTACTTACCTATGACATTTGTTTGTATTTTTACATAGTATGAATGAGTTTTTATTAGATGTAAAAAAAAATTTCTTGTATTTTTTGGGCACGGATTTTACTAAAAAAAATGGCGCCAATGAGCCTATTTTCCAGCCTCGCTTACGAAAACCCCCCCTGTTCGTGTGACAAAAATATTGATTTCTAATAAAGAGCAGTTGGAACGGCTTAAAAATACAAACAAATGTCACAGATAAGTTGGAATATAACTTTTATCGGCTACATTTACTTTTATTTGTTGTATATTTGTTTTTTTAGCGTTTTCATTCTGCGGGTTATTGTAAAAGATACCCCACTTTCCTGTTGTCAAGAATGGTCTTTTGCAGAGCTGCAATATTCTTACTGCTAAAGCATTTATTTGTCAATGGTTGACACAGGAAGTACAACTACTCGTAAAGAGTAGATTAATTTTTGTTCAAAGTTTACTCATCTAGATCCAGTGTGTTCATGCATATTAACAGGCTAACCTCATGTAAGATGTCACTCTTCGCCATGCACAGACGGTCATTCACTATAAAGAGGCTGTACTTTGCACACCACGGTACTGTCGAGATGCACAGAGACCAGTCAGGGATGCCTCAAATAGGGTCATCTCGTAAATAAGTTTGGAATAGATGACAAGTGGCTTCACATCTATTTATATTAAGAAAGACTTGTACATTCTTAATAGCAACGAGTATTTATCGTTTATAACATGAGCATTCTGTGAGCAAATTGAGTTAACCCTTCCATGGGTGAATGACGATATTCTCTACTTATGTCATAAGTACACATATTGGACGGCACAATATTTACTCATCTCAATAAGATAACAAGTATTTAAGACTTTTAGGCTTTCCATTCTAAGGCTAATCAGGTGGTAAGTCATCACTTACTTGGAGAGAGTGCATTGCATTTTTTCAAAATAGTAATAGTTTGTGTTCATGCGTTCTGTTTTTGATTTTTTTTTTTTTGTGTGTTTTTTTATGTTAACTTTATTCCAACAGAATTTTCTGCTTCTAACCAGATTGGTACTGAGATTTCTTCCCAAACTGTCGCTACTCTCCATTTATTTTGAATCTTTTTCTTTGTTTTCGATGGTCATAAAGGATTCGATTTACTTACATGAAAATTCTTAGTTTTATTTTGTTTCATTTTTAACTCTGAATATTTTCTTTGAATTCAGTTCATATGCTGAATAAATCCTTTTTATGATTTCTGTCATCAGCAACATTATATAACATTATATATAGCATTATACATCACATTTCAACCAATCAGAACATAGATAACATCATGTATTTGAATAGAAACCAAATTCTTGTCCACATATTCACGCAAACAAAAATAATCAAAATGGATACTAAAACTAATAACACACAAATCAAGTCTGAACTTAAATGTGGATGTTTTTAATATGTATAAGTTATTTACAGACTAAGAAAGATATTGCTTTGACATAAATATTTATTAAATGAAAATAAATGTGCTAAAGGGTAATAAGAACAATATAGCCATGCATACATTGATATTAACAAAAACAGAAATTCTCTTTGCTGTTTCAATGTATGATTTCGCATGGAGCTGGCATATACACTTAAATTAATTGAAGAACGTTTTCTATATTTGACTAAAAGATAATATTTCTATTTTGTTTTGTGACTTTAAATTATGGACATAAAATAAGATATGAGTACGATACTGATTTTTCCAACGACGGATGGTTCCGGCACCTAAAAAAAAAATCTGGATAAAATCATGAATGGAAACTTGACAATCTCACTGCCTCTAGACTTGTTTACTAAGCATCCGATCAATGCATTGTTCTGTGTGTAGCGTGCCATCAATTTGTTTGTTTGTTTGCAGTGCACCTGCTGGTGGTAATCTCCCCTTATTTTGCTTAAATTTACACCAAAGAAAAAGTTTATACTTCTTACATTTCTAGCAATCGATAATGGTTTAGACATAGTTTGTGTATAATTAGTGGTTTGGGAGTGTGTTGATGGAGTATTATCATAGTGAAATCAGATGGTTTGGCAATCAGATGCTTTGGAAACAAAAGTACCAGAAAATCGGTGTTGCACCTGTATTTAATGCATCTTTTTAAATTACTATGTGCGCATATGCACACCAACCCATTCATAAATTTTTATTATTTGATAAAAGTCACTCCAGGCAGAAAATCTTTATACTCACGCTGAATACATAATCTTGCACATGTCTATAGAGGTTGTAGGACAAAATCTCACCACAGATGTTGATAAACAAACCAAAACACAACACAGCCCAAATAAATGAACAATCTCTATTTTAATAAAATTGTGCAATCACTTCTTGTGTACATGTTTTCCTCGCCTCTATGTGACCTACACTGTATTATTTTTGTATTTATCGATATATTTGTATTCATTATTAATTGAAATAAAAAATGCAATGGCGTAAAGTACTAAAATTAACTTTTAAAAAATCCTATTTACAAAAGAATTTAATTACAAAATTAAATCTGTCAGAATGCATTTCTGTTTCTTCGTAGACAAGTCAGGCATTTTAATCTTTTGTTAATAGTCGAAAAAGAATGCATTACTTTGTGACCCTTTGAAATTTGGTAGCCTTCGAACTGTTGAATGAAAAGCCATTTAAACTGGCTTTAAAATTCTTAGCAAATTCACATGAATGAAAAGATAGGAGCTATTTACATCCAATAATTTTAGAAATAGAAATAAAAATATTACCTCAACAAAATTAGTTATAATTTCATAAGTTTGTTTCAATTAATAATTTGAAGATCAAATAAGATTGTAGTAATTAAATTTAACTTTCAAAATACCTTTTTTGTTTTAATTGGTAAAAATAACATAGTTAAAGAAAGAAGATAAAAATGCAACAAAAATTAAAGTAAAAGAATTCCCGGGCAACACCTTGTAGGTACGACTTGTATAGAATAAACAATATATTTTTACATTTAAATATCTAATAATTATTAATAATTTTTGACAGTGTTATTTTTTTATTTTCTGAACTCATTTTTTTATTTACTATTTAATATATAACAAAAAAAAATACTTGTCCCAATACTGGTAAAATTAATTCTCTGAAGAGAACAGTTTTGCACCACTTTTATGTCCCTTATGAAGAGTAAACTCAAGATATAATGATACTAAACCTTATATCTGGAATACTTCTAATTTTGATCCGAATTCATTACATGATTTTGATTCTAGAAAATATCTAAAATTTAAGGCTTGAGTTTAAGAGGTCTTAAGAAGAAATTGAAATTCAGGGAATCTTGCTTAATTTGTGCTAACTTGATATAACTTTTAAATGGGAGATTTTGCCGATATTATGCCCTCTAAAAACCCTTTAAAATACTCCAAAGAAACTGAAATTTAGGGAAAATTTATTAATTGATGTCTAATACCTATTGTTAAAATTTCACAAAAATTAAAAGTATCTGAATTTTTACAAAGGGCTTCCACCCCTTTTTACTTTGCATAAAACCAAATTAAACTAACCCTAATCCACATATTTGATCCCTTATGCCTAGTAGCTGTGTTCAAAAATTCATAATGATTGGTTAATTAGTTGAGAAGTTAATCCTGTAGATATAAATATATAGAGATATCACACTTGATAGAGATAAGAAATTAAAAAGATTGCTAATTTACTGATTTTTCACTGAGTTTATACACGCTGTGTTAGATGAAAAACAACAACACTTTCACATAATTATTAATCAATTTTTTTTTTTCTTTCGAACTCTCAAAAAATAAAACTTATAAACAAAAACTTTTTTTTAAGATGATATATGAATGAGAAGTAGTAAAGAAAATATATCAGTTTTATTGTCCCAACCCGGCGTTTTGTTTTGAGTTTCTTATTTTTTAAACTATGCCATTTTTTCCTAAATTTTATACTTCTGTTCCAACAAAAAAGAAGTAGGTCTGTAATGGACGACAACAGAAATATATACCTTTTTTTTTCATTTCTAAAATATTAATATTTTTCTCTTCAAAACAAGGGGAAGTAAGTTTGTATTGCCTTCTCTTTTTAAAAAAAATAGTGACAATACAAAAATAAATCCAACCGGGTAGATTATTTTCTTAAAGGAATTAATTGGAATTACATTATTTTTCTTAACCCCCATAAACGTTCAGCAATTAAATATTGATTTCATGACAAAAGTTTAGAATCCAACTGACTTAATTTTATATATTAGATTTTAATTTCAATAAAATATTAAAATATTTTTATATATAGTTTTTTTTTTTTAAATTAATTTATTTTACTTGTAATGAGTTTTTGTGCAGTTTTCAAATTTTGTCACCATCTAAGTCTATAGATGCGTCATAGGAAAAAAGAGTTTCATTGTTAGAAATCTTTGTTTTGAGGAAACAATAAGTTTGCTATTAAATAATTATATTGTAATTCTTATTCTCTTAGTTTAGGAAATCTAATTTTTGAAAATAATTTATTTTTTATATGATTCTGGTTAATCCAATGTGCAGATTTTGTTCATATGATGTCATGTTTTGGCTTTCTTGGACTACAATTTTTGTCTAGATTGTAATTTTCATATTGTTTTGGCCAATGTAACTTTGACCTACTTCAGGTTTTTTTTTTTAACATGGGAATCTATATGAAATTTCGAATTGAACCCTTTATTTAATTCATGGGGTAGATTGTTCTCATTCTATCAGCCATTACCGGGTAGAAGTGTATATTATTATGTTATTCTTAGTTATTATGGCTCACAGTAATGATTGAACCTTTAATTCACTGCAAGAACTCTTTTTTTTACCACAACGGAAAAAAAACAAACTTTCCTGTGCCGAGCATCAAGCGGAATTTTGATGGACAAAGCTTATTTGCCAGGTCTTCCCGTCTGTGGAACACCACACATTACCGGGGGACTGCTTCCCTGCTGATTACAACTTGGTTACTCATCTTTCAGATGACAATCATTCACCTCGAATGAGGCAATAGTAAAAGAAAAAAATGAAATAAAAACAAAAAAACTGTCACTTAGAAATGATTGTTAATCAACATCTTTAATGGATATACCACAGGTTCACGTGGACAATTTTAGTATAAATTTTTGGAACTTAAAACCTAATCTTGTCTAATTGTGTAGTATCAGAAGTTACATCAGTTGAAATGTTATTGTTACGAAAATAATAACAAGATAAGAATAATAATCCGAATAATACAAATTATCAATCCTTATCTAAAAAAAATCCGACATGCGATTTCATTAATTTTGTGATGGTAGTTAAGTAGATAACGACACAAATTGAGAACCTGGATGTGTCAAGTTCGAATCCAGTTGGTTCCATAGTACGACTTTCACTTAGGGACGTTGGCATCACTTATGTGGCCCCTCCTGCAAGAATGGCAACAACAGAATCGAACCGGTCAACAAAGTTGTACCATGTTGATTCATATGAATAGACTATACAATATTAGTTTTCTATTTCTCTTTCGTAAACTGTAAGCAAATCTTTTTCTCGAAGATGCAACAGTAGAAATCATTTCGTCCCATGCATCAATCAGGAACAGTAGTTTTATTAAAAAATCAAAATTGGTCATCTATTGAAAAACAAAAGCAATTTTTCAATAATTCTTTTCCATGTATAAATGATTGGATATTTTTCAACAAAATCTAAACAAACTTTTACAAGTTGATATTTTTGCTTCTACAAATATAATGTTTGTCTCCAATTACTATTTTTTTTCTTATGATTACAATCAAAATTTATAAGAAAAACATTAGTTTTATTCAAGTTTAGTGCTTGTTTCTTTGTGTAGTATCATTGTTTCTTATGAAAAAGAAATGGAAAAAACGAAACAGTTGGATTGTTTTAATGTTTCTGTCATTTTTTTCAATTTTCTTTTTTGGATTCAATCTCAGAAAACAATGTGAAAACATCACCTTACACCACTAACAGTGAAGGAAACGTTCGGAATTATCTCTCTATAACTGGATCACTCTCTTTGATAAAACCTGATCCTCTTTAGTCGAGAGTCGTTTCATTAATCTTCCAGACGTTTTTTGTGATTCTTAATTTTCGTGATTCTTAATTTTCGTAATGCGTTCTACAGAAATAGTCGATCGACCTTGGGCTCAATACTGTAATAGTGTTGTCGATAGATGATCCCACATTCCGGTCTTCTGATGATCCCGCATTCCTGGTCTTCTGATGATCTCGCATTCCTGGTCTTCTGATGATCCCGCATTCCGGTCTTCTGATGATCCCGCATTCCTGGTCTCTTTAGGAGAGAATGTGCACTATTTCAGAACTTGTCTCCCTTCGGATTCTCTGATGTGAGGCTCCGCCTATTAGATTCCACGGGTGGCTTGATGCGACATTCTCACTTCTCATCACTCTCTTGTTGTTCTCTCTTTTGGTTGATGGAATTAAGTAGCATAAACCGTTTCACTATGGATTGGATCCCACGCCCCCTCTCCCTGAATGACTTACATGTTTTAAGGAGTTGTACAACTAGACTAGATTGTTTTACTATTTCTGCTATTTCTTCAATTTTCTCTTTCGCTTCAATCTCAGAAAACAATGTAAAAATGTGACTGTATCATATTACACCAGTAACAGTGACGGAAACGTTGGGAGTTATCTCCCTTTAACTTGATCACTCTTTTGTTCCCCTTTAGTGGACAATCAGTCATTTCATAGGAGTTAACACTTTATTGAATACAGTTCTGAATTTGTAAATAATAGTCTCATATCTGACAGTTATTTTTTGTTTTTAGTATATTAATTCACATCAACGTTAAGTACAGAGTATCCCTTTCCACAAAAAATGTCAGCCATGGAATCATTAATAAAATGTACAATCCTTTCTGCAATTCAACCATATTTCTTACAGATAAACATCAGTCTATGTCTGACATGTCCACCAAATTTCAGTCTTGTTTTTTTTATATAATAAAATAAATACTTGATATTAACATTCATTTTTTATTATAAATATTGAAAATTTCATTAAAATTGGGTAATTCTCTGATTTTGGGTGATTTTTTTTTTTTTTTTTTTTTTTTTTTTTTTAACCAATTTCTTTTATTTTCATTGTCCGTTCATATGTTATTGTAATTTAAGTATATAAAATTAATTTCTTTAGAATTAAGTGTTATTTTACAATAAGTACAGTGACCCCCCCCCCCAAAAAAAAAAAAATATATCACCCATGGAGTCACTAATACAATTAAGAATATTTTGTGCCATCCAACCATATTTCTTACAAATAAACATCAGTCTATGTCTGACTTGTCCACCAAGTTTCAGTTTTTTTTTTGTTTTTCTTTTTATAAAATAAATACTTTATATTAACATTAATTTCTTGTTAAAATTAAGTAGGTTTTTTTTTCTTCATAGATTTTGCGCATGTGTATTCACAAAACTGATTTGTTTTTTATTGCCATCGACTATGATGCAATTTGACTATTTATTAGTTCAATTAAATACCACGTCTCCTAAATGCGACCACTTGTTTTTCAATGTTAAACAAATCAATGAATGTCTTAAGAAGGTTAAACCTAACTTGGGATGAGGTAAGATTATCTATTGCTGTTAACTTTCTTAAAATCATCTGCAAAAAAACCTCAATGTTTAATAATTGTACTGTTCATGCACTTGTCTTTATGGCTGTAAGTATTTGTGTACTTTCTTGTCCTCTTTCAAAAAAGCGACCTCACTCATAGCTAAAACCATGACCCTCTCTCTATTCGAATTACCTGCAAATGTTATGTTGTATGTAGATGTTTGTTCTTGTCTATATTTCATTGATGATGGCCAAGACTTCATTACTTTACATTTCTCCTTTCTTAATGCAAAAATACAAAAAACATTTATGGAAAAGAGTCATTTGACATTTATACTATTTTGTTCAAATAAGATTAAGAATGGTTTTATTGAAGTGCTTTGCTTTTCATAAACCATTTTTAATAATTGGGAAGAGCAGTTTGTCAATTTTATTTTTATTTAAATAAATGTATATACATATTAAGTATTATAAAGTAATATATATTTTTTTTATTATTGATTTCAACAGTGCTCAATTCGTAAGTTAAGCTTAGTAGTAGTATAAAAATATATTTATGGCAAGTAAGCGGCACAGTACTGATGATTTTACTCAAGAATAAAGCATGAACGTTTCTGTGTAGCTTACTTGCCTGATGATATTCCCCAGGAATGAAATATGAATGTTTCTGTGCAGCTCACATGCCATGTTTTTTTTACATCCGGCAGTAATTTGTTTTAATGTTTAGCTGAAAATTCAAATCACACACACACTCTCTCTCTTCTCCCTCTCTCTCTCTCTCTCTCTCTCTCTCTCTCTCATATAATACAAAAATCTGCTTATGACAAGTAAGCTACACAGAAACGTTTGTTTCATTCCAGGGAAAATCATCAGGCTAATTACTCTAATTAGCTCTCTGCATATACTAAACATATATATGCATAATATATTAACCTTTTCTTTTTTTTTAACTTCACTGATTGAGACGTTATTTTATATGAATATTAGTGTGAACACTGACGAAGCATAATTTTGTCCAGTCATTCTTAACAGAGTGTACATCAGTTGTTTAATATTTATTGGCTGAATCTTAAGAAAAACCTGAATTCCAAAAGTGAATTACTTACTTCCCGGCGCTTTGTACAGAAAATGATCTGAGAAGTTGAAAAAACAAAACAGATTTTTTCAACGAATCAGTTGGCCATCATAAATGAATGATTTTGTGTCCGTAATTTGTGTCAATGTGGTCTAGTTTGTATCTGGCAAGGAAACAATAATGATATAAAAAGTAGTTTTAGTCTGTCATTTTAATGGAAATGCGATCATTGTTAACTCTTATTTCCCCATGACCATTGCCAAGTGTGAGAACGCTGCTAGAATGTCCTCATCTTTCTTTCCAGCATCCTCCTTCTGTTTCTTTCTGATAAATAACCATTTTAGTCCCCCGTTTATTTTCAAGATACTCTTCCACCTCCCACTGTTCGACCTTTTTACCCTGATACACGATTTATTTTTCTTATCTAAAAACCCTTTGCTAGATAGTTATACATGTTCTTATATTGTCATATTTCTTCCTTCTTTTTTTCTCTCTCTCTCTCTCTCTTTTTAAAGGTGAATGTTTCTATGTTTAGTTTGCTATAGAGCAAGAATCATACCTCCATACTGATTGTCTGTCATGTTATTCAGTTATTTACCTTGATATTTGGGTTAATCTCTTAACTGTGGGTCATCTGAAGTCCACGATAATAAAACCTGTTCTTCATCACAGCTTCATTAATGTCCTGACATCCTATTTTAAATTACCCCCTCCCTCATTTTGTGAAACCAAAAAAGAAAATTATTTTGATCAGTAGTTTTTTCAGCTTTGACCTGGCAAGCCGAGGGACGACTACGAATCTGCAACCACAACAAACAGTCATGGGTCGTTTATTGTGATCTGTATCAACCAAACATGGGCTGGCAATGAACGATTTTGGATTACATTTTCGATAATTTTCTCAAATTAATTTGATAAAATCTATTGTTAATCAGTAAATAGTTTATTTACTCACTAGGAGTTTACTCACAACAGTAGTGTTCCCTGAAATCTGAGTTACAACAAGTCTTCCTATTATTATTATGAAAGATTTATCTTGGCTGAGCAATGATTCTATGTTGTTGCAAAATTTGATTTTGTCGTACTTTCATATTTCAGCCGATACCTTAGTTTTTCACATATGCTTTTATCTTTCTCTCTTGCTGATTAAATCTTCTAGCAGCAATTTTAAAAGCTCAAATATTGCTGATAATGGTTTTGGAATTGGTAACTCGTTTTTGTTAAACTCATGACAAAATCCTATGTTAGACCGTCTTTGGGGGCTACATGCTAGACTCTCTTCAGGAATACGACTACATGTAAGACCGTCTTCCAGACTACATATCAGTTTCTGTGAGAAGAGCTGCTAGATATAGTTTAAAACAATCATATTTTCAACGCACAATATTAATTTGAGAGCAATGAAAACATATTTAAGTAAACTTTTCTTTTTCTCTCTGCATAATTTTGATGATTGCCTTTTCAAAATTTATGCTGAAAATCTTTTCACTTCAGCAATGGCTGCTTTTTTTATCTGCCATTTTTCTTCAACTTCTTGAAAAATTGTTTGAATCATAAGAAGTAAAAGTTGTTCCTAAACAAAGATTTGCCATCTTCAATAAGTCCATTAATTTACAATTAAAGTGCATTAAAAAAAAAAAGAAGATTTCTCTCAAACAAAAATGGATGTATAAAATCGTTCCAATTTTCCCAGATATCAAAGTAACCATGAGGTATCGAAGTTCTATACTGGAATTTTAAACAAATTTATCTTGATATTCCATTTCTTTTTCTGTACATACCCGAAAAAAATGGTAACATAAGTATTTTTCTTTCTAATTCTACACAGATTTGCTACTAGAAAGATTCTATATAATTACATATATGTAACTGTACTTTTGTCTTTCATTCTGCGCAGGTCATGAAGGTATTTATAATTCTTCATTTACCTGTGAAGTGTTCTTGTCCAGCCAAGCACTGATCTGCCAATGTCTTTTTTAAGCCCTTCTAGAGAAGATTTTTTTTTGCCTCAAACTTTTTTTCATTTCAACTTTTTTTTTCTGTACAAATATTTCCATGCACTTCACTAGTTTTTCAATCTTAAATCTCTTCTTTTTTTTCTTTTTTTACTTATTCTTCCTCCTTTTTCAAATTTTCTTTTCTTTAAATTTTTTTATGCTACTTTCTTTCTTAATGCCATATTGTTAATCTGATTTATATATACATATATATATTTGCATCATAGCTTTTTTTCTGCCACGTCTAGTCCTTGTACTTATGGTAAAGCGTGCGGCAATAAAACTTCACATACAGAATGTCTCAATATAAATGTGACCCATGAGGTTAATTCCACGGTGCTTTCTATAGCAATCTGTATGATTTTTTGTCAATAATTATTTTCCTTTTGAAATAGTAAACGTATGTCAGGGTCAATACTATTAAGAAGAAAAAATGACCCCTCCATAAAAATAATTGTCATGTCACTTTTTGAAATGTTTTTATTTAAACATGTACTGCTTTAGTTGACGAGACAACATAATTTGATTTTGGAACAATTCATTTTTAAATGGGTAAAGTCAAAATTGTTTATTCTAGTGATATCAGATTAAACACCAATCACACTCGGATGGTCTCATTTTTTAAATGTGTGTGAAAGGTGATAATGTATGCACAAACATGAAATTCCTTAGCATATTATTGTATTGTAGCTGCTCAAGTCTCAAACTTTTGCAAAATAGAGACTAAGGACTTTACAGTGAAGTTTGAGGGGAAAAAGACAGGTGGTGGAGTGACATTGGATGGGAGAGCCTCCAGTATAACATAATGAAGTGGAATACTATAAGAATTTCATGGCAGTTTCTATTTGAATTAAAGTATGAATTTTTTAAAAGTTACTTAGTATTATTTAATGAAAGATTTTATCAGTATTACTATTGTAATAATAGTTAAATTTGCTGCTAATAGAAAAAACATAGCTTCCATCTGTAATTGACATTTGCTACATAAAAAAAAAGATGTCTTCCCTGCGGAAAATATTTTGAGTAAGAATAATTGTATTTGCAAAGAAATTAAACTGAATTACAATTTTTTTCTTTCTTTTTAACAACATGGACCAGTTCTAAAGAAAAGGAAATGTGTATTCAGAATGAAATATTGATATGTTAGGATGGAAGCTATTTAGGTCTGAAGTTGAAAATCCGGCTGACTTTATTTTATATATTAGATATTATTTTGTACTTTTTGGAGTTGATAAAAAAGTAGAATGTTTCAAAATCATCCAATGCTAGATTTCTCCTGAATATCTGGTACAGTAATGAAGCTCACTTCTCTGCATATAAACAGCAAAAACTCTGTAGTCTGGGGATCTCAATTGCCACATGAAGTACTTCAGAGACTACTGAAAATTGTGAAATGCATCACGTGGGTCGCCATGTCGAAACATGACATAATCGAGCCGTTTTGGTTTGAGAGTAATGTTGGAAAAACAGTGACAGTCAATAATGAGTATTACATTGTGGTGCTTAACAAATTCTGGAGGGCGTTTGATGCCTCCCGTGATATGCGGCAAACGGAGCAATGGTTTCATTAAGATACAGAAACTCTCCACAAAGCTAACATCACCATGGAGTGGTTGGATCATCGCTTTGCAAGTCACCTGATAAGCAGACATTATATTCACCGGATTTAAACCCATCGGATTTCTATCATTGGTGTTTTTTGAAAGATTATGTGTACCAGAACAATTTAGCAGATTGAAGAGTATTGATTTACTCCTCTCCATGAGTTAGGCACAAGGCCAGTTTTTATCTTACTCCCAAAAGTAAGATGTGACCCAAGGTCGGGTCGGGAAAGTAGGATTTAAAAATTGCCTGGGCAGCCCCGTCGGCATTCCCCGGTAGGGGCACCTCAGGCAGTAAGCAATAAACTTACTCCTCCCCAAAGAGGGGAAGCAAAGTCTGGGAAGGTGGACCTCCCAGAACTGCACAGGACAGACCCATTGACCGGCGTAAATCAAGACCCGAAGGCCAAGACAACACTAGTATGGGGTGCAGTATCCATCGGAACAGATACTACACTTTGATCTTAACCAAAAGGCCAAGAATCAGCAGATCGAAGAGTAGTCGGCATATGAACATGCATTTTAATTATCATTTTAGCTTTTTAAAAATCTAAAGTTTTCCTGTCTTTCTTGTCTGGTTCACAAGTAATGATCATGTAGATAGGTCAGATTTATACTGAAACACCCTATATTTTTTTTGAATAGCCATATATATTTTATAGGTTGACAAAAAAGATAAAACTTTTTTATTTAAATAAGTAGTTAAATATCGTTAAAGTAAAGATATTCAATAGGTTTTCATTCATTTAAAAATAATGATTTTCTCTAAATGATTTCTGAAGTTTTCCATTGCTTCTGGTGGCTATATTGTTTGAGGTTAACATTTGTATAGTGCAGCTTTCAGGTAGCCCGAGAGAAAATAATGACATCAGGAAAAGATCAAGCAAGCATGCATGCCACCCAGTTTCACGTAAGATCAAGTGTTGAGAAAAATAGTTTTCTCAAAGCTTCCATTGATTTGTCCACTGTATCATTACCAGTCAGGAAAATCGTTTCACCATTGTAAACAGCTGAACGGCAATTGTGAAGTCTGCCACTGGTAATTAAAGTCACAGCATATATATTATGTTTCTTTAGTAGCACTTCTACTAGTTTTGATTGTGTCTCATTGATGTTATGTTAGCCGCTGTTTGTAGAAGAATCAAGTATAGTTGTTGTGGTGGTAGTAGTAGTTGTATTCTCTCCTCAATTGCCAATATGTGGCAACAGTGTGTCGTAGTCTACATATTAAAAACCAAACAACTAAACTACTAATTTTAGATTCACAGGTTTATTAATTCGTTTTACATTTTTGCACAGATAATCGTTAAAGCCATGAAACTATGTTTACAGGTTATGTGTAACAATTCCCCCCCCCCCCCCCCGAATGTTGGGGGGGGGGGGGGAGCTCTCACCCGAACTTTGAAAATTTTCGTCTCTCAAAGAGAAAGCGAACCTCCTTTTTCTCTTCCGATGAGCTCCTTCCCGTTTTCTGACATCACTTCCTAAGAAGCCATGTCTGTATATTTTTATTACACAATGGATCTATTCTGTTGAAACTATAACAAATAGTGAAAAAGTAAAACATTATCAACATATAAGACACTGTTATGCACTGCCTACTCTCATCTGTGTCATGATAATGACTATGTAAAAAATGGAAGTTTTATTGCCACACTGTGTCTACCAAGTTTAGAATTTTATTTACGTGAAACTTTTTTCAGTTTACTCAAGAATCTTTCATTAAACTAAATTTATTTTCTTGCATATGAAAAACATTATTTTTTTCTGACACTTTTTGTAAAAGAAATATGAGAATATTATAAATTCGGCAATTGAATATGAAAGAAATACTTATGATGCATACATATGTAGGCATTTTCGTTTTACGTATGGCTATAAGTTACTCTAATGTAGCCATGGCATGATTTTATTTTTTTTCAATTCTAGATTAACTTTTAGACTAGTAGCATGATAATCTTTTTTCTCTCTCACTTTCTTATAGATCTTATTTTATAAGTAATCCATTAACAGAAAAAAGGTTATTTATCTCCTTAAGGCATGCAACAGCTCCAATTTAGGCTGTTCACTTTTTTATAGCAAGCTAAACTGTTGTTACACAAATGTTCTAATAGAGTTGACATTTTAAAACAAACCTAACTTCAAGCTGTGCCTTAGTGTAAGTATATCAGATTGAATCTTTTCTATTAGAAATTGCCTCTTTTTATTTAGATAGTTGTTTCTTTTTCGTTTTTTTTTCGTTTTTTTTTTTCAAATAAAATATTTCTCATGTGCATGCAGCAGATTCTCTTTTCATATTTTTAAAATTCATTTTTTTCTATAGACTGATCTGCCCACGTTGTGTTTCACCTAAAAATTTTCACTCACATTTTTTGCCATAGTCATTCACAGTTTCTAGCGTTTTTTCTTAAAGCAGTCGTCCTGTATAGATGACTACTCAGAACAAAATGAAACCACACTTTACAATCATGAATGCTTTGTTACTTTTTATATAATCTTTTTGTATGAATAAAAAAAACTTTTAAAATCTCGGTGTTGATATAGAAGACAGCTGCATGGCTAATATTTTTACGTTTAACTGCTTTGTAAAACTACTTTCGAAATTTGGAAATTTCATAATATACACAACAAAAAACATATATACACACAAAGAAAAGCATAACCTGAGATAAAGAAATAAACACTCAAGAAAGGGGTGATATTCCCGAAATATTGTGATATTCTGCCTTCACACATACACCTAGTGACCGAGCAGAAATCTGGAAGCAAGTAAGATTTAATCTAAAACTAAAATTTCCTTGTCGTTCAGTTTTCCATAAAACTCGGTATATGTCTGCATTATTATCGTCTTCTGATTAACTATGTTACACACAATGCTTTAAGCAAACTACATCACTCTCTTAAAATTATTTTATGTTTAAAAAGACACTAAAATGAAGAATCAGTTTTGATTTATTAATTTTTCTGAAAGATTTTAAGAAGTCTTTAGTGAAGAATTAAAATATTTGATATTTTTCTACGTTTTTGTAGTGACCACATGTAGGAGTATCTTCAAGATATGCTGTTGCCATTTTGTATGTTGTGTTTTCTTGAGAACAACAGTTCAATTTACATATTATTGTTGTATCATCCTTATTTAGATACACAATGGACCCTTCTGATAAGTCTGTAATAATCCGACTGTAATCCACTTAGGAAGTCAAGTAGCAGAAGCTACACTGTTGGCATTGTATTACCGTAATATAACCTTATTCTTCTTTTCAACATATGTGTTTGCCTTATTTCACCCATTTTATTTATAATGGGAACTAAAGATAAATGCAGCAAAATGCAAAATAACTGATAAACTCAACTGTGACATCAAAATCAGCAAAACCACGTTAAAAAAGGTTGATAATTTCGGATTTATTATTTTCGGATTCTCAGTTCCGAATGTATCAAACAATGTAAAGAGAAAGATTGTATTAGCCTCCACTGCTTTTGGCAGATTAAAGAAAACTATCCGAAGCGGAAAAATTGGTCTTCTGCTCTGAAACTCAGATTCTACAATGCACGTGTGGTTCCAATAATTAAATATACCTCTTAGATTTGGATGTAACATGCTGAGGATGAGCACAGACTCTGTATTTGAAATTGATTGTCTTAGAATCGTGGTCGGCAAACTGTGTTTGGATTACTGCAAGATAACACAAATTAAAGAAACTCTTGGGTTTCAAAATTATAGCATTAATGTTATCAAGAAAAGAAGAAAGAACTGATTTGGTCACATCGTCAGAAAAGGTCCTGAAAGCAATGTTTACTGTGCATACAACAAAGATTTTTCCAGTAAAAAACCTTGTGTTGCGCCTCCAATTCACTGGACTGACCAGATCCGCAGTGATGTAGAGCTCCCTTTGCTAATGCTGTTAAAATAAGCAAAGTACCGAACAATATGGAAGGGTTGTGTATCCTTAAAATGTGCAAAGATCCTCTGAGGATTATGCCATAAAGCTAAAGTCAAGTTTGTCCTTCAAGGACTTAACACATATATATGAATCCATTCTCACAGAAACGTAAGAAATATATAGTAAACATTATGTATAAAAGGTGTAAAAATCACATACGTAGTTACTACCAGAAAAGCTACATTAATTGTAAGATTAAAATATTTAATATTATGTTTTATCAAGATAAAGAAATGTAAATTAATTTTCTGGGTGTCAATTATTAAAATTCAGTCTGTTACACTGACTATGTATACGTGGGAAAAGTAAAATACAGTTTAAATCCCTGTGATGGACAGACGTTTCATTTATTAATAGTTTGCCTATAACAAGCTATAACGACAGTAAAACGCGACAATTAAGGCATAAGATTGCTTACAGAATACATTGTTCCTATATACAGAAGAATGCACATGTTATTCGTGCAAAAAGACGAAGACATACATATTCGTGTGGTCTCTTTTCTATTAGGAGAAGTGTGTGTGGCATGGGTGGCCAAGAAACTAGGAAGAGATATAGTCTTAATTCTTGACCAATTGTTGTTACGAGAGTTCCCACAAGATCTCGAGTTCAACACAGGATTTGGAGTCTACCTTTTTCACCAAGGGGCTCTAAGTTTTTTTTTACCAAGGGACATAACTCTAACCTAGAAAGCAAGTTCTCCTAAAAGAAAATAACTCTGCTCCCAACACTGTTATCTATTATTTTATTATGGATGACACAAATTCCTCATTTGAACTGTTTGGTTTCTTCTACCAGCCCCCCTAAATGATCACTTTGAATATCTTTGAGACCATATTTAGGCTGTGAAAATATTTCTCTTTTTCTATTCTTTCATTTTCAAGCATTAGGCTACTCTTGCCTTTCCTAAAATTCACCCAGTTTTAATGTTCTCTCTTATTTTTTCCAAAGAATCCTACATTTCTGATAAATCCTTCAAACTATTTACAAATAAGCTAAAAAAAAAATTTTTTTAAAAATCGAACAGAACCTCTTATACAACATATTTAAATTTCACTGAATTCAACTACTTTAGAAAATATCCTCTGGATAGGCATAAACTTTATTTTATCTTAAAAAATAACTTCTGTAGTGGACAAACACATTTCATTTATTGTTTGTGTACAACAAACTATAAAACAGTAAAACAAGACAAGTAAGGCATAAGATTACATACATAAATATATTGTTCCCACACAATAAGAATTTATGATGTGCGTAAACTCTTTATTTTATCTTCAAAAATGTTTTCTATTACATCAATTTCTTTTTTTCAAATATCACTCACCTCTACAATTCAGTATAGACCACTTTTTAATCCTCGATCAGGTCTTCACTTTTTTATTGTTTTATTATATGATATATATATTTATTTATTACTTAATAATAAAGTTGGTATACATCTGATGTAATAATGCTCAATACTAAATTTTTTATTAGTAGAACTAATATGTTTATACATTTTGTTTCTGTTCTATTTTGCTTATATTTACATTGCCAACGTTTGTTGGGCTCTGAAGAAAACAATAGGTTGGAATGTTATCACTGTCAATGTATCCCCTCCTAAAAAAACTTATATATGAATTCATTTTCACATTATAATAATGTATATTTCAAATTAAGTCACATACAGCATATCTATTTAAAAAACGAAAAAAACATGTTGACTTGAAATAACGTATCCAATAACAAGACATAAAAACAAAACCTTTGATCACAATTCTAATTTTTCCTTTGAAGAAAAAATCTATCTCGAAATATTGGTGATTAAAAAGATGCAAGTGAGAAAAAAATTGAATGATAATACAATTTATTGTGACAAATATTCTTCAATAAATAATTACTTAAAGCAAACACAATCGATACATGTTTGAAGATATTAACAATTTCAAGCATAGAAACTTCAACCAAAATATCTGGATTCAGCATTAAATAATTCAAAAGGGGTTGACATGCCATAAAACGAACAAATAAAGCATTGTGTAGAATAATTTCAGTATTCGATTATTTGTTTACATTCATTGATTTTTCTCCAGACGATTTCTAACATTGTCCATTCCTGGACCAGTCTAGTGGTATAATATTTGAAGTCAACGTTTGCAGACTGCAGCTTTCATGTAGCTTGAGAGAAAATAATCACATGTGAAAAAGATCAGGTGAAACTGCAGGCCATTCAGCTTTACATAAGGAGATCAAGTGTTAGACTTACAAAAACTGATGTATGACACATTTGTACAAAAGTTATATTTACATAAATAAAGTACAGGGTCTGCCATATATAGTTATCTACAGACATGTATTTCCCCGTCTCTACGACTCATCAGTGTGACTAGACTTAGTGAGATCCGAAACCGGTACCCGAGTAACTGATGTCTGGCGCTCTACCAACTGAGCCAAGAACTTCCTAGTTGTAGTGGGAGAAATTGTCTCACATTATAAATGATATTATTCATTTTTATATATATATATATAAATATTTGTTATTGTTTATTATCTATGTACGTATACGTTTCGTCCTTTTTAATAAAGATATGACTATTCACTACTGGTCATCTGATTCGAAACCCTGGATTACAAGTATTTTTCAACTCAAATCCAACGTCGCTAACCGCTCGGCCAATAGCTGATAAACAATAATAATTTTAACACTTTTAAAGCGGCTTGACGTCCAGGCATTCTACTTCTATTAGGGAAGGAATGATGCATTATAAAGCAAGTGACGTCATGCTGTGTTAGTACTACCATTACAGTGCTCTACTTTTTTACGAGGAGCAACAAATATAAATATTTGTTATTGTTTATTATCTATGTACGTATACGTTTCGTCCTTTTTAATTTGGACTCATCAGCATAGAGATATGACTATTCACTACCGGTCATGCGATTCGAAACCCTGGATTACAAGTATTTTTCAACTTAAAGCAAACACCATAAATAAATGTTTAAAGATATTAACAACTTAAAGCATAAAAACTTTTACCAAAATATCTGGATTCGGCATTAAATAATGCAAAAAGGGTTGACATGCCATAAAACAAACAAATTGATGATTATAATGTGATAGAATTTCTATCACTACAAGGTTCTTGGCTCAGTTAATAATGCCAGATGTTAGTCAATGGAGTCCTGGTTTCGAATCTCAGTAGGTCTAGCCACACTAGTGACTTGTAGAGATGAAAAAAAACGTGTCTGTGTATAACTATATTTAATACATATATATATTTTTTTATATATATGTATATATGCTCCCTTAGAGGTGAAGGGAATAATGAATTCCACTTAGCATTGAGACAATGCTCTACTGTAAAAAAAATGAATATTTTGAATTATGTGTAAAAAAATATATATAAATAAATAACTACATATATAAAAATAAAATTATATAGTTACTTACGATGGACCATGTAATTATGATAATAATTAAAAGACTGTTTGTAACTACTGATATTATTGACAAAAGATAAGGCAGTTCCTCCTGGTTGAGACTAAAATAACTTATCATGAGATCAATTTTTGCCTTTTTTTTATTTAAATTTTTTTTTATTATTAATGCATGAAAATCTATCATCTATTCCATCCAGAGAGTCAAAATAATTTCTATATCTTCCATATTTACTTTTAAACAAAATAAGTGAGTAAGCAAGGGATTACATTTCTAACATTTATCAAATATTTCTTTGAAATATCGAAACATTTTTGTCTATTCTTTTTTATCTTTCAATGGTAAGCAAATTTATAAATCAAGTTTTTATATTATCTTTGTTTTTTTGTACTTTGGGGTAAGTTTCATTAAAAAAAAAATAGGTGCAAATTGACTGTGCTACACTTTTTTTATTTCTTTTCCTTGCCTTGTGTTTACGTATACTAAACTAAATAGCAAAATGATTTTGAGTTTATCTGAGAAAGGTCAAAGGCATTTTCAAGCAAGAATACGTCCATTTAAGCAAGCACGATGAACCATCAAAAACGCTACTTCAAACTTAATATGAATCAACAAGTTCAGCTTCATATAGAGATGTTTGGACGAATCTAAAATATAAGATGCATCGGTTCAATCTGAGTGTTTAAAAATGAAAATGCTAAATTATTTGGATTTTTTTAATTTTTTTTTTTTACTACTATTCTCATTTTGATTGTTTTTTTTTTTTTTTTTTTTTTTCACAACGTTTCGGCTGATGTAATCTTCAACTTAATTCAAGTGCATTTTTTTAAAACTTTGAATTTTTTCTGCTTAACTTGGCAACTCATACAGAACCGAACTCCTTATTTAAGCAACGTGGATTCCTGAGTTTGATAGAAAGATTACCAAATTTTAAAAAAATGCATCAGCAAGAAAAGTTGTGAATATAACAACCAAGATGAGAATAGTAGTCAGAATAAGACAAATTGTCAATCCTCATCTAAAAAAATTCAAAACATAAATTCTTTCATCTGAGAAGCTGTGAAAAAGCACTGCTCAAAAATACATTAGGGGATTGGAAATAACTGAATTGCCTCCCTTTGGCCACTTCTCAGTTCAACTCAAGTGTTGCTAGGATTAACTGTACGTTTAGAGATTATATTCACCATAGCTTTCTTATTTATCTAATATAATTTCTGTATTACTTTTTCTCTCTCTTTCCCTCCCTCATATATATTATATATATATATATATATATATTGTATGTGTGTATTATATAATGTGCTGCCTTTTTGTTGATGCTATTGTTAATTCAGGTAATATTACTAAACAAACGATTTATTTAGTCCACTAACTTGAGAATAAACAAAGAATACCACAAAGTGAAAAATAAGACTCATACAGGATTGGAATGTGTGCCTCAGAAGAGGGACTGCCTAATGCAGACGTTGTCTGGGACCGCTTGACTAACGGGCCATACGTTTAGAGAAAGCCTAAATTGTACAATTAACTCATCTCCCAAGCGTTATGTGGTCCCTCTTCTGAGAAACAGGTTCGAATGTTGTACAGCTCTCATTATTCGCTTTGTGGTTTTCTTTGTTTATTCTCAGCCTCGCAGACTAAATCGTTTGTCTAGTGATATTAAGTGCACAAACAATAGCATCAACAAAAACGTAGCATAATACATAACATACTGTTAGAAATCAATTTCAAATATTTAATCTCTCTCTCTCTCTCTCTCTCTCCATATATATATATATATATATATATATATATGTATATATATGTATATATATTATCTATCGCTCTCTACTTAATAGAACAATATAATAATACGGAAACATGTTAAATTGCTACAGAAATACAATGTCTTATGCTGTAATACAAATGAATGAAAACATTTTTCTGTTTTAGATAATTAAAAAAAGTAAATATTAAAAACTAGAACATAGACATATCATCTTTCTTTCTTTTGTTTTGAATTATAAAAGTAATCTGAAAAAAAAAGTATCTCTTTGTGTGATGTAAAAAGCTATTTAAGTCTGTTTCTCTACCGATTTAACATTACAGCCATCGACAAGCCATTCCTTCACCTGAATGTAATGTCTCCATCTTTATTTATTCATTCTCACCATTTTATTCTTTATCTTATTTCTTATTTCTTCTTTTGAAGGATGACTTTCTCAGTTGGAAAGATTATTATGAAGATCATGCCATTAATCCCGTACAAGTCCAGATTCTCTCACATTTGTGTGATTGTATAAACCATGTATATATTACACATGCACACACACACATATAGTTTGTGCTGCTTTTTTTTTTTTAGAGTTTGAATTACCTACTAGACACCATCCTCGAGTGTCTTTGGTCTCTCTGGACAAGGGTTTGTCAGGACAGCCTGACATGAGGATACTTCACCCTACAAGTAAACCCTAACCAAATATTCATAATAAAATAGTATTCACAGTACAAATAAGATCCCCTCGACATGGCTATACACATACACATACAAGGAATGGTGCACCTTCTAGTGATGTTACTTCAAGTAACAATACTTAACCGGATACCCTACCAGACTAGATGAATTCTTGTCCTGGAATCCGGTAAGACAAAAAGAACACAAGAAAGATATAATATAAAATTTAACTGGTCAATTGGGGAGAGGAAAATTAATGTTCTTAACTTCTTTACTAACTCAATGTTTGAGAAATAAAGGAGAACTTTAATAGAATATTAGAATATCTATGTATCTCATATAAATATTGAGTGTTAGCCCCAGGAAGGGGTCCCTTGATTTCTGAGAACTTCGACTGAAGTAAAATGAAACATATAATTCTTTGTTCCATTGGGTGGACAGAAATCCAATAGAGTGCTTGATTATTTAATAAGAGCGCAATATTTATTTATTTATAATATTGTAGCTGGGTTTTATATATATATATATATATATATATATATA
Organism: Sepiola atlantica; assembly: GCA_963556195.1. Classification (NCBI taxonomy): domain Eukaryota; kingdom Metazoa; phylum Mollusca; class Cephalopoda; order Sepiida; family Sepiolidae; genus Sepiola; species Sepiola atlantica. The sequence goes on along the minus strand of OY744520.1, from coordinate 91,278,727 downwards.
TATATATATATATTTATTTGCAAAATGATGCAACTTTGATACCCAGGGTTTTGTAGGTATGAAAACCCAATCACTCAAAGTCGTATAATTTCTCAAATAAATATTAAATGTTCTTATTTCCTTACTTGAGCACTCTGGCCTAATTCCTCTCCATAGCATGCATGCATATATATATATATATATATATATATATATATGAGAGAGAGAGAGAGAGATATCTTAGATAAACTTAATTCCGACATAATCGTTTTTGTTACGCTCCAAGAATACAACATAAACAACAGTTTGTGTATGCTCTTTTCTGAGACGATATGGGATTTTATTAATATTGAGTCTTTTCATCAGGGTAAGTTATAGACACCAGCATAGAAGCCAACATTTAGCATCAAGACCATAGTGTTGTTCACTCCCAGTTACATGGTTGATTAGATATGAAGAAGGGAAGTATGGATAAAGCAAACCAGTACAAAACGGTTGAAATGAATATTCAAAAGAGCGCAAAAGAGAGAGAACAGTTTTTAGAGTACAGGTAAGGAAAAAAACACAGATCATGAGGAAAAATTTCTTTTCATACAATTAGATAGAAAGATTCACTCCCTATGGAGAATTTTGCAAATATATGATCATATATAGTAAAAAAGGTAATTATAGTTCAATTCACTATCAAATGTGGAGAGATTCAATTAATATAACACTTGAAACAAAAATTATCAAAAACTTATGTTGATGATGACAGTTCCACGACTCATCAGTGTGGCTAGATGTAGCGAGTGCATCAAACTTAAGATTTGAAATCTGGACACCAGTCATGCCAATCATGACAACTGGTGTCTGATGCTCTACCATCTGAACTAATCAACATTTTACTGAGAATGGAAGAAATTATATCATTGAAATTTAACAAATGGTCTGAAGGAAAAATATTGCCACATCTTGGGCGATTGCCTACAACCAACAGAAACATCTGGTACTACACTCATCATGGCAATGACTCTATGACTCTGGCAGTTTTCAGCACTATTAGTATGTGTGTATGTATGTATATATATATATATATATATATATATATATATATATATATATATATATATATAAGCAAAGGACAAACTATATAGAAAAAGAATAATTTAACACAAAATCATGCTACTTTAGATTCAGTATTTCGTTTCAGTTCAGAAACTTAGTCAAGAATAGCATTTATTCAACAGTCAGATCAGATGTACAAAAAGTTAGCAGTAGTAGTGGGGGAAAGGCAAGCACAAAAAGCGAGATGGGTAAAGTGAAGGTATATGTTAGTGTGGGAGGAGAGTGAGGGAGTAGTATGAAAACGTTGAGTGTATGTGCATAAAGATGAATCGTAGAAGAGATTAGGTGGGGTAAGTATGTGGAGATATGGAGTGTGTTTAAGCAGGTGTCTGAAAAAAGGAGGAATGTTAGGTTAGGTAGTGTATGGGATGGTGAGAAGTTATTCTAGAGTAGGTAGTAGGAAAGCAAAAGATTATGGGGGATAAGAAGAGAAAACAAACATTCTATTAGATATTTATTCCTTTAAACAAACCTTCACACATGTGCATGTGTTATATATATATATATATATATATATATATATGTTTAAATTCACATATGTTGAGAAACTGGACTTTTCCAGCGACGTTCATCAGTTGTAGGTTCTAATGGAAGATTTCAATTTATTTATTTTTATTTTTGTGGACATTACTAATTCTTGTGATCTACTTTTACAGACAATGGTGGCATCAAAGAGAAATGCCGGTGTTCCATCAGCAATGGTTGCTCGGCAGTCTTTAAACGATGAAGAATTAGTAAGTAGAACCAATCCATACATGCTTATGAATTTATATTTTAATCTTGTTGTTTTTACTGCATATTCATGCTTAACGTTTTTCTACTAACCAAAATTATTTTAAGCAATCAAAAGTGTTCATACATCAGAACGAATAACAAAACATTGATTTTATTGTAATAGAATAAGCTACAGCCCCTCTTTCCTATGTGGACTTACTAATACAGAGAACTATATATAGTGAACACCGCATTCACTGATATCTTACTTCAGGGATTAGTAATTTCTTATTAATCTCTGTCTATCTATTCGTCATACTCTCTATAATAATAAATCTTTCTTTCTTCATTCTACTATAATGTTGGTCATTCCTTCCACTCAAGTAATAGCTTTGTATATTGTAACCTTTTTCAAGGATACAGCAGTATTTAAAAATTTTTCTAAATGAATTCTGTTCTTAAATGTAGTTAGTTTTGAACATGTTTAAATGTTAAACATCTACAAAATGTTAAAATCTATGAGTTATAGCCAAACTATTGTCATGAAAGAGCGCTAAAACTCGATCGCGGACTGCTTACACTTTGACTTCAACGGGATCTTTAAAGACCAATTTCACTGTATAATTGTTGTGGGGTACAAATAACCCCTATTGAAGAACTAATGGAAGCAACCATCTATAATAAATACCATGGTTGCAAAGACTCAAACAGAGGACATTCCTATTCATGTTTTACCGCATGGTAGGAATCCGGTCATCTCCTACCACATTTAGTGGCGTTACTGTATTGCTATGAATAAATACATTGTATATTTTAACCTGTCACAATTTGTGGTTGTTATCTTTGTGACCCCTAGCACGGGTCTACAACAATAATATATACTAATTTATACATCAGAGCAAATAACAAAAACACTGATTTTATTGTAATAGAATATTCTACACCCCCTCATTCCTATGTGGACGTACTAATACATAGAACTATATATAGTGAACACTGCATTCATTGCTATCTTACTTCAGTACTAATCTCTGTCTATCCATTCGTTGTACTCTCTGTAGCAATACGCCTGTCTTTCTTACTTCTGCTATCATGTTGGTTATAACATCCTTGAATAATGTAACCCTTTTCAAGGATACAGCAGTATTTTAATTAACTTTTTCTAAACTAAATCTATTCTTAAATGTGATCTGTTTAAAAAATGTTCAGATGTGAACCATCTACAAAATGTTAAACACTATACGAGTCATTGTCAAACTACAGCCATGGAAGAGAGTTGAAACTCGATCAGGGCACCACTTATATTCTGACTTCAATGGAACCCTTGAAGCTCAATTTTACCGGATAAATATGAAAATAATAATAGACTTGTGGCCACAGTCAATAAAATAATTCCATTTGACAACTTTATTCGGCATTAAATGACCCATAAATGATTGATATGCGTAAAAAAGCCAAATCAATCAGTAGACGTTTCTCTTCTCTACTTTCTGCTTCTTTCTTCACCTCTACTCTCAAGTCAGCAGATTTCAGAATGACTAAAATTTCAGAATGACTACCACAGTCTGGCAGAGAAAAGACCACTGATTCATTGCCAAAGACAGATCCTCGATTGGTATTTTTGGTGTAAGAAAGAAAGCAACTTTCTTCGCCTTCGCCAAGTTAACAGATTTCAGACATAAAATAATCCCAGTTAATTCTTTTTAACCAAAGCAAATACAAATAATTCTTTGGTTCACTTTTTTCTGATTGAAGTGGATTTGCTTATTACAGTGCAATAACTAGTTGTTCTGTTTCTCATAAGTCGTGAGTTCGATCCTCACTAGAAACCTATGATTTCGACATTTCCTTAATTTTCAAACTACATGCCATTTGCGGGGATGAGGCAAGTCGTGCCCATTTCCAGAGGCACACTTAATTTCACAAGGAAAATAAGATTAATTAAAATGTTGTATGTTTCATTTTCTCATATAGTCAAATTAGTTAAAAACCTATCTCCTTCTACATACATTTTTATTATGTTTCTATATTAAACTTTGAATTTAAAAGTGGCAAATATAATTATCAGATTGTTAAGTATAAAACCGTTCAAGTAAATTGTATAAAATTAAAATATTTAATATTATATTTTTACGGTTATATAACAACATGTTTGTGCTCCTTGTGTAACATAAGTGCCACCATGTTGAATATTACTTGCTAGCATGGATAACAAAAAATTAAGATGTAAAGGGAATACAGACAATGATGAAGACACAGTAATAATTTATTTCTCAGAGAAAGTTTGTCAATAATTATAATAATAATAATAATAATAATAACATTTTTCAAGTATTCACGTTTCTTTTTAATTATTTCATAATGTATCACAGCAGCTCTATTAGTTAATCACATTGATATTGGTGATAGTATTGAACAATTAGAATATTTTATATTTTATTTATCAAGTTTAGTAAGGCGTGGGTACCGTTGGCAATACATACATGTGTTGGAAAGTAAAAATGCAGTTCCAAGCTGTGGGGAAACAAAGACATTTCATTTATTAATAGTTTGTTTATGACAATATAAAAAATGGAAAAAAAATATGTAATTCTATTTATAAGACGAAGGTAAAGTCAGAAAATGCGGAAATTAAGAAAAATAAATAAATAAAATAATGGATTGATTTTTCCTTTGGTCATTGGAATATAACTAAAAAGTATATATGCTCTAAAGCTTGTAACACGACCTCATTGAGCTTGCAATTTGAAACAATTTTGGGGATTATAAAGAGTGTATACCTAAATATATATTTTTTTATAAAAACTCACAAATATATGTAGAGAGATATATAGATGAATTTTTCTGATGAGTGCAAATTGTTTTCTTTTTTTCTCTCCAGAAAATGCATGTTTACAAAAAGACCCTGCAAGCCTTAATCTATCCCATATCCAGCACAACACCTCACAACTTTGTTGTATGGACTGCAACATCCCCTACTTATTGCTTTGAATGTGAGGGATTGTTGTGGGGGCTAGCACGGCAGGGAGTACGGTGTACAGAGTGCGGTGTCAAGTGCCATGAAAAATGCAAAGATCTCCTCAATGCAGACTGCTTACAACGTAAGTATGACTTTTCCGTTTCCTCTTTTACTGCTAGATTTTTTATATCAAGACTTGTATTATATTTTACTAGCAGGACCCCGTGGAAATTCTACAGTGTTTTCTACATCAATCTGTATTACTGTAAAAATAATATTCCTTTAAAAATAATAAATGTCTGTCAGGGTCAATACTATTAAAAAAAGATTACTCTTTCTTCTTCTGTAAAAATAATTGTCATTGTCAGCTAAATATTCTTTAAATAAATAAAATGGATATGTCTCTTTATTTATTTACTTATTTAAAATTGTAGCAAGTTCAATCTGTATAAAATAATAGATATTCTGTCTTCTAACCGTAAAAATATTTCTCAGTGAAATATTCTTCAAATCAATTAAACGAAGGTCACTTTTTGAAATGTATTTATTTCAAATTGTACTGTTTTAGTTGACTGGAGGACATAATTTAATTTTGGAACAATTCATTTTAAAATTGGGTAAAGTCAGAATTATTTATCTTAGCGACATCAGATTAATCACCAATCACGATCTTTGCTGATTGGGCGATCCCATCTTTTAAAAAAGGGGTGGCGGATGATAATGTACTTGTTGGATATTTGCTTACCTTCATAGGTGTGTACCCAGGTTTCATCTCTGCCGGCTGGTGTATCTTTATTCAGCCGTGATCAAAACATGGACTCCGTGGTTTAGTTTAGAAGATTTATTTACCACAAAGGACGAACGGATGTGTGGCTCTTGCACTTGAGAGAGAGTAAGAGAGAGAGAGACAGACAGAAGAAATAATTACTGGGGAAAGATATTCAGCCCATTTGTGCCACTATGAGGAGCCAACATCAGGATCCATCTTCTTTTGATCATCTCCTCATCTGTGGCAAGCAAGGATGTGTCAGACGTGGAACCACAAATCCAAGATAACATTTCTTCTGCATATGTGCAGTTGCCATCCTTTTGTGTGTTCTTAGCCAAACCTTCCCTAACTTTGTATACAACCACTGGGCCTTGCTGCTCTGGGTGTAAACTTGAAATACCTGCAATCTTGCAAATAGAAGGAATATCTATAGCCATTGAGGGGAACTTCACGCAGACCGGCATTCTTGAGGCACGATCTTTGTGGGCTTTGTGTAAAAATCTGATTCGCTCAACAACCAACAGCAGAAGGAAAAGAGAAAAAAACAGTGTAAAAAGAAATGAGTGAAAAAGAATAGGAGATTGAGAGTCTATGCCATTATTGCTGCTGGTTTTATATTAAACTTTATTCAGGAGAGCTCAAGAAATGTGCAAGATAATAGCTTCTATGTCTTTGCCTTCATTGTCCCTGCCATTTTAGTATTATCAGACTGGGCTAGTGTTGAGGAGTGATGGAGAAATATAGGTTAGTACTCTGTTAAAAGAATGGATGTGGGTTCTTGGGTTAGTAGATGTAGAACAGTCGAGGTAGCAGGGTCAGTTGGCAGAGGTAAAGCAAGGAAAACATGGGAGAAAGTGATAAGAATGGACTTAAGAGAAATAGGTATAAATAAAGACCGGGCTTAAGGATAAGAATATATATTGCTTGTAATTTTATTCATTAAAGTCTTTTTCAGCTTCGATAATAGCTTTTATATGAGATATGAATTTCTTACATGCTCAGATTAGGTGGTGCTTATTCATATTGGGCAGTATTCTAACTCTGGAGACTTTTAGTGGTATTAGAGTGCTCATTAACCTTTTTCTCATATATGCTCCATACATAGTAGTTCAAAAGATTAAGATCTGGGGAGCTAAGAGGCCAAATGTTAGGGATCATATGGTCATGAAAATTTTCTGCATTCCATGAGCCTGTTGGCTCTGATTAAGTAATTTTCTTTTAATTTTTAGGTTAGTTTGAGGGTCCATTTTTTTTTTTGTACTAATCAGTCACCGCTTCTCAAGGCTCAAAGGCCACTCGAGGATAAGGGTTAATGAATTTGTCAGGTGGACGGTGATAGAAAACCTTGAGGATTGGAGACAGTGGTTTAAACTGGGCAGAATTTGATTATTTAAGAGTATAGTGTGACAAGAATTTGTTAACAGTGGACTTGAAAATGACCATGTTGTAGTTTGCTGGGAAGCAACCCCGTGGTGTGTGTTCCACAGACGGGTACTTCTTGTAAAGAAACTTTGCTCATGAAAGTTCCGTTTAGTTTTAGGTACACAAAGGAAGAATGGAAAATGTTTCACAGTGGTTTTAGATGGAGGAGTTTTTGCTATGAATGTTTTACAGAGGGGGAACGAGAGATTGGAGCTCATTCCAGCACCTACGATGAAATAATGATAGAGTAGAGAAAGACTAGCAATGTTTCTTTTGTGAGAAAGAGGCTGTAGGGAAAAGAAGAGAACAACTACTACTACAATTTTTAAAAGCTGTCCAACAAATGCCAGCATGTAAATAAAAAAAAACTGCTAAATGTCATATGATGATGATATTTCGGCCATTCGTAACTCTATTAATCTTCTTTGCGTGTCTTTGAAGCATGTGGTCATGCGACAGTTTTTCACTTATTTATGCAGTCCTTTGCATTGGTGTTGTATTCTGCAAAATCTTTTAAGCTGCACCGGTTGAGTAGTAGGGGGCAGACAAGGCAATGTTACATCGTATGGTCCTCCTCTCCATATTCACAGATGGTTGGGTCCGTTTTGTAGCCCCATCTACTCATAGCAACTTTTGATTGCCCCATTCCCGTTCTCAGGTGGTTGAGTGTTTACCACTGGAGCCAGGATGTCTCTGAATGGGGAGGGAGGACCTCAGAAGAGGGGATTCCCATGTCATTAGGAGGGAGGCATTCTTTAGCCGTCTGGTCCACAGTAATGTTGTTAGGGGTTCGACATGGCTGAGGAAGCTTTCCTTTTGAGTTCAGTCGTTGGACCGTTTGTTCACGTCCACGAAGGAGATGGCGTTCATCACTGATAGCCTTTGTGATCCCTACTCGGCTGGCAACTTGCCATCTTTAATAATTATTATGATCTATTAACTCTATTAATAATTATGATCAAATGGTTTCCATAACTAAGAAACACCTGATTTTAATAAATAAATGTGTGTAACCATTCTTTTATGTTTCACAGGGCAACACCGGGACATAGGTCTTGCTAGTAATAAATAAATATGTGTAAGGTTGACCCAAAACATTAAATCTTTCTTGACAATGTCTTTTGCAGGAGCTGCTGAAAAAAGTTCAAAACATGGTGCTGAGGATAAAACTCATAATATTATCATGGCTATGAAAGATCGAATGAAGACTCGAGAAAAAAATAAACCCGAAATATTTGAGCTCATAAGGTGAATATTATCCATATTTTCATGTTCAGTTTATCTCCAATACAAAATAGATCTAATATACAAAACAAGGTTTTTTTTGCCCACTTTTTTTGTACTAAAAATTTGGATGAAAATGGCCCCCAAAATAAATGCACGTATAAAAATGGAATTAATTTTTTTTAAAAATAAAGTTATCAAACTTCAAGCCCAATGATTTACTGACTGAGAATAAATACTACCACCACCCCTTTTTATAACATGTAAGATTATGTTGATATTTTGATATAGATAAAGGCTAAACTACGGAAGTTGTTTTCAATCAATCAATTGGCAAAAAATAGCAAAGTGCAACAAACGAATATATTATATTTATATACAGTCTGAATGTTTGTTCAAAGCGACTTTATCCTTAGATATGGTAGATATCATCACAACCTCTGGCAGACTGTTCCAGGGAGCAGAAACATGGACAGAGAATGATGGCTTTCTTCTAATGAGACAAAAGCAACAATGGTACAATTTCTGTGGGTGTCCAGACTGCAACTAAACCTTGGGGTAAAAACCTCCTCAAAAGATAAATTTAAATTCCCATTGATCATGCTGTATGCCAGAATTAAGGCCCCTTGCATCTAAGGTAAACTGTAAAATTTAGCGACCTTAAGATTTTCAATTTTTCTTTATGTAATATTAATAAAATGGTTGTTTTTATGTTTTTTAATAATTAAGATGAATACCAAGCACAAATAAGTAAAGCTTATAACTTCAGTCATATGTGGCCATCTTTCCAGACAATATCTCCTTCGGGAGGGACAGGTTCATCGCCTGTCGCCTGATGTGCACCCACTAAAAAAGGAGTGCTGAGAAGACTGAGGTAATTTTTAAAAGTATGTTTACAGGTCATGAATACCCTTTTAGCATTTTGTTCTGGCCAAAGCCCTGTAATTGACATATATCTGTCTATAACATCTGGAGAAACAGGTGACCATTTCTCCACTTTAGTGGTTGTGTGTGAATTTAGTAGTCATCAAATATCTTGAGTACGGGAAGAAAAGATGAAAGTGTTCGAGTAGAGAATGGATACATAGATAGGGAGTGCTGATAGGATAAGTAAATTGCTCATATCCCAGGATGAATGTATTCTCATCTTGTCGCGTTAAAGGAACCTGTGAATTGAGGACAAAGTGAAAACAACTTTTTTTTTTCTGATTCGTGGTTTGTAAGAAAGAAAGAGAAAGATAGTCATGTGACCAGCGTCACAGCGTTCAGAGTTAACAGCAGGAGGTTAAAACCTATATGTATTTTCTTACTTGTTTACTACATCCCACACTAAGCTCAACTTTGTGTCACATTCAGTCTTCATGAAAAGGCAGGTAATTACTTTACATGTAATATAGTCTTTTTTTTTTCGCTCTAAGTGTTTCATTGAATGAATCTTCAATTAATTAAAACTGTTGAATTAAGTAAATATATATATATATATATATATATATATATATATTGTGTATTTAGGCATCATTTTTTCATTTAAGCAAACATTGTTAAAAATTACAATGCTTTTTTATTTTTTCAATGTTTCTAATGATCTTATGTGTGTTAAAATAAGAAAAAAAAGGACTATGTTCCATATGTATCACAAACCTTTTTGATTCTTCGTCGACAAAAGCAAATAAACAAAAAAGCTGGAGAAAAAGAATTTCAAAAGGTAGCCGAGAAACAGTGGAACAGTGCAAGACTTTACGTGCACATTAAGTTTTTTTTTTTATTTTAACACGAAAAGATCAATAGAAAAAGAAAAAAAAATTAAAAAGGTCTAATTAAGAAGAAGAATTTTGTTATTTTTAACAATATTTGCTATATATATATATAGCAAACATTGTATGGATTTGTTATATATAACAAATCCATACCCTTTTAAAGTATTATTTTATTTTTTCCTCTCCTAGAGCCGTTTCACCGAGAATGTGAGAATGTTTTGTGTTAATTTGCAAAATTATACATTCTCATTCTCAGCCTTAGAGATTAGAGGAAAGTAATTCTGTTTAAACCATCCACATGGTAAAATATCCATCAGTGGTTTGATTTAAACAGAATGACTTGTATCTGATGTCTTTGTCGACAACATTTCTGATTGTTCCTTTTGACACACGGTTTTCTTTTTAAATCGACTAAGGAACCAGCCACACACCTGAAAGGCTCTGCTGATCCTGACCTTTAACTAGACCTTCGTGTTGAAGCTGGATCTTTTGGTGTCTCATTTCACCATGCCTCATGCAAAGAAGTTCAGGGGGTTGCAGTCAAGCAAGCTGGAAGACCAGATGTCAGGTGAAATGTGATCGACGAAGTTCTCTGACAGCCAGCCTTAGGTTTTCCAGCTGGGTCTTGCTGTCACATGTCCGGTTTACCTGCTGCAACCTGGTCGATCCAGAGTTTCACTACCTCACTCACAACACTGATGGTTACATCAGTGTTCAGCCGGATGCCCTCAGGGAAGATGTGGGGTAGCATGGCATCAGCTTAAGTGATGATTTCCAGCATTATGACGACATCACATTGTTGATCATACCTTTTTCTCTCTGATGTTACATCGTAGTTGAATTCTAAATCTTTCAATTCCTGTCTGACCTTTTTTGTTATCAATCATCCTGTAGACGCTGAGTAAGTTTGCAATCTTATTTATCCTTCCGATGCAGATTCCAAGGAGTACTCAATGTTTCTTTACTACAAATATGTATGTTCAAAATTGTCTATAATCAATTATTCTGAAAGAAAAATGGAAATATACTTACTGTTTTCATGAAGATAAGACTGACAATCAAAGTAAGCAAAAATATCCATAAAATTAGCAGTTGAAAATTGTGAACAAATAACTTCTGCTGATCGTTTAATTGGTTGAAGTGATTTCAGAATGGTTTCCTTTATCAACAGTGCGCCAAAAGTTATTTTATTTACCTACTCTTTAAGAGGTTAGAAACAAGATCAGGTGTGGGTTTGATGAAAATGTTTCTGTGGATGAACTGGATTTGAACTTTGACACCCAGGTTTCCAGTTTGTGTAGTTAACCACTTAGCTATCATCAGTGCATCGAAAGTTATGCAATCACATGTTTTGAGGCATTTCCGTCCGTCAGTCTGTCTGTCCGGATTTTTCTCCGCAACCATCCATTGAATGTCTCTGGAATTTTGCATGAAGTTGTAACTTTTGTCAGGTTAGAAAGTGACATTTTCCGATTTTTGAAAAAAAAATCTGGTTAGCCCCCCAGGGGGTCAAAAAGCTCCAAAATGGCAAAAAATGACATTTTTTGCCCCATAACTTTTCATCCATCCATTCAATTTCTCTGAAACTTGGCCAAAATGTGGAGACAATTGTTCCTAATAGAAAATAAGTATCGCTGACCTTGGAAAAAATTTGGTTCACACCCCCAGAGGGGGTCAAAATCCCCCAAAATGGCAAAAAATTACCCTTTTCTCCCATAACGTTTGATCCATCCATTCAATTTTTCTGAAACTTGGCCAAAATGTAGAGGCAATTGTTCTGGATATAAAATGAGCATCCTTGACCTCAGAAAAATTCTGGTTCGCACCCCCAGGGGGTACAATGGGGGTCAAAAATGCCCCAAATTGCCCAAATATATTGCATTTTATACTCGCCACATCGAGTCACATACAGAGGGGGACCACGAATGCACGGCTTGTTTCATTTGTTTTATTGGTCAAGTGATAACAAAACTATCCGAGCTTCAGAGTAGAGGATATTACGTTGCACCATCTAAAGTCACTTTATGGTCAATTTTTGTCTTCCACTGTTAGCGCCCATCCTTCTCTCTGTTGCTGAAGCATCGCATGTCCAGGAAAAGAGCCATGGAACAAAACAAGTAATAGTTCACGACAACTAGTTCCAAATTATATGCTGGGTGTGGCATCAGTTCAATTCCCTCTACTAGTGTTTATTCTTGCTTGAGAGGTGGCAGATGTGAAGTGGACAACCTGGGTGTGCCAAGTTACAATTCAACTTGTTAGATAGCATCAGCTTCACTTTTGAATAAGTCAGCAGCTTAGAATATTGAGTTGCACAATTTATTATTATCCTAAATGTGAGTTAATCAACGTTTGTTTCCGTAAGGCTTTTATCCCTATACACTTTAATAACACAAAATACATGCTGAAATATACCTTAACTCTGAGATCGAGTTATGCATGAAAACATTCTGTTTTAATTGTTCTAATTAGACGTTATTTATAATTAGCTGAACAAGTCGCCTATCTCTTTATGTATGTATTTCTCTTGCAACCTCTCACTCTATGTTGATTCAACCACTCTAATATTTCTTAATCTTTTTGTAGACATTTAGAGAAAGAGTAACTATCTTTTTTAGCGTTGTAATCTAATTTACATGCACGTGTCTGCACATACCACAAACACATGTGCAAATTAAATAACAAAATAATAGATCTCTTTACTCCTATATAAAAATAATAACGGATAATAATACTTCTATATAATAATAATAATATAGAAGTTAAGGTATCATTTTAGTTATTCCAGAAGAATGTCTCTCCTTATTTTGTATTTTAATCCTCAAATCCCATGAGATATGTTTCTGACAAAGGGGGAAGAATTGCTGTTTTCTTCAGCTGGAATCTATCCATCTAACATTATCATTGGCTAGTTTTTGATCTTGAAGTAGTATTTTTGTTTTTAGCTCCTTAGATCAATGGCTTCATGCCTTGTCTGAAGCGATTTCCATAAAAATAATAAAAGATATGTCACAGTTTATGAATTTCTGAATGAAATAGAACAGTGGTAGTGAGTGTGACCCGACGGGTCACATGTACACAGTTAAATAATTTCTAAAATGCAGATCTCAAGTAAATATGTAACTGATTAAAATATCAAAACCTGATGACCCCCCCCCTCTCCTGATCATACTGCATTTTAGAATCTCCAAGCTTTTCATTGATTCTTATGCCAATCTCCAGTTTTCACTGGTCATTCCAATTTTATATTTTTGTAACCTTCTTTTTACATTCGTCGATTAGGCAAGTTTTTGGTGTAGATAAAAAGTCCCATTCAGGACACATGAAGGCAGTTAAGCAGAGTGTATTAGATGGAACTTCAAAATGGTCAGCTAAAATTGCCATCACAGGTAAGTGTGTGCTGGAGCCCCCCTAGGTTGGTGGTAGTCGTCTCTTCATATCCTTACTCCCCGCCGTTGTTCACATTCGTCGCTGTCTGTTTACCCCTTGCAAAATATTTGTGGATAATGTTTCCTTTCCTTTTATCTTTATTTTTCTATTTTTGGTGTTTTCCTCTTTTTTTTTTTTCATAATAAAGTGTTCGTTTGTTTTTGTTTTGTTTTGTTTTTTGTTTTGACACACTGCTTGCTTTTTGTTATATATTTTTCTGACTGTTTTTTTATTTGGTGGTTGGAAATAAGAGTTTCTTATAGAAAGTTTGAGTTTTGTGAGATTTCTTTTTTTTTTTTAAAACTCTCCTAAACAATTGTGATGAGTCGATCATATTCCAAAGAATGCAATCTCTGGTTATCTTCAATTGTACATGGAAATGTTCATGGGGATTTTTGTTGAAAATAAATCCAGAATTTTAAGTATGAATCCAAATAGAATGCGGACTTGTAAGATGAGTCGTTTATAGATTTGATTTGCATTAATTTTAGAAGGAACCTTTAATAGCTACCCTCACTAGTCAGATTTTAAATTGTTACATTTTTCAACTATGATTTATACCACTTTACATGGGGTATGGCCAAATCATGCTGGTTCTTCAGAACACCAAAGTTAAGCAACATTTAACCTGATTATTATTTTAGTGTGTATCCATTTGATAATACGAAGTTATGTAAGTAAACACTCGACATAAGTGTATAAATGGGTACAAACTTTGCTGGGAGTCTAACTGTCGACAGACTAGCATCCTGTCACGGGGATTGTTTAAGGCCATATGTTTGGCTTAACACTACAATTTATGGATGTAAACCAATCATCGTATGAACCTTCAGGCTTAGAAAGGGAGCTTTACTTCTGGATCTTAGTGTATTAAAGAAAGCATCAAATATGATGGATAAATTTGACTAACACTTGGAACCAATCAGAGATTTCATGCTTTCATACTTCAAAAAATTATCTTTTCACTTTCATGTTTTTTATGTTTTGTTTTTTAAAACAGAATTTTCACTCATAATTTCAGTGATCTGTCAAAATATCAACACAATAGTTGAAAAACGGAAATCTTTTTTATATAGAAGAGCCTTTCTATTGTCATCTACCCTTGATCACCCATGGCCCCTTTCTTAGGACAAGAAGGATAATCAACCATATTTCAGCAACATCTGTATTTTTTCAGAGAAAGTGTAGTATCTGTTCCGATGGATACTGTACCCTATAGACGGATGTCGTCTTGTCCTTCGGGGCTTGATTCCACCTGTCTGTGGGTTTGTCCTGTGCAGTTCTAGGAGGTCAACCCTCCCAGGCTTCGCCTCCCCTCTTTGGGGAGGAGTAAGTTTATTGCTTACTGTCTGAGGCGCCCCTACCGGGGAATGCCGACGGGGCTGCCCAGGCAATTTTTAATGGCCAGAGTGCTCACTTTCTCGGGCGCTGGCTTTTCAAACCCCACTTACTCGACCCAAGCTGTGGTCACATCTTACTTGTGGGAGTAAGATAAAACTGGCCTTGTGCCTAACTCCTGCAGAGGAGTAAATAAATATCTATAGTTGGTCATAAAGATTGGAGTCTCTTTCAAATGTGCACCTACTGTCTGATGTATATTGCAACACTGATTTCTTAGTTTTCAGTAGACTATGAAGTGGAAGGCTATGATCGGTGCCATCTATTATTCAATCTAAAACCTTTTGGTAAGTAGTCCTTATAACCAACCCATACTTTAATGTATATAGTATAAATGAATGTTCTTACTATCTTATAAAATCAAGTAAATATTTGAATGTAATATTGTATTTACAAAAGATATTTGGTAATAAATTAAAGAAAAAGAATTGTGCATATGACCTGCAAACATAGTATTCTAGTCCTACAGTTTTCTTTTGTTTTTTTTGTGGAAACTGCACAGCTTGAGTAGGTGTTGATCATACCAGTCAATTATACGTCCTCGACAATCAGTCCGACAATGGCCTTACTTCTGTCGAGCTGTGATATGGTTCTGTTTAGTCCTAGGAAATCCACCCTCCCAGGCTTTACTTTCTCTTTTTGAGAAGGGGTAGTTTATAGTTTATCGCCTGAAGCACCCTTACCAGAGAATTATGATGGGGCTGCTCATGCATTTTTTGTAAGCCAGTGTGCACTTCTAGTGCGCTGGCTTTTCAAAACCTCACCTGATCTGACCTTGTGTCTAACCTCCTAGAGATGAGGTAAATAAATTATGCTGTTTCTATTTATCTACCTCCCACAGCAGTAAGATGTGACACAAGGTCGGGAAAGTGGGATTTGATAAACCAACGCTCGAGAATTTGAGCACTCTGGCCATTAAAAATTGCCTGGGCAGCCCCGTCGGCATTCCTCGGTAGGGGCGCCTCAGGCGATTAGTAATAAACTAACCCCTTCTCAAAGGGTGAGAAGGCAAAGCCTGGGAGGGTGCACCTCCTAGAACTGCACAGGACAGACAACCAATAGACCGGCATAAATCAAGACCCGAAGGCCCAGACAATACTGGTCTACGGGGTGCAGTATCCATCGGAACAGATACTACACTTTGATCTTTGCCAAAAGGCCAAGATGCTGTTAACAACAACAAAAATCCATTTCTATTTAATTTCTGTCAAGTAAAATTGTATCCGACTCGGAATTATTTTACAATGGTGACATAATTTAATAATGTCAAAAAAACAATAGCAGCAGCATCTTGCATTTATTAAGGATCAGCTTTATCACATAACCAATCTTCTGTATATAACTCATATGCTAGCAGATCAGACTGAACATCTTAGGGTCCTGTTTTCGATGTTGGCTTTTGCCATCCGTTTTTTTTTTTTGTTGAAAATCCATTACTTAATATTAATATATTGTTTAAGCTAGAGTAACACAGGGTAGTCACAGATACTTATTAATAATTTTTAACAGTATTATTTTTTTGACAAATTTTTAATTTAATTTTGAATGTATTATTAACTATTATTGCTAATTTAGAGGTTTTGTACTGAATTTGTATATTCTGTGTTAGGTAAAATAATTATTGTCATCAATAAAAAAACACATCTAGCAAAAATTAATAATTATAAAAAAAATAAATGTAAAAATACTTATTTTTTAAATTAATTTGGATTATGAGTGGCTTTTGTCCATTTTTCAACTTTTTGTGGTGTGCTTTTGTCCGGTGAACTTTTATTTGGTGAATTTTTGTCCAAGAACCTTAATTCCAATTGATTCAGTTTCTATTGTTCATGAAAATGCTGGCAAGAATACATTTCTTTCATCTGCAGGATTATAGTGTCTGTAAGAGAACCTTATTTAACATAGACTCATTATCAAGAAACTTGGAAATAAATTTTGAATCTAACGGGGCATTTTATATTGCAATATCGGTGTTCATCTATACGTTTTTATCAGTCTTACACTATTATTTTATTTTGTAACATTTCTTTGGTAATCTCAAAGTAATTAGTTTATACTTAATTTCTTCTGTTGATTATAACTCATACAACATAAATAACTATTAATAGTCTCTATATTTATAAAGTTGAGTAGGGTTATATGTTTATATATTTGTACAGGATTCACTCCCAAACTAATTAACCAAACATTATGAATTTTGGAAAACAGCTGGTACGCATAAGAGGTCCAAATGTGGGTTATATTTAATTTCATGCAAAGAGGGTTAAAAAGGGGGTCAATGCCCTTCATGAAAATTTAGATACCTCCAATTTTTGTGAAATTTTAACAATAAGTATTAGATATCGATGAATGAATGTTCCCCAAATTTCAGTTTCTTTGGGGTATTCTAACGTTTTTAGAGGACATAATATGGGAACAATCTCCACTTTAAAAATTTAAGTATTTCAGATTTGCTTTGAATTTGATTCATAGTCATTAGACTCCAATGAAGTAAGATTCTCTGAATTTCAATTTCTTAAGACCCCCTAAAGCTTAAGGCTTAGATTTCAGAATTTTTTTAAAATCAAAATCAAAATAAGGATTCTAGACATGAGGTTTAGTATCATTATTAATTGATTTTAATCTTCGTAAGGTGTTATAAAAGGCGTGAAAAACTGTTCTGTTTGGGGAATTAATTTTACAACTTGGTTATCTTTAGATTCCATGTAAAAGAAATTCTTGTTATAAACAACCCCATAAGTAATCAAACGCAGTTCATACCTTTGATTAATGTTAGTATTCTCATAGCATTCCTCATCTTTCGGCTGACAATCATTCTGTGTCATTAACCCTTATTCTTGAGTGCCTCCTGACCTTGATAAGTGGTTGCCCAATAGTAAAAAGTTTTTATTTAAATTTTTTTTACTCATCACATGATAACAGTACGGATTTAAAATTAGAACATTTGATATCCTATTTTACTAAGACTAGCAACACGTGGGTAGAGAATTTAAATAAATCCTCTGAGCATGTGGGAGTGTTGTTAAGAATCGCCATGTATTATGTTGGCAGTAATGTATACATCAGAAAATAAGACAAAAAGTTGTAGGGGGCTAAAGACATTTCATTTATTAATAATTTGCCTATGAAAAACTATAAAAGTAAATGTGACATGTATTTATTGATTAAACATATAATTAAATACATTGTATCCATACACAGAAGGATGCACAATATTATTCCTAAGAGTGTAAAAATGCATTTATTTAGACTCGTCTGTTAGGCAACATGCCCAGAGGCAAGACAGTAGGTCAGCAACTGAAGAAGGAATTTTGTCTTAATTCTCGACTATGTGTTGGTACGAGAATTGCTACAAGATCTCGTATTTGAATATGAGGTTTACCAAGGGAATCCAAACCTTTTTTCATCAAGAAGCATAACTGGCCTAAAAAATAATTTCTCCTAAAATAGAGATAACTCTGGTCTCTACACAGATATCACCATGTTTATACTATGTATGCACAGAAGTTAACTATTTTGATGTCTTGTATGCTTTGTGAATCTTATTTCCTATGGTTCGTGTGCCGATAATTAATGTGGTGAACATTTTGTGTTGCCGTTATCTAATACAGACAAAACAACAAGGCGACATTTGTAATGTTATCATTTGATAAGTAAAATGTTCAATTAAAAGCACAAAATTACTTGTATTATTGATAATTTGTATTATTTAGACTATTGTCTTCATATTGGGGCGCTTATTCTAATAGCATTTCATTTGATGTAAGCTCTGACCTTCTTCAGATCCAACTTGTAGAACTCAGAAATATTATGTCGAACTAGGAAATCTGTATGTAATTTGGAACGAAACCCTTTATTTAATCCACGGGGCTAGAGTCTTCTCGTTCCATTAGATTTAGTAGAAGTTTTAAGTAATTCTTAATTCTATTCTTAGTATCACCAGTACTGAAGAATGAACCTTCAACCTTCAGAAGACTGTCATTTAGAACTGATTATACTTAGCACTTTATCCGTTGCGCTACAATCCAAGTGAGAACACTTTACCCCCATGAATTAAATAACGGGGGCCGTTCAAAATTGTGTACAGTTACAAGTTCGACAAGATGCACCTGAAGAAGGTTGGAGGTTACGTCGATCGAAATGTAAGAATAACACTGAAGATGGGAACAGTAGTGTGAATAATTCAAATAATCGATCTTCATTTCAATGAAACATAATACAAAATTACTTGTTTGTTGTCAAATGACATCAAGATTAAGAATTTATGAGTATCAGAGTAGACACACTAAAAATAGGACTGTTTAAAAAAAATAATAAGGTGCTTTTTTTCATGATGGTGAAGAATTAGAATATTTGATATTGTATTTCTACGTTTTCGTAGTGACCACATATTTAGGTTTCTTTCTGAACAGGCGCTCGTCAATCTCTGTTATCACCATGGTCAGAAGACAAATAAAAAAGAGGGTAATAATTAAGAAATGGTTGAATTTACACACACACACAGACATATATATATATATTCTCACTGCGACCGTTTGTAAGATACAAACATAAGAATATATGAAACCTGATACATAAAGGGAGTGAAAATCACAGATGTAGTTATCTAAATGAAAGGCTACATTAATTGCCCAAACTTAATTGATAAAGAACATGTATTGCAATGGTAAACAAATAGAGAGAGATATGTGATGAATAACGTACAAGTGTATAACCTATTTTGTAGTTGATGCTGTGACCAAAAGAGGGATCTGATGGGAATGGCATAAGAATTGTAAAGACCATGGAAAGATGGCAGACCAGGCAGACCACGTTTACTGGGCTTGAAGCTCAGCCAGAAAAGAGATGGATATCTTGTTGTTCAGTATTATTTGGGGGAGATAATTTAGATATTATTCAAGGGAGATAACTCCTGAATATTCTGAACCGATCGGAATAATACTGCAGGGTCCTTTTTTATTTCTTTTTCTTTTTACTTGAGCTTTTTTTTTCTTTACGTCAAATAATTTCATATAACATTAAAAACAACAACTTTCTACTCTTGATATCTTTAAATAATTAACATAAAAACCACCAAATGAAAGACTTTCACTCCAGATCTAAAATGGAAGACGTATATTCAGTTTGTTACTAAGGCTGTTGGAAAAATGGTTGGATCATTCTACTGCTCTAGAAAGTACCTGATTCCTGATGCTATCGTCTATCTATATAAGAGTCGGATACGTCCGAAGATTGGGGAGGTGCCACACAAAACACCCTTTTCATGCCTTCAGAGTACAAAATCAACTTTGAAATATGTGAAGGATGATCTCTTTTCTTCCTTACAACCCCTTTTTCACAGAAGAGTCGTTGCTAGTCTCTCTCTACTCTATCATTATTTCCATGGAAGGTGCTAAAATGAGCTCCAATCTTTGATTGTAAGACATTCCCATCAAGAACTTGCTTTACTACTGCAACAAAAAAAAGACTTTACTTTCTCCCTCCATTTGCTTAGTGTCCGGCAGAATTTTCATGGAGAGAGCTTCTTAAGGGCTTCCCACCTGTGGAACACATTACCACAGAATGGCTTCCCTACTGATTACAACTTGCTCATCTTCAAATCTAATGTCAGCAAAATTTTGTAATGATGCTGTTCATACCAGTGTTCAATGTTAGTACTCTTATAGTGCTTTGTCTAGCAATCATCCTCATCTCATTAATCCTTATCTTCGAGTGGCTCTTGGCCTTAATAAGTAGTGAATCGAATCGTAAAAAAAAAGATAA
This sequence comes from Sepiola atlantica, assembly GCA_963556195.1. Classification (NCBI taxonomy): domain Eukaryota; kingdom Metazoa; phylum Mollusca; class Cephalopoda; order Sepiida; family Sepiolidae; genus Sepiola; species Sepiola atlantica. The sequence goes on along the minus strand of OY744520.1, from coordinate 91,258,206 downwards.
AGCTTTAAATGAGGGTGCCATTGATTAAAGAAACCGACGATCGTTTTTGATTATCTGTATTACTAAGATCTTTTGATGTCCAGTGCTTGGTATTTCAAAAGTGTCACCCATTTGGTACTGGCCAGGCTCAATGACGCTTAACTTTGGTGATCTAACGAGAACTGGTGTGTCAACACGATTATGCTGTATATGTAGGCGCTGTCTATGGGAGGACGGCGAAACCCCCCTGCAAAAATAATACAGTCATGAAGATGCTGTTGACACAATCACCCCTTGGTTGGAAGTTTTGTTCTCAATGATGTGACAAAGTTCTTGGGAGAGAGTATGAAATTTGTTTACTTTTTTTTTTTTTTTTGTGCTTGCTACGTGCTTATGTCGAGATAAAAAAAATATTTTTGTAAAATAATCTGTTGGTTTGAAGAATAATTCATGAGTTCATCTTCCACGTTCCCATTGAGTGAATATGATTCATCACTGTTTCATCACACTCAATCTCCTCTGGCAATTTTCACTTCATTTTTACAGGGTGACCCCCCCCCCCCCCCCCCCGCCGAAAAAAAAGTACAACTCATGGAATCGTTAATAAAATCCACAATCCAACCATATTTAGTACAAATCAACTTTCGTCTATGTCTGACTTGTCCAAGTTTCAGTCATGAATGTTCAACATTTCCTTTTATTGCTATCAATACTAAGCACACTTGGATACAACAAAATTGTCAATAACTCTGGCACACTCTTCTCTGGTGCGCTATCCTGTTTTAACCACTGTTCATCCCTCACATACCTTCGTCTGCTCAAGGCTGCCAAACACTCAACTTCTCAGTATTCATCATGATCGCCCGTCCATTCTCATCTTCGTAAAAAATAAGCGCCAATGTTTTGATATTGCAATGCATACAGTACATTTGATTAGCAATTACTAGACAAGTTCTTTTGGTGCTACTTTGGCTTGATATTTACAAGGAAAAAATATCTACACCGTAAGCCTCTTTACTTTGGCTTGATATCTACAAGAAATAGATTACTGAGCCTTCAGCGACTTCTCGTTGAATAATTTGCTGAAGTGTCACACGATATTTTCTTTGAGAGTAAGAGTTCCAGGCTCTCTAACCACACATTCTTTCGAAAAAAATGTGAAGTGTTTTCTTTGCTCTTGTACCGTATTAATTAAAGTATTAGATGTAGATCGCATAACAAAGTAGATTCATGAGACATAGATTGCAATGTAAGTGTAGATATCATACCAAAGAAGATTCATAGTATGTAGATAACAAGCCAAAACAACATCTTTTTCTTTTACATTCATAAAATTCTAGATTAAAAGATGAACAACTTAAATACAGGGTGACCTACCCCTTTTGCAAAAAAAAAATGTGGCAACAATACTCCCAACACAGACGAATGGTGGCTTTAGAGAGATATAGGATACTGGCAAGTGCAAAACGTTTTCTAGCCCGGTAGAGGGAGACTACCTTCTTTGCAGCAGACTTAAACAAAAACATCCCCTGAATTATTCATCAGCCGGATATTTATAAGTTATATAAATGTGTGAAATTTGTATTTCTTTTTGTTATGTTTTGTCATCAGTTGACGGCAGTGGCGTGCAGGGGTCCGTCCGGTGATGCCCAGAACCACCTCAATGATTGTATGTCCCAAAAACTTGAGTATAAGTCCTAGTACTGAGAAATATTATGAGAAAGGAAAATAGTTTAAATATGTAAATACAGATGAAATATGAGATATACACTTTATTCCATTTAAATATACATCAACTAAATATATTAAGTTCTATTCTTCAAATGACACCTCCTGTCAGAAAACACTTGAACTACGTCACTTTCTACATCAGCTGTGAGTAATACTTTTTCAATGCTTATTAATGCCTAGTTGGTCAGTCGCTTCTGTGACATTGAAGATCTTAGATATGATTTTATTAATTTCAGTTTAAAAAAACGACCGTTCTTTTCAGCAGACATTTGCTGTTGAAGTTCAGCATCTATCGTTGTCGAATGCTGGAATCGAACTATCAGGTTCAGATATTTCTGAGCTCTATAAGAAAGGCTTTTCTTATTTTCATGCTTCTCATGGAGGCTCCACATATGTCATGTACATGCATGTAGGGGGGGGGGCATTTTATATGGACAGAAAGGGTACACCATGTTAAAGGAATAAAAGACTACCTGTTTTCGCTGTAGTTCAGCGAGCCTCCAAAAATTTAAAAATCACTAACTTATTTCCATCTCTGATTGGATGTCCCTGAAAATTGGATTCCCGGCGTCAAACACCCTGTCTCTCCCTCTGCACGTCACTGGTTGACAATATGCTTTTTTGAATAGTTCATTTATTTTTATCCTTTTTTGCACCTGAAAAAGTATTTTTTCATTTAGTTAAATTTATTTTTGTTTCTGCTTGCTTTGTTTTTTTGTTTTCGCCCTGCTTCCTTGTTTTACGGCACATCCCAGGCGTCTTTTATCGTATGATGTAGTACAGTTTCGATCCCTTATGGCCGAAGTAAAAACTGGTTTGTGCAAACTATACGAAGACCCTTTTAAAAAGACTGGCAAAGTGTTCATCATCGAAGGTACCAGCATCTTGGTTGTCTGCCTCCTCATCTCTAACGCCATCTACTACTCTCTTGTGGCTTTGGTTCTAACCGGTGCCAGCAGACTGATCTATGGTCAACTTTAATCTGCTTGACTAATGAATGCACTCAACCATTCCTTTTTTTATTTTTAAATGATAAAATTTCTAAAAAAAAAAAAAAAAAATCAATCTCCATAATGCCTGACAATTATGCTACGAAAGAGCAAGATCTTCACACTCTATGCAAAGTTGCTTTATTTTTAACTCACTCTTACTCTCTTTCTCTATCCCTCTCTGTGAATCTGTTGAAATTTATGATGGTCGTATTGGATCAAGTTACATTAAGTGAAACGTATTAACACTCTTAACCAAACCATTCTCACTCGCTCAAACAATTTTAATGACTAACTGGCTTCTATTAGGATTATTTGGACTACTATTCTCATCTTGCATGTTATTCTGACAACGTCCAGGCCTATGTTACCTCTGGCCTTATTCAGGTGTCTTGGTGAACTGTGAAATCTGTATGGAATTTCGAACAAAACCCTTTATATAATAAACAGTGGTAGAATGCTTTCGTTCTGTCAGCCATGACCGGGTAGAAGTCTTAACTAATTTTTAATTTTATTTTTAGTATCGCCTGCACTGAGGATTGAACCTTCAACTTTCAAAAACTATCACTTAGAGATGATTATTACTTAGCACTGCATCCCTTGCATCACGGGTTTCGTTAGACATACTTTTATTGAGTTTTCAGCTCTGTTTTGTTTTTAATAAAGGTGTAAATAACTTTCGATGTTTGAAACATAAGAATACATTTATAAACATTTTGCATACATATATCTCTATAATATAGAAGAGCCGGTTTATTTTCCATATATTGTCATTGATAGCCTACAAACACAATTATTTTATTCTAATTTTTACATTTTCCTTTGTGGAAACTTGGTCTATGTTCTTAACAACAAAAAAGGTATTTCTATTCAATTTCTGTCAAATAAAATTGTATCCCATTTGGAATTATTTTACAATGGTGACAATTCAATAATGACCTACAAAACAATAGAAGCAGCAGCAGCACACACCAATTATTATGGATTAGTTTTATTACATAACCAACCTGATATATATAGTTCATACGTTAGCAGATCAGACTGTACATCTGAATGTCCTGTTTTTGATGCCGCCTCTCACCATCTGATGTTTCTTTTTTGGAAAATCCATTACTTAATATTACTTGTTGAATCCCGGACAATGCTGGGTAAGGACAGCTAATATAATAGTAAAATATTATCACAAATTGTTTATTTTGAAATGCTAAAGTTTCGACCTTATGCACTATTCGTAGCCAAATGGTTTGCTACACTAAACTGCCTTTGACAGTTTGCTAACATGGTGACAGAGGCCTAGTGAAACCCTAGATGTGTTCTTGGCTTAACTTTAACAAAATACCTTGTGCATCCCAAAGTACATAGGCCAAAACATTGATTTTTGCGTCTTTAGTTGCTTTGGATAGCTTTCATTTGTTGCTGTCCACTCAGCTGGATGCCGATTTGACCCTGCAGTAAAACAGTGGATCCAAATTCCATCCATTGTGCATCAATATGCACAAAACTCCTTTTTGTTGTGTTGAAACAGTTGTAAATAATGCTCTGAATCGTCAATGTGTGTTTTTTAGGGGGGGGGGGAGATCAACTGTGAGAAAATGTGGCATCTGCTTTAAGCATAGTTTCCTCATTGCCAATTTTTTATGCAAAATGTTGAATACACTGCTTTCTGATATCTTTAACTCTGCTGTCTCACGAAACTTCAATTTACATTTGGTTAAAACAAGTTTATGGACTCTTTTTATGTTTCCTGAGACAACTATCGAATTTAGGCAATCCGAGCATGCAGCATCATTTGTGTCTGTACAACTGCATTTAACGTCAGCCTACAACGTTTAACCATTCTTTTCAACAAAGCAGAGTATGAATACATTTATCAAACCATTACTTTTCTTGAACAGTATTTCTTCCATCAGAAAGCAATGCTTTATCAACACATGAAATTCTGACTTTTCCATCGTTTTGAAAATTTGCAAGAGAACCTTTACTTAAATAACTGTAATTTGTAAACTAATAATCCTATTGAGCTCAAATTTTGGCATGTTATTTGAAGGTTAGTACTTTATAAAAAACATATAGATTTTTTTTTATCAGTGGTTTCATCTATGAGTCAAGTCCGGGACTTATTGAGTGATATGTTAGTTTTATAACAATTTGGTTCAATTAATAATTTAATGAACAAACGATACCATAATTATTAAATTAAACTTTCAAAATTTAAAAAAAAAAAAATGGTAAAACAGATTTTGTTTTTTGATGACGATTGATTATTTGAACTACTCGTTTATCTTGGGTGTTATTTTCATAAAACATCAAAGATGAGTAAAATAGTCCAAATAATACAAACTAACAAATGATATAAAAACACAAAAGTGAAACAAAAATGAAAAAAATAAAAACACAAGATAGATACAGCTGGTTAAAAAAAATGATTTTGTCTTTTGTTAATTGTGAGTGATATTTCTTTTAAAATTAGAGATTTTTAAAAAATATTGCATGACAAAAAATGAGTGCTATTTTGCAAAGTCTTTTCTGAATTGACAGAAGATTGTATTCTTGCCTGCATCTATAAAAAGAAATTGATTTTATTGGTGTTGACTTTTTTTTGTCAATGGACATCATTTCTGTTCTAAAACCAAATATTTAAGCAATGCATGATTTGAATGAAAGTAGACTAATTTGCCAATCAGGATTATGTGTCAAGTTCCAGTCTTTCTCAGCCTCTGCCCTGGTGGATCCTGATTGGTCTAAACCATGGCCATCAGACACGAGAACCACCATTCTAATTCTTGAAACATGTATTAATCAAGGAGGGGATAACTCACTTATCTTAAAAGATAACATTTGGTTCATAAAGCATAAATATATATATATATATATATATATATATATTATTGTGAAAATATGTTTTAGCATATACTTTTAATACTTTATATTTACCAACCTCTTCCAATTTAAGCTCGATAAATGTCAACCAGTAACAGAGTATATATAAGTAAACAGAGTTTATTTAGTGTAATTTTTTCAAATTGAGAACTTTTCATTAATTTTTCCTGTCGAACTTGAGGTGAACAGATCCAATATTGACATAATAATGTTGTTTGATTTACTTTAAGCGAAACGATTCATAAAATAATTTACACTGAAATATATTTGTTTTAAAAAATGCTTTGTAAGAAAAATAAAAACATCTTGGCTTTTGGAATGTAATTAAACTTTGCTTACTTATATATATATATGTATATCTTTACAAACTCCTTGTAGTGTTTGTAGCCTAATATATTCTGAAACTACATCAACCAGAGTACTTCTATGAGTATATTTCATTTTAATCAGGGAGAAGGGAGCTAATAATATTGTGAGGTCTGCGTCAGTGCCGGACTCCCATAAAAAAGGAAATGTATTTATTTTATAATTTGTAAATTATAGAAGTGAAAAAATAACAATTGAAATTATAATAAGGGCTCAGGGCTTGACACAGAAATACACAGGGATCCTCGTCATTACCTGGGAAACACTGGGAGTAACTCAAATGTCTTAAAGACTATAAATTTACTGAAATTTATTTCAATTAATGCGACTTTACTTATTCCTTCACCCATCCAATAAGTACATTCTTGGGCCCCACTCAAAAAATTGAGGGTTTAAAAATTTAAAAACATTAGCATAAAAAGTAATTTGAGGGATCTTAGGCCAAATAATTTCTTCCATAGGGAGTTAACTGATCCCTACAATGATAAACAATGAACATTTTACACTAGTTTCAGCATTGAATGCCCCCCCCACCACAAAAAATGTTGATTAAAAAAACTTGTAAAAGCCATTTTATTTATTAATAGTTTGCCTACAACAAACTGTAAAAACGAGACGAGTAACACCGAAGATTACAATACGAAAATACATTGTTCCCATACAATAAGAATGCACAAGTTATTCATGTAAAAAGAGAAAACATGAAGACTTACATTTTCTGGTGGCGTCTTTTCTGTTAGAAGAAATTCCTTGATTTTCCCTAAAACAGATGAAGAACCCAACCAAAATATTGCAAATTCTGATAAAATAAAAATAAAATTTCTAGCGTCCTGTTTTAGCTCATTTCTGCTTGCTTGTTTTTTATTGCATGATGGAATATCCAACTTGAATGTTGCATGTTTTCTCTTTTTTCAACTTGAAAATTCGATGATTTTTTGAAAAACTTTTATTTTTAAAACCGTTTTATTATGTATTATTGAATATGTTTTTCATGTAAAAAAGTAATTTAAAAAACTTAATTTGTTGTATGCGAGAATTGTGGTAGGCGTTTCTCTACAATAATCATGCTGTGAAAAATAAGTCTTAGTTTGTTTCATTTTTGGTGTGGATTCTCCAATAGCCATGAACGGAATCTCCATTATTAACATCTCATCCCAGTCGAGCCGCTTACAGTAAAACATGACCAAGAACTGTGTGCAAATTCCATGTAAATGTGGAAAAATATACGAAAATGAGACATGTCGCCAATTAAAACTATAACTAGAAGAACATCGGAAAGACGTAATATGTGATGATATTGAAAAGTCAGGTATGGCTGACCTCGTATGGAGGGAAAAAAGAAAACCATCTGTTCTTGTGGGATGAAATAAAAATTATAGACAGTGAAGAACGGTGGAGAGTAAGATGTCTCAAACAAGCAATGGATAATATATATATATACACACACACTCACACACAAATGATTTATTTATTTATGTATTACGGAAAGTTCAGAACAAAATCAGTCCTACCGGTTTCAAAACAACCAGGAGGGAATAGCATGTGATCGCACTTTATGGACTCTCCTCGGCCTCCATTGTCATCTGTTGCTTGGGAAAATTGCACCTCGTGCGCTGTGTGAGATTGTAACAATATTTTAACTCTGTCCTATTTTTTTCTAATTGGAGGTTTTCATTACTATTTTTTATGTGCTATTCCCTCTTTGTTTCATTTGAATCTGAAGGTGCCGATGTTGTTAACTTCTGTAATAAATATATAAATATTACGCTTTTATTTTTGAAGTTTCGTTAATAATAAAGCACTCTGCTGGGGTTCTCTTCCACTAATCTTACAAATATGTATTAATAAGTAGTAATATTACACATCTAGTCAAGATTAGATTTAAGATTTCCCAAATCCATACTATAATTGTCCACATGGACATATGGCATAACAGGTAAAGGTGCTGGTTAACAATTGATCATTATCGACAGTCTTCTAGGGGTGGAAGTTTCAATCATTACTCTATACGATAATAGCTATGAATAACAAATTATCCCTTTCTACCTGGTCATGGATGATGGAACGAGAACAATTTATCCCCATGGATTAAATAATGGGTCCAGTTCAAAATTCCATAAAGATTATCACATTGAAAAAGATAAACCAGAAAAAGGTTGGAGGCCGAAACGTTGTGAAAATAGTAACCCAAGATGAGAATAGTAATACGAATAATACAAATAATAAAAACTATCAATCCTCATCTAAAAAATTCTTAAACAAAATAATTTTATTTATTGTATTTTGTATTTACTACATAATAACATTATGCTTGTTTCGCCACCTCTTTCTCATTGCTTCTTTAACGTTGGGGATAAAAATAAATATTTGGGACATTTTTGAAAATTAAAAAATGTTCATAAAATAAACCAAAGATTTGAAAAATTTATTTCGTAAATCATAAAATACATTTTTTTTTTTTTTTGATGAATCGAGAGTGATCTTCACTGATGCACTGACCTCCCTGCCAATTACAGGCTCTGCATCGTATTGGCTCAGACTGAAACCCCGACCTGACTCCGGAAGTGTCAGGCCACCTACTTAAAACCTCTATGCTACGCACATCGAAAAATACAAAAGGTTCGATGGGAAACAACAAGCTCCGGCTGTTCTTATTGAGACATGTCCGTCAGTGTAAGCCAATGAGTAAAGTCTCCCCCCCCCCCTCGCTTTTATATAATGGTTTCTCTTACGATCTCCTGCTTCGACGAATTAATTAAAATTTAAGTTCAAAAATGATAAAATTTTCTCATTTAGTTTAAAATAAATTATTTAAAACTTTGGTAAAAGTACTGAATAGTTAATACTCAATAAGTTGTAACCCCCCCCCCCCCAAAAAAAAAACCCAATATAATTTATATCAAACACGTTAGAATGAAATTCTCTACCTAACCAGTCTATTTTTTAAAGTGTGAAATAAAAAAAATGTTATAAACGTTAAAAATATACTGATTAAGTTGAGAATTTCATTCTAATGCATCTGATATAAATGTTTTTTTTTGGTTTACACGTTGTTGAGTGTTAACTATTCTGTACTTTTACCAAAACTTTTTCACTTGTTTTTAATGATCACCTTTTAATTTCTAAAATTAAGTCTTTTCTAGAGTTCACGAAACCACGGAAACGCAGTGTAAAATAGGTTCACGGAAGCACCTAAACAAATAGCGACCATGATGTTTTGCGGCCATAGTTTTATACAGACAGACAGAGAATCCATGGCTGCAAGCCATTCGTTATTACATAGCAAGTGAAAAATCGAAAGAAATTTTTAAAAAAATCTTAAATATAGAAATTTCAAATTCTAAGAATTTATGGCTATTGGGTTACCTACATTGAAAATTGGACAATCTAAAATATAACAAAGCGTTATTCTCATGGCAGATTCATCATAAAGTAACACCTTTCCTTTTCGTTTTTCTTTTTCTCTTTTTTTCTTTTTTTATTCTTTTTCTTTTTCATTATTTTATTCCTTTTTTCTTTCTTTTTCTTTTTCTTTCGGTTTCTTTATTCTTCTTTATTCATTTTCCTTTTTATTTTAAAAATCTTTTCTCTCTTCCTTTTTTCTCTTTTTCTTTTTCCTCTCTTTTTTTTCCTTTTTTTTATTATTTGAATCACCAGTGGTCAGGTTTTGGGACAGTTTCTCCCACTCCCCTTATGGGGGATAAATTGGAGATAGTATACATGCATACTGGAAAAGAAAAATCACAAAAACATTGCTGAACCCCATATGATTTTGTGTTGGTATTATCTACAACCACTGCTATTAATCGACATGAACAACAACGAAAAATAATAGAAGAGAGAATGAACAGCTGCTATAGTCAGCAAACCAACGACACTTCAGCTGTGTATGTGATGAACAGCCGTTCAGATAATCTGCTGGGATCAAAGTGTTGGTCTCCATAATACTACAATGTGTTAGTCTTTGATCTCATTGAGCTCTGATTTTGTGAAACGGCTTCCAATATGAAACACTGAAACGACAATCTTTGCTTAACTGAGTTTCAGACACCAGCAATCGACTGAGCTCCAATCTTTGGTTCCTCCTTGTAAGACATTCACTGCAAGAACTCGTCTTCTACCACAACAGAAAGAGACTTTGTTTTCTCCCTCCGTCAGGTGGAACATCCATCGACAGAGTTTCTTTGCAAGGGCTTCCTGACTGTGGAACACATTACTGTGGGACAGATTCCCTGCGGATTACAACTTGGTCATCTTCAAATCCAATAAGTGATCAAACGCAGTTCATACCAGTGACCAATGTTAGTACTCCAATAGCGTTCCTCATCTTTCGTCTGGCAATCATTTCCATCTCATTAACCCTTATCCCGAGTGGCTCTTGACCTTGACAAGTGGTAACCAAATAGTAAAAAAGAAAAAAGTAATTTGACATGGTATTTATGTCCCCCTGTGAGAGTGTCACTGATATTTTAGAGACTGTTGCATTTGAAAACACATTCAGTGGATTATGTCCCTTGAGAGTCCGCAGTGTCAATGTTAAATAAAGCCGGGGCAACCACCAATCCTTGTGACAGACCATTTCTAAGTTTCTTAACCTGACTTGAAGATTCACCACTTGACAAAACAAACAAACTCTTGGAAATATGTTATTGCACCAATTCGATTATTGACTCCTTGAAGAAATACTGTTTATATTTGGTTCATGAGCACAAATGACACTGATATATACACTTTAATTCTAGCCAGACACTACTTTCTATCTGCCAATTTAAAGGCTTCAAAGTCAATTTCGAATTTCAAGAAAAATCCATGGCACTATCATTTGTTCATAACGAGCTGTAGCTACCCAGCATTGCCCGGGATGCATTTTAGTTTTTAATTTTTATTTGTGTGCACGTTTTAAAACTTATACAGAAAAATAAATTAAATTTAAGTTGTATGGTAGACAACTAATATAATATTCTTAAATTTAAAATGAGTTGTCCCTCTTGCTGATTTTTTTTGTTTTTTAGGTGATTATTTTAAAATGTTTCATATTAGCAGTCGTCTAGGTCAAATTAAGCAATTCTTAAAATATGTGCTAATAACATTGTACAACCATAACAGATGAAAAATAGAAAGTCAGAAGAAAAGTTTGATTTCTCAGCTTAAAGGCCGTTTGTGTCTGATTTTGCAAATCTTACATGATTACTTTATATGTTAGATAATGAAAACAAACATGCCTGACAGTTTATCCTGCCGTCTGAGATTCGAATGTGATTTTCAAGCTTTAAAATATCAAAGTTTATAGGCCAAAGTCAAGTATTATGGTTAATTTGTGCTCCTAAACAAGCATTGTGAAATCTTTTGAACAACATTCTATTATATATATATATATATATATATATATATATATATATATATAAATTAAAATTTTGTGGTTAGGATCTTTATACATGTATAAGGGAATATAATCAAAGTTTTTTGTTTAAAACATTTTATTGTACTTCTCGGACTGCTGGTTCCACCCGCATTAAATCACATTTTTTTCTTGTTCGTAATTAAAAAGCAAATGTGTGTTCAATCGACCTTTTCAGTAGTTGCTATTATGTCAAGAAATAAATTCAATTTTTTAATCCAAAATCGATGAATATTTCGAAATATTATTAAAAAAAAAAAAAATATTCCTCTTTATTTTTTTATTTTTCTAAATCTTTTTTCCAAGAAAATTTTTAAATGAAACAGCTGATTGAGAAGTACAATAAAATGCTAAAAAAAAACTCAGATTATATTTCCTTATTATATTAGCTCTAGTTTTTATTGTCTATGAGAGATATAGTTATAAAATTACTACCTAGCTTGAACTCATTTTTTGTGTTATCTTAAAAGATTAATATATATATATATATATATATATATATATATGTATAGCAATAGATAAAGTGAAAGAATAAAATGAGGTACCAATCAAATTTTATTCCAATTCAATGTCCAGGCAAATTTTTTCCTCCTTTGATGTATTATATACCTTTATGTATTTTTCTATATATATATATATATATTTTTAATATATGTTCAAAGTTTAATTTTTATTACCTGCAGTAATGTCATTGTGGTAAGGGTCCTCTGAGGAGAAGATTTTCTTTGAAAACTCATGAGTTAAGGACTTTAAAGAACTTTGCCTGAACATTGAATTGTAATAAAATTTGATTCGTACCTCATTTTATTCTTTCACTTTATCTATTGCTATTAATGCTCTATTCAGTATATTGAGCTTTATTTTTTATCCGGATGTTCAGTAATTAAAGATATTAGTTGCCTCTTATATCTTTTGTTGTATTAACCTTATATATGTGTGTGTATATATATATATATATATATATATATATATATAATACACACACACACACATTTGTATTGAAAATTTACTTTGAATTGCATCAGAGACAAGTATAGTGACTTCATTTAACGATTAAATAAATCCGATTTTATGTTTTTTTATTGATTTGTTTAACTTTTCAGAACGGACAGAACTTTTGTTGCAATCTGATATATTCTTCATCTTTGTTTCTGAATATTGTTGACATGTTTCTACTCTTATAATTCCTTGATTTTGTTTTTGTTTTAAAACGTTTGTGAATTACTTTTGTTTTTCTGCAGTCATTTCTGCTCAGGGCCTTATAGGTAAAGATAAAACTGGAACTAGTGACCCGTATGTCACAGTGCAGGTGGGAAAAGTGAAAAAACGAACAAAGACAGTGCCTCAAGACCTAAATCCTGTTTGGACGGAAAAATTCTATTTGTAAGTACTTTTTACACATTGCACAACAAAATTACATTGCCATTGTTTAGGGTCAATGCATGACCATGGTTTCCTTACCAGCAACTATTTCGACACTTGTCATCTTGATTGTCACCATTTTGATATTTGTGTTACAGCCATCACTATTAATCATTCTCTTCATCTTAGAAACTTCCTGAAATATTCAAACTAAAACTGTTAACTTTTCTTTATTATGAAGTTTTTGGCATCTCTTATTCCAAGCAATAACTGCATTTCAACTTTAAAAAAAAAAAAATTTTCAAATTTCATTTTTTTAAAAAAAATGTCACAGAATGTATAATATAAGCATACATATCAAATTCTCTTAAATACAGGGTGACGCATTCTCCCTAAAATGCTGCCCATAGAATCGTTAATAAAATTCACAATCTTTTCTGAAATCCAACCATATTTAGTAGGAATAAACCTAACTTTGTAACTTACTTGTGCACCAAGTGTCAGTCATGAATGTCAAGCAGCGATGTTTCTGACAAGAATTGCTGTTTTCTTATTGTCGGCTAGTTTTTAACTTGAAGTAGTAATTTTTTTTTTAGCTCCTTACATCAAGTGAAATCCTGCCTTATCTGGAGTGACTTCCATAAGAAATAAATAAAACAAATCACCTCACTAGGGCGGCTCTCTACAAGAATAAAGAAATGTTTATGATTGCTACATACGTTTCTTTAAAAATAAAACTCTGGGGAGGGAGTCACACACAAAGCCAGAGAAATATAGATTTACATATATTAACCAGGGAAAAGGTGACACTCACAAACGCATACATGTATGACCATTGTCGCTGGCTATCGATTGAAAGCATCGAATACTTTGTCAGCAGAAAAGTGAAGAAAACTCTTTTGTCTTTTACATAAGATAAATATGAGAAAATACTTTTTTTCTATAACTAATAACACATTTGTTACACTTTATATTTTCTGTCGTTGGTCGGTGAAGGAGAAATCCTTCCAGACTGAGACAATTTAAATTTTTGTCCTAATCCAGAGTGGGCACTTGTGTCGATAGGGTATCATATGCAAGGGAGGTAACTACGTTAGACTAAGCAACTAATCATGTATTTAAGAAAATTTAAGACGCTGAAAACGTACGCAACCTAGATGAATGAATAAAAAGAATACTTTATTAATGGTCGAACTTAGTCTTTAATTATTTTTAAACGTATCTTTATTTTTAAAGGTTTCCAACTTATCATTTTTATATAAAAAATAATAATTAAAAACATACATTTCAATGTTAATTATTTTTAAACGTATCTTTATCTTTAATAATTAAAAACATAATTTTCGATGTTTATTACTATCATAGGTTTCCAACTCATAAAAAAAAATCTCTTAATGGAACATGTTTTACTTAAACAAGTTCCATTAAGGGTTTTTTTTACTTAAAAGAAAATAATAGACTCAGTTATAGGAAGTTTCTTGTCTTATTTATTTATTTTTAATATGTACACATTTTTTATTTTATTTCGTACTTATGTTTTTTTTTTAAATTAGAAAGAAAGAATTTTTAAATTAAAAAAAATAACTCTCGTTGATTAAAAGTTGCATCGTCGCATTTTTTTAAATTAAAATTGAAAATTACAAATGTAACAACCTGAGCAACTACCGTCTAATAAGTTGCGTGCATTTTTAGCGTCCCAAATTCTCTCTGAAATATATGATTATTCGCTTAGTCTTGCATTTAATACCCTATAGTGTCTAACTCTGCCCTCATAGGAAGACAAGTAAAGATAAACAGCGAATTTGGCTGAGATCAAAGTGTAGTATCTGTTCCGATGGATGCTGCACCCCATAGACTGGTATTGTCTTGGCCTTCGGGGCTTGATTTACGCCGGTCTATGAGTCTGTCCTGTGCAGTTCTAGGAGGTCCACTCTCCCAGGCTTCGCCTCCCCTCTTTGGGGAGGAGTAAGTTTATTGCTTACTGCCTGAGGCGCCCCTACCGGGGAATGCCGACGGGGCTGCCCAGGCAATCTTTAATGGCCAGAGTGCTCACCTCTCGGGCGCTGGCTTTTTAAACCCCACTTTCCCGATCCGACCTTGGGTCACATCTTGTGGGAGTAAGATAAAACTGGCCTTGTGCCTAACCTCCTGGAGAGGAGGTAAATAAATACCCTTATAGTGTCAAGCTCTGCCTTCGTAGGGAGACAAGTAAAGAAGAACAGCGTATGTGTTTTGTGTTTACTACCCAAAACCAACGACACCCAAAGAAACAATTCAAGGGAAGCTACTTCTCAACGAAAGAATAGCACGACTCGGGAATTATTTCCCTTACATCATTTTAATTTTTATAAGTTGATAATCGTCCAACCCATCACGTTACATGTGCACACCTATTTTTTTACGGCCTTTCTTTAGTTCATGTTGTTATTATAATAAAGGTAATAGCTTATCTCGATTTTATGTTTGTATTTTGTAACAGTTGATTTTAAAGATTTTCCATAAAAACAGAAAGAACAATGATTGTTAAACTTTTTATTTACAAAAACAATTTTTAAAAAAATAAAGATTAAGAAACCATTCTTCTTTGCGTGTCTTCGAAGCATGTGGTCATACGACTGTTTCCCACTTTTTTACGCAGTCCTTTGCATTATTGTTGTACTCTGCAAGATTTTTCAAGCTGCACCGCTTGGGCAGTAGGGGGCAGAAAAGGCAATGTTGCATCGTATGGTCCTCCTCTTCATATTCGCAGATGGTTGGGTCCGTTTTGTAGCCGCATCTCGTCAATGAAACAACAACATATTTTTTTTAAATTTTAACGGAAAAATGCCCAGTCGGGTTCCTAATAGTTGTTGTATTTTCCTCTTTCCATATAACCATGAAAAACCGTAAATCTATTTGTCATGCTTATTTTTTTAGAATTAAAACCACTTAATTTTCAATGTTAACTGTTTTTAAACTTTTCAAAAGAGAGCGGGACGTTTAAAAAGATTTAATTTTATTTTAATGGAAAAATGTTTGATATCAATTATTATAAAATAAAAGTATAAAATTGAGATAAGTTATTTACAATAACAACATGATTACTGGAATGTACCTGGTGAACCAAGAGATAGAACCAAACAATTGCACTTTAATTCACGGTTAAAATCCTTAAAAGATCGCTTGGTTGGAGTCTTTGAAATAGCTGTTGAATGTCTGACATCTGGAAAGATGCCGCATAACCAGCAAAAATAAAAGAGTCAGAAAATTTTTAAAAAGAAAGAAAATTTACTTTTTAGGCCTAATCTTTTAAGAACAATTTCATATATTCCCTTAATTTCCCGAGCTTTACAAGAGACAATTATCAGTTAGAATTGGTGTAGAATAATCAGGAGAAACAACTTCAAACTAAGAAACACAGCAGACTCAACATAAGGAAACATTCATTTGGACTTTGAGTAGTGAATAACTGGAATGAGGTTCCCAATTCAGTTGTAAATGCAAAAAACACAAATGACTTTAAAATCAAACTAGACAAGTACTGGTCTAGTAGGCAATACACTGTTCGACCCATGCATGCGGTTACTGGGATTATAAGAAGACTAAGCATAGAACGGGAGTTACAGATTGTGTAGCCTTTTTTTCTGAAGAAGAGGCATTGAGGTATAAATGTCTTCCCTCAATGACTTGTTTTCGACACATTGAAATCTTTTTCAATAAATTAAATTGTGTTTTTTTAAATCTCGGCACCAAACTGTGGAATCCATAAAATACAAGATGACCCGTCTCCCTCCAAAATGCCACTCATGGAATCGATAATTAAATTCAAGATCCTTTCTGAAATCCAATAATGTTTTTTAGAGATAAACTTCAGTCTATGACTGACTTGTCCGCCAAGTTTCAGTCATGAATGTCCAACAGTCTTTGTTTTGCATGGACACTTTGTTGATCATTTCATCAATGGATGTGATTCTGGATAGGCTTCACACTCACTGGACCATAACCAACCTTCCTCCCAAATTTTTATCTGTGGCTTATTTCAAAGATAGTTTACCTATTCAGTTGACTTCTAAGGGGTGCAGAGTTAGACACAAGGTCGGTTTTTAATGTGGAGAAAATATAGTTCTCCAAAAAAGAGGCACTCAATAAAGAGAGACAGACGCAGAAGCGAGAGTAATAGAAACTGTATAAAATAAGAGTGAGAAGTAAAGCAGCATAGAGTGAGAGAGGGTTATAGTAATAGAGTAACAGAGAGAAACAGTAAGAGATGGGTAATTTGGTGAGTAAATTGCAAATTACGCTTAATTAGAAGAATTAAAATGGATTTTGTTTTCAAACATAACTCAATCTCAAAAACCAAGGAATATTTTAGCATGTATTTTCTGTGATTAAAATAGATAGAACAAAGCCTTATGGAAACAGATGTTGATTAACTCAGCTTTAGTATAATAATAATAATAATAATAATATATAATAATAGGGCTTCCATGGTGGTTTTATTGTAATGAAGCATCATCATTTTTTTTCTCCTACAAACATTTTTGTAAATCTAATTTTACGCTTTTTAATTTTAGTGAATGTCATAATTCTTCAGACAGAATCAAGGTCAGAGTTTGGTAAATATTATTTTTTTATATTTCTCCATTTTTCATTTTGTTAAATTTTTTGTGTTGAATATTTGTTTTGCCTTTTCATGTTAAAAACATGAAAAGACAAAACAAATATTCATCAATACAGAGGATGTAAAATCTGTAATTTGATTTAATTTGTTTAAGAAATTATTTTATGTGTCTGAAATAATTTTGAAAATCTCATCTTAATAAAAAAGAGAAGATCTTCTGTATTGATCAATAAAGAGTTACTTTTTTTTTAAGTAAAAAGGCGACGTTGAAAGGGAAGTGAGTTACTTCCCTTTTTCTTAAGATGTTGTGATTTTGAAAATTATTCCGGTCGGAAAAAAAAATTTATCAAATCACAAATTTTTTTGTTAAGAACATGTACTTAACGTTGCACAAAAAAACCTGAAGTATCAGAACCAAACATTGATTTAGTAGATAGAAATCTATCGATGACAGAAATCGATAGACTGATTTTATTATGTAGATAAATTAATTTTTTTCTTAAATGAAATCGTTTTATTGCAAAATTCACCTTATTTGTTGCAATTGATACACTTTTCCATATTGAACTTTTTTGTCCAGTATTATTGTAAATGAGCACCCTCTGATAAATCCTCCAACCCCAAAAGATTATCTCCCATAGCAAGAAAAACTGCTCTAAAATGGTACGGGAATGGGTGATCGTTTAACATTGAATGTATATGCGAAACGGATCTCCCTAAATTCTAAAATAAGTGTTTCTTTTTCTTTCTTACCACCAAGTTTTTAAGGGTGTTCACACGTAACTGCCTAAAAAAATCTCATTTAGGGAGGGAGGATTTAGCAGATGGTGCTAATCTACGTGTTTACCATTTTTTTCTTAAATTTTAGTGGCATTTCTTTGATTTTGTGTGCATTCCTACATGTTTTTTTTTTATTGTACTTTAATAATTCTTTTGTTTTGGTTTGATTAATGTCTTTGATTTTTATCTCTTTTCAGGGATGAAGATAACGATCTTAAATCAAAATTGAGGCAAAAGCTGACCCGGGAATCAGATGATTTCTTGGGGCAGACAATCATTGAAGTTCGAACACTCAGTGGAGAGATGGATGTTTGGTATAATTTAGGTAAGAAGACACTTATTATATCCACCAACAAGGTTATATTTCCGATCGAGTTTGTAACTATGTTTGTATAAAGCCTAGCATCCATATCCCTTGACCAATTGTTATCAAACTTGGTAAAAATATAAGTCATGGTCTAACTTAGAAGTGATGTAATTTGGAGATATCTAGGTCAATGGTTAAGGTCACAGAAAAGGTGAAAAATCACACTTTTGGTGATAACTTTGGTTCTGTTCATTGTAGAGACTCACTACTTGGCCCATATTGTAGCCAATGGAGTCCCACATCTTATATTACATTGATCTTTTTGACGGAATTTCAATTTGCGATTTTTCCAAATCTGATATATAAATCTGATGCTCTTAAGTAACAGTAACCAACATGCAAAATTTCAGTTTGATTAGATAGATAGTTTTGGAGTTATAAACTTTGCATAACTTCGGAAATACAATATGGAGAAGTAAGGCCAAGATAAGCCCATCCTTACATTGTCAGGTGGAAGTATGCAGTCTCATGACTGACTTATATTCTTAACATTATAAAGAGAGAACATGCAACTTGTTTATATGTTTAAATATTAATTTTACGGTGTGTTTGTTTATACAAGGTGACTCATTATAAACGTGGCAATCCATCTACGTGCTCATAACTTATAAACCAGAGAAGAAAGACAAGAAAACTTTGTATTTCCTCAAATCTGAAACGATAAGAATTAAAATGAGGGTTCATTCAGTATTTTTTGTTATAAAATTAAAATTCCACAAAACGCTCTAAATATGCGCCTCAGTGCTAATGACATACTTGGAGCCGTTGAGTGAAGTAGTTGTTGATTACCCTAGCACATTCTTCCATTGTTATTTCACGTTATTTCACGGATCTGCTGAGTGATGGCTACTTTGCGTTCTTCAATTGTTTATAGATGTTTCTGGTTCTTTCAAAAAAGCTAAATAGAAATCCAGGGGATTTAAATCCGGTGAATGTGGTGACCATTCTGGAACAGGACATTTGCTAATGAGTCGACCTGCAAAATGACGATCTCTCAGCTAATATGTGAGGAATCTGTGAGGAATCGCTCTGTCTTATTGAAAGCATTTCTCCTCTCACCGCATGCTGACGAGAAGAGGTTGTAGTAGCCAGACTCTATATAGGACATACACATATTACTCAAAAACATTTATTGGAAGGTGACGAGTCTCCAATGTGTGTATCATGTCAAGAATCTTATACAGCCAAACATATATTAATAGACTGTTAAGATGTGCAACAAAGCTCACAGAAATACTACAACTGCTTAAAGACATAAATCTGACCAAAATCTTAAACTTCATCAAAGAAGTTGGACTCTTCAAAAACAATCTAAAATAGTTATCCTACCTTAGGATTCCATTTGACAACTTTATTCAGCATTAAATAACCGATAGATGATTGATATGCCATAAAACAAAGCAAACTAATCTCACCACATGCCACAATGGGCTTCAAGTGCCCTCCAGAATTTATTAAACATCACAATTTAATGCTCTTTACTGTCTCCTGAGTATCATTCTAAAGCCAAACCGGGCTTTAATTAATTGATTAGACATTGCAGGCACACTTTATTTGACTTCCCATTTTCAAGGTGAGAACAACTAAAGTCATATCAAGTGAAAGAAATAAGTAAATTTCAAAATAATTCAGATTATCAATCCTCATCTCAAAAGTGCCAAATCATAAGGTATATTTTTTAT
The DNA here is from genome assembly GCA_963556195.1 of Sepiola atlantica. Lineage (NCBI taxonomy): Eukaryota > Metazoa > Mollusca > Cephalopoda > Sepiida > Sepiolidae > Sepiola > Sepiola atlantica. Next base: position 91,238,072 of record OY744520.1, on the reverse strand, counting down.
TAAGTGTTTGAAAGTAAAATCAGTTCAAATGACTAAAATAAAAACAGAAAAATGTCTATATGAAATGGAGACTGGCGTTATCATAAAACTAAAAAAAAAAGATGCCAATTGTTTTCATTAAAATGTGTTTGTCTTTTCTTTTCAGAAAAACGAACCGATAAGTCTGCTGTGTCTGGTGCTATTCGTTTACACATTAGCGTGGAAATCAAAGGAGAAGAAAAAGTTGCTCCTTACCACGTACAATACACTTGCCTTCATGAGGTGAGATGATAACATTTCTTACTTTCTTAACCCTTTTATGAACGATTTCTTACAGAAATTCTACGTACATGATCTAACTTGTTCTTGAACCACGTGCCTTCAAGTTGAGCTGACTTCTGAAAAGGCCAGTAACGACTAATAATGGAGACAAAACATATTCCTCGATGTTCCTGACTCTCACCAAAACGAATATATTTAGTAAAATAGGTTTATGACAATTTGTCTATTTGTTGTTGCAGAACAGCAATATGCATGAAATGGTTAAAAATGTTTAAAAAATCAAAAAAAATGATACTTTAACACTTTAAGTATAACTTAAATAATGGTTATTTTTTTATCCTCCGTAACTGTCTTGAGCAATCAAATCGAAATTAGTAGCATAGCTTTCGTTCATACCAGGCTAGGATATATCCCTGATAATCAGTCCTGCGGAAGGTGGTCAGCTGAGTATCAGCTGGCCCTTCTCTGATGGGGTGAGGTATGGTCCTGTTCAGTCATATGTTCACCCTCCTAAATTTTATCTTGTCTCTTTGAGAAGTAGTTGGTTTATTGCTGCTCGAACTATTTTTGTGGAGTCAGAGTACACTGTCTTGGGTGTGTTGACTTTTCCTCTCACCCACCTTATGCCTTTGTGTCACGTCTTCCTGCAGTATGAAGGAAGTAAATATCGAGTGTATTTATTATAACAATTTAAATCTTTTTAAAACAAAACCTATTTTCTTGTGGGGGGGGGGCATATTTTTTTGTTTTCTCTTCATCAAGACGTAGACATTGTGGGATTACATCGTAATGGACATGACATTGTCTCGGATGATTGCTAGGGAGATGTGCTTTAACATCCTTACATTTAACTGATATAGATCGAGAAATGCAACAGTCGATTAGTGGGCTGTATTTTTTTTTGGGGGGGGGGGGGTTCAGTAAACTGAGCTGTGGTGCTGGGATTGATAGCAAATTCTGTAAGTCTTGACGGCGTAAAATGGTCAGAGCAAGTGGCGTACGATAAAAAAAAATTGTGTCTTCTAAATAAAAGCTGTTTCTTGAACGATTGGCAGTTCAGATTTTGATTTGTGACTGACAATCATTTCGTTCTGTGACGATTAGAAAGTTGGATTTTGACGTCCATTATTTTACTTTATTGAAATTTTTTATGTTGGAATTTTTTGCTTCATTTCTGGCCGTTTGATTTCTCAACTTGGATTTGAGATATACAGGAATCACTCTCTCGTCTTAGAAACTAACATAAATAATAAAAGCAATAAAAAAATTGTGGTTACAAAAATCCAATGGATTATAATTACTGCTGCTTTATATTTTTTAAATATCAAACTCTGTTTTCAATTCAAATAGAAATAAATAAAACATTTTTTAAAAGTGCTAACCCAATGTAGTGGAGTTTATATAAACAATCAATTGCTCGCTGATCCCGATGGTAACAGCTGCTCGCACAAGTCTAAACTTTTGTACTGTGTCTACGATGGAAAGAAGACTGTAGCTATTCAAAAAAAAAAGTGGTTGTAGGCAGAAACTTGGGACAATAAAGTGAACTGCATCCGATTATGCAAATGATTCGTTTTGTTGACCAATCGATGACATTTTGGGCTCAATATAAAAAGCATATTTCACCTATTCAGTCAGTTCAACGACTGGCCTGTTGCTCTTTTGTAGCTGGCTTCCATCATAAGCTTGCTTTTCATTGAGATAACCGGTGTTAGTTAAAGGCCATGTTCGTTGAAGACTTGTAGCCATTAGTCGTCCATCTGTCAAAGTTCAAGTCAGTTAAATACTAGTCAACCTTTGGCTTTCTGCAAGTACCATTCGCTGTTAGGGAACAAACAGTACTCTATATAAGTTGGATGTTGTAAATAAACCTGGATCAGTTAATATCAACAAAATGAAAAAAAAAGGAAAAAATATTGCTTTGAAAATGATATATTTATCGAAAGTCTTAGCCTAAAAAAATTAAAATAAATGATTTTATTCATATTAAAATTGCATCATTGTTTTGGTTTTTAAATTTTAAAATAATATATATATATATATATATATATATATATATATATATATATATATATGTACTTTTTTTTTTACTTAGCTTGACGATTCCCTAAATATATTTTCAAACTTTACTATATATATAGAGAGAGAGGGGTATGAGAGTGAAAGAATTGCAATGTAGGAAAGAGAGAGAGTTAGTTTATATTTTCAGACCAACGCATTTTTTAAATAAACATTTTGACTGTTTCAAATAAAAAATGAAGTACGTCAATTTGAGTTTCATGCATATTTTTTTTCAGTTATCTTATTTTCACTCTTTCTACTCATTTTACAGAACCTTTTCCATTATTTATGTGAACAAAGCGGTGGAAGCGTTAAATTACCCGATGCGAAGGGGGTAAGTCATACTTCTATTTATATACTTATAAAATTACTCTTATTTTGTTTAGAAAACGTGTTTATAATGTAGCAATATATATATATATATATAATGTAGCAATATGTCTTTATATATAAAATATAGTAATCCACAAAGAGCATTTTTATCGTTTTGACTCATCAGTGTGGCTAGATATAGCGAGTGCATTAAACTTGTGACGTTAATCCCTACCAAACATGATCAGTGATCTCCAACTCTCTACCCTCTGATATGAAGATCATAGAATGTCTTAGAATATGCAGTCCGCAACACCAAGTATGAATAAAAAAAAGTATAAATTCACTCAAAACTTTAAAATACCAACAATATTTTATATTAAATGCTACAAAAAAAACTCTCAACATATCAAAGAAAAGAAAATACACCAATTATTCCTTTTATCCACAAATCAATCACCCTAGCTACCAACATAAAGGACATACCCTTCTATGTTAAGTTACCTAAATTAGAAATCATACAAACAAAACATCTGTATCTTTGTTTTACCCCAGTCAGAATGAATAGCTTTCTCCTTGAGGAAGCTTCTTACTTTCATAAGCTCCTAGGACTGACTTTCACTCCAGACCTAAAATGAAAGGCTTACATCAAATCTGTTGCTAGGACTACTTGGAAAATGGTTGGCTCATTCTACTTACAGAAAATACTTGACTCCTGATGCAATCCTCCCACTATATAGAGTCAGATACATCCTAAGATGGATTACTGCTGCCACATCTTGTGAGGTGCTGCAGAGAGCCCTCTTCATTGCCTTCACAGAATTCTGAATTGACTTCCAGTGGGGCATAATCTTTTCCGTTCCTTACAGCCCCTTTCTCACAGAAAGTGATGTTGCTAATCACTCTCTACACCATTTCTATAGAAGGTGCTCGGCTGAGCTTAAATCTCTGGTTCCTCATTGTTAGACATTCACTGCAAGTACTCGTCTTACCACCATAGCTAAAGAAAACTTTCCTTCCTTCCTCAATAAATTGTCAGGCGAAATTTCCAGATTACTACTTAGTCGTCTTCAATGCCAATGTCAACAGATTCCTATCTCGAACCATCCCCACAAATATTCAAACTCGATCTTGACTATAATTCCATCTCATAAACCCTTATCTTCAAGTGACAGCTGGCCTTGACAAATAGTGATTAGTAAAAGAAAACGCAAAAAAAAACATCGCAAACGTGAAAAAATGTCATCAATAACCCAAAATGCACAAACACTGCACACACAACTAATGCTGGCATTTATTTTATTTCATGCAAAGAATGTGACCAAAACTATATTGGGGAAATACAATAGAACTTAGATAAAAGAATATATAAACATAAAAGCACAATTAAATTAAACGATTCCAAAAACATTCTTATCTCCCACATTGTAGATTTCAACCTCATTCTTAATTTTACTTAGGCCACAATAATAAAACCCATCTATATACTATAAAAAGTTATGGCGTTTTTGGAGTTTATCTGGTAGTACGCAAATAGAAACATGTGATTGGTTGACAAAAAGGAATAGGCATTGTACACATTACTAAGGCAGTAGTTATACAATGTCAATACATGACTTCGAATGTTACATAAGGCTAAAGGATTTTTTTTAACTGGATACATGTTGTATAAATTGAAAGAAATTAACATAACATTACATAAATATTTTTTATATTAAGTGACCTTATCTATAGACATAAACAGTGTTTGGCATTAGTTCAAAGTAAATTATTTTTGCCAATAAAAACAATACGTAAATGCATTTATCCTAATTACTTACTCTTTCATAAAAATATTAAGTAACATGTTTTTTTCCACAAAATCTACAAATATTTTTCTTTGCACAAGCTATAAAACGGTAGATGGAAATTGACATACTCAGGTAGTGTATCAACACTGCTCAAGGCGTTATATAAACTAGTCCACGATAAAAAATTTTACTCACTCACTGAATCAGCTATTATTTCTCAGTTTAACCACATAACCAAACAATGAATAGATTTTTGCTACATCGCACTTTGTTTAGATAAAATTATAATATTAGAGAGGTTCTAAGTATGGCTCTTTGAAATCCATCTTTCCAAACTCTTTCTACTTTCTTTTCCAGCCTATCCTATCAACTACTCAAGCTCCCTCTCCCAACTGTCCTGTGTATGACATAAAACTGCATTTAGTAGTGAGACGCTAATTTGGGAGCTTTGAGGAATGTGAAGTTAACCTTTAGTTTCCAGTACTCAAAGATAATGTCTATCTAAACATTCTCCAGACTGTTACTGAACTAAAGATGGTAATCACAGCCAAAGTCAGAGCAGTGCTAAGAGAGGATAATTATTGACAATTTAGCATGTCATATCCAAGTGTGCTTATCATTGAATGGTGATAAAACAAACTGTCAGATATTCATCACTGAAACTTGGTGGATAAGTCAGGTATATACTGAAGTTTATTTGTACCAAATATGGTTGGATTGCAGAAATCATTTTTTATTTCATGAACGATTGCATACGTGGCATGAAAGAGTCTATTAGAAATAAAATAGGATTTTTCCAGGAGCTTTTTTATCACCATAAATGCGTAAACTTAGAGACCAGATCAGTTGTTAGCTGACCATCTTTGACCTTGTAGAAGACTGAGACGACCATCTGTACAAGCATGACAAACTCGTGATAGAAAATACACAAAGTTGGACAAACATATACTCATGCACTGTCAGAACTATTACTTAATTGTTTCAGTCAAAAAGAATCTCTACTCTCTTTCCTTTCAGAGAGACTAAAAAGAAATCAACTTAGATTCATTCTAAAGTTTTATATCAGTAAATTCTTATTTTTGCGGTACTCTGCTCATCCTTATATATTTATTCTCTACATATTCTTTTCTTGTGCACTCTATGGGAACTACACATAAAAATAACGGCACGGCAACTTTGTGCAAATAGACTGATAGAATGATTCCATTGTCAGTTAAAAGCTTCACTTCATGTTCAGAGCAACTGCCTGTTTCAGTTAAAATGAAACTTCACCCTCTTTCCTTTCAGAGACATTCAAAAGAATATCAACTTATATTCATTCAAAGTTTCACTAAAACCTTTTCATTTTTGCAATACTCTGTTCACCCTCTACAATAATAAATAGGTTTATTTTTGGTTTTAGTAATATAGTAGATGAAAGCTTGCAAGTATTGACAAGTTTTTCTGATAACATTGTTTAAGCTTTGTTCTTTTGTTTTCTTTCAAATCTAGGATGACGCTTGGAAAGTGTATTATGACGAACCATCCCAAGAAATAGTGGATGAATTCGCAATGCGCTATGGAATCGAGTCTATATATCAAGCCATGACGTAAGTAAACACCTCTTTCTCACTCTTTGTTCGTAGAAGTCATTCGAAAAATGTTAGAATTTTCCCCTCCCAATCTTTTCTTTTGTCTAAACTAAACTTTACTACATCATCTTTTACCTGCCCACTTAATGAATTGACATAAACATTTCTCTGATATACTTCAATACCTTTCAAGGATGCATGCATGATGAAACTACAGAACCATATATGACAAAACTTTTCTACCTTAACTAAGATAGACCCTATGAAAAGAGCAAATACTACTTAAATTCGAAACGCCTAAACACGGTGAGACAACAGAATGGATGTGTAATGTTATAAGTTATTGTGCCTTATTAAAGAACTCTTCAAGCTTGTCACGCGGGGAATAAGAAAGAGCTGTCTCACTTTTTTTAACCACAGCATTCAAACATGTAAACACGTAGCTAATGAAAGCATGCACTGTGTGAATTCCTGACCAACCCTTTGTCTCAGTATATTACAGAATTGTTTTGGCAGTACTCAACAGGCGTCTTTAGTTTTAGTCCCCTTAAAATTTTGTCAGAAGAAATGATAGTCGCTTTTAACAAAAAATATATTTATTTGAAACCCATTACTGCACATGTGTTATTTTGACCTAAACTTAAATTCCATCAAACTTTCACAATTGTGAAAATCGTTCTGAGATGTTAAATTTGAAAAGTTGAACTTTTTATAAAGTATCGAATTTATTGTATAAATACTGAAAATGTGATTAATATTTAAGGATTCTCTGATTTGTATTGATTAAAACCAATTACATTGATCTATCTGCAAAGACATCAAGTCTCTTGTGTTTGCGCAAGGTCTGCTATCTTGAATCTGCTCTTTTTCAATTTTGAGAAGTTGATTTTCATATATATATTATAAAATTGAAAATATAAGCCTTTATCAATGCAAGATTAATCATTTTTTTTTTACCTTAATCTTATTAATTTTGGAATAAAATTCCATCATCAGAGTTGACCAGTATTGTGTCATTTTTTTCCATAAAAAAAAAACAAAAATAAACAAACTTTTTTCTTTTGTTTCTTTGATAAATGTCCTTGTTATGATGTATCCACGCCGATGACGTTGGCGGTTATGAATTTGAATTCTGGTTGTAGAACAAAGAAAGCATTGGCATGCTAGAGTTTAATAAAATGGGTCGTTTTATTCCAAGATTAATAAGATTAAAGTAAAAAAAAAAAAAGATTAATCTTGCATTGATAAAGGCTTATATTTTCAATTTTATAATACTGACCCAGCAATGCTTTAAATGAACGAGCCATTTTATTAAAATCTAGCATGACAATGCTTTCTTCGTTATACAACCAGAATTCAAATTCATAACCGCCAACGTCATCGGCGTGGATACATCACAACAAGGACATTTATCAAAGAAACAAAAGAAAAAAGTTTGTTTTTTATGGAAAAAAATGACACAATACTGGTCAACTCTGATGATGGAATTTTATTCCAAAATTAATAAGATCAAAGTAAAAAAAAAAAAAAATGATTAGTCTTGCATTTTATTTAAAAAATATATCATTTTATAATAATGCCCAAAAAATCTGCATAGTAAACAAAATATCCAAGTAGTTTACTATAAAGAACACATTTTTATCTTCAGAACCGAGATATAAACACAAAAAATTTGCCATATGGAGAAATAAGAAGAATGAAAAGTTCATTCGTCCATCACTCCAAAAAGAAGATTTAACAATGGTTATGAAAATATCCAAAAAGTTTTTAAAAATACAAGCAGAGTGCAATTAAATAGCAATTTGGTGTAACAAGTCAGAGATGCAAAAACTCTGTTTATAATTGCTTCCATTACTGATGTATTAAGCAGAAACATAGAAGAGTTCCGATAAAAGGAAAAATAACCAAGTAAATTAAATAATTACATAATTGCTCAGTAATGATGCCAGGGTATTAACCATTTTAATGTCGAAAGAAACTATATTAAGTGATATATTTTATCTAAAATTAATGAAATTTATAAGTGTATTAACTAATTTATTTAAATTTATATATGTTTAGAAAGTAGATACAGATTTTAATAAAAAAAAATATAATTATAGGATAATTAAATGCACATACATATACATACAGATATAGTTTTTGTTTATTATGCAGATTTTTTCAAACAATTGTAAACAACATGACTTTGTTTGGGTATAAATTATTATAAAATAATATAATTTTTAAATAAAATTTAAATATATATGTATGTATATATATATATATATATTTATGAAGAAAAGTTTAACAACAAAAACAATTGCGATATTCTCATAATACAAAATTTATTTATTAATAAATCAAATCTAATGGATCCCCTAAATATATAAAATTCTGCAGATAAAAATAATCTCAATAGTTCACATCTCATGTCAAGCAGAACTTTCATATAATTCAGTAGATTACAAAATTTATGACATAATACTTTAAATATTTATAATCATACTCCGAAAATCAACATTTAGCAATGCTTATCCACATCCATATATATATATATATATATATATATAAAGTGAAAGAATCAAATTTTATTACAATTCAAAGTTCAAGCAAAGTAATTGAAAGTCCTTAACTCATGAGTTTTCAAATAAAATCTTCTCCTCAGAGGACCATTACCACAATGACATTACTGCAGGTAATAAAATTAAACTTTGAAAATATATAAAAATACATAAAAGTATATAAAACATCAAATATATCAGCCCAAAACACACTTTTTTTGTTAAATTTATACAGTTCATCCAAGTCATGAAGTTTAAAACAATTTCAAGAAAGATGTCAAAGAAGTCGATTAAAAAACAATCCAGGTTGTGAATGGTAGTCCAAAAACGAAAAAGTCATCTAAGCGGGAAATTTGTTTGCTATCGATGCAGTAGATGACAGTGAAAAGTGTATTCAGGGTGTATGCAAATTAATAAAACGATAGAAAAAACAAAATCATATGAAAAGTTCAGAAAACTCACTCGGTGTTGAATATTATAATGTCCAATTAAGGGTTCTTATGAGCTGATAGTTGTGCAAACCATAACTTCCTGGTTAGATGCAAGCGCCGCTAAGGCCAATTCATTTTTATCCGGGTGTTCACTAATTAAAGATATTAGTTGCCTCTTATATCTTTTGTTGTATTAACCTTATATATATATATATATATAATTTGAAACGGTTTTTGAAACCAGTAAAATGCAGACAGTTTTTTTTTTTTAAATAAACATATTATTAATTTAAAATTCAAATTTTCGGTTCACACAGGAATCTTCATCAGGATAATAGACAATATTTTTTTTTAAAAAAAAGAAAGAAAAAAAAATATTGTCTATTATCCTGATGAAGATTCCTGTGTGAATCGAAAATTTGAATTTTAAATAAATAATGTTTATTTTAAAAAAAAGTCTCTGCATTTTACTGGTTTCAAAAACCGTTTCAAATTACAAAATAATTTAAATGCATTCTATACAGTGGAAACATTTCACTAATATATATATATATATATATATATATAAACATTGTATATGTTGATTTTCCAAACATAGTTATAATATTTAAGATATTAATTATGTCATGAATTTTTTAATATACTGAATTATATATATATATTTTTTTTTCGTGGTCACGATACTAAATTACCTTGGACCCCTTGGATAAAGTGTTGACACCTATCCCACCCCACCACATCAAAATCCTTCTTTCCCAGCCCTTTCTAGTCTTTTTTTGTCTACCCTATTTCCCAACCCTATCAACTACTGATGCTCCCTCTCTACTCAACCAGTGGTGTGTGGCTCCAATTTGGGAACGAATAATCCGAATAATCTAAATTATCACTCTTCGTCTAAAAAAAAATCTGAAATATTATTTCAATTGTTTATCGTCCTTTCTTTCTTTTTTTCCGATTTGACAGTCATTTTTCCTGTTTATCATGCAAGTATATGTGTCCCGGTGTGCCAGCAGTGATGAGCACCCTCCTGGCAAACATCAATGCCTTTTATGCACATACAACGGCCACCACAGCTGTGTCAGCTAGTGATCGATTTGCTGCGTCCAACTTTGGGGTAAGTCACCTGCTTTCATTTTGATCATTTTACACAGAGGTGTTGGTAATATTACAGTATAGTTAACAGTCAAGAAAAAAAATACATCAAATAACTTTTACCGAACACAATAAAACTTAATTTTCTATCAACCTGTAAACTTTTAACTTTCTGTTTTTTTAATTTAAAAAATAGATTTTGTCAATAGCTTTCTTTTGAATTACTACAACTCATTTTTAAAAAAAAACAAAAAAACTTTAAAATAAGAAAAGTAAATTTTAATGCATTTGGTGGAAATTATTAGTTGTGATATTAAAAAATTTTTTTTTTTATTTCTTTGCTATTAACTATAAGATCTCAAAGCTGAACAAAAAATGTAGGTACTCATTAATTATTTTACTGGATCTGAAACAGAGATATTGACAAAATCTCATTTTGAAATTTAAAAACAAACAAACTTTAAAACAGTTTTAGAACGTTAAAAGTATACAGGTCGATAGAAATGTAAATTTTAATGCATTTGGTGAAATTATTCTATTTTTTTTTTTGCATATTAACTACACTACAAGATTACTAATTTTCCGAATCGCATTCGTTAATTTTATTTACCTGTCGCATCCAAAACTCTAACTTATAAATGTTGATGGTAATAAAATTTTTAAAAATCTCTCTCTCTATAAAAGTTAATGTTTGTGTATTATAGAAATCGATATGTTAACAGAACATTCAGCTAAGTTTCAATCAAGTTCAATCTTTCAAAGACACCCTTGAAAATTTTTAATCGATTCCATCTTCTAGGGGTAATTATCGGTTAGGTTCATAAAATAACTGAAATATATTAGAATGTAATAAAACGAAATTACTTTTTTTTAAATGGATTCTCTTCATTTCATAAAACAAAAATAAAATTAAACAAATATCTCAGTGAAAAATGTATTTAACAAATTTTTAAATATTTAAATAATTTTTATTTGTATTTTTAAGATTTAAAATAATTAAAGAAAAAAGAAATTTGTTTCGATTTGCTGTTGTTTTTTTTTTTAAGACAAAATCGTACTGACAGTTTTTTTTTATTACTTGGCCTCATATTGGAAATTTTATTTTCATCCATTCTTTTAAGGCAAAAATTGTAAACATGATGATATTTCAAAAATTATTTTCCGAAGAAACTTTCAATATATTTCCACATGGGCAATGTCAGGTGACTACTGCTAGTAGCTAATAAAAGCAGGTTCACTTTCGTTACTGTGCTTTTCAAGCAAAGTTAATGTGGTGTAAAATGACGGTTAATAAGTTCATGTTGGAAGGAGTCCTCTGTTGTCCCTACCTTTAAAAAATGCTGGTGATCGATCTGACCCAACTAAGTATCGTTCGGTTAGTCTCCTCTCCGTTATTAGCAAAGTTTTTGAAAGGTTGGTAAACGACAAGCATGTTCATTTTCTGGAAAGTCTGGGCCTCTTTAGTGATGTTCAGTATGGCTTTCGTGGTTTTCGTTCAACTGCTGATCTTTTAACTGTTGTAACTGAGCGGATCTGTCAGTTTATGGATCTTTCAGGAGATGGTAGAGCCATTGTGCTTAACATTTCGAAGGTGTTTGAAAGAATGTTGCATTCTGGTCTCCTACACAAACCTCAAGGTTATGGTATTGATGGTGAGGTTCTTGACATTATTTGGTCTTTACTTTCTGATCGAAGCTTGCGAGTAACTTTGGATGGTACCTCTTCTTTCTCTTTTCCTATCAATGCTGGTGTTCCTCAGGGCTCTATTCTAGGGCCAACACTGTTTCTTTATATAAATGATCTTCGAGAGAATATTGTTCAGAAAAGTAACATCTATGCTGATAATACCACTCTCTATTCTGGTGTTGCTTCTCGCCCATCTCCCTCGGATCAGTCGAAATATGCAGCTGATCTAGAAGTTGACATGGGTTCAGTTGTGGATTGGAGTATGAAATGGCTTGTTTCATTTAATCTTGTTAAGACTCAGCTCGTGTCTTTCAATCGTAGGTGTGTCCCTTTTCTTCATGAGATTCTCATGGATGGCTCTGCTCTTGAGGAGAAATCGACTCTGAAACTTCTTGGTCTTTCTCTCTCATCAAATCTTCATTAGAGTTCATACATTAGATCCATTGCTTTTTCTGCTTCTCGTAAAGTCGGTTCTGTCTATCGCTCCAAACACTTTCTCACACCTGAGGCTATTCTCTATCTCTACAAATCCACAATCAGACCATGTATGGAGTACTGTTGTCATATTTGGGCTGGTGAATCTCTGTCCCATTTGAGGGTTCTTGATAAGGTGCAGAAACGTATGTGTAATTTGATTGGCCCTATCCTTTCTTCTCTACACCCCCTCTCTCACAGATGTGATGTTGCTAGTCTCAGTCTTTTTTATAAATACTATAATGGCCTGTGTTCTTCAGAATTATGTGGTCTATTCCCTGCTTCTTTTATTTCAGCTCGTTTGACTCGTTGATCTAGTGGTCTCCATCAATTTGCTGTTTTGATACCTCATTGTAATACAGCTTCCTATTCTAGTAGCTTCTTTCCAAGAATCGCAGGCTTGTGGAACTCTCTTCCTGCTGACTGTTTTCCTCCTACCTATAATCTTGGTCTTTTCAAGACTAAGGTCAATAGGCATCTCCTGTCTTTGCGATAATCATATTGGTTCTTGTTAGCTCCTTACATCAAGTGGATTTATGTCTTGTCTGGAGCGATTTCCATAAGAAAAATAAAAAAGAGTGGATTTGATCTAATTGAGCTCAAGAATCGATGTGTCAACTTTTAAAACCTTGTGTAATTTGCTTTAATTTAATTAAAAATATTTGTATACTAGTTCATACTTGCTTTTTGAGCGTTATTGGTATAGTACCTGGGTATGTCAATTTCCATCTTTACCTAGCTTCTACTGCTTTATAGCTAGTATGAAGAAAAATATTTGTGAAATTTTGTGGAAAAAAATATGCTACTTAGTATTTGCATGAAAGAGAGTAAGTAACTATGATGAATGTATTTACATATTGTTTTTATTTGTAAAAAAAACATCAGAGACTATGTTTTTAAGCAAAAATAATTTGCTTTGAACTAATGCCGATTACCCTTTATGTCTAAGAAAAAAGATCACGTAATTTAAAAAATATTTATGCAATTTTTTATTATGTTATGTTAATTTCTTTCAATTCATAACACATGTATCCAGTTAAAAAAAAATCTTTTAGACTTACGTGAGATTCAAACTTGAGTATTGACATCGTAAAAACTACTGACTTAGTCATGTGTATTCTGCCTATTCCTTTTTATCAACCAATAATGTGTCTATTTGCTTATGAAACAAAAAACTTCCCAAACACCATAATTTGATAGTATATAGATTTTCATTATTCAATTTCCAATTCAAGAATTTAAAGCTATTTTTCTATTTTCAATCAATCAATCAATTTTATTGGCAAAAAGAATAGCAAAGTGCATCAAGCCATATAAAAAGACATTTGAATGTTCTTTAAAACTGGATATGATAGGTATCATCACGACCTTCTCTGGCAGCAGAAACATGGACAGAGAATGATGGCTTTCTTCTGTTGAGACGAAAACAACAATGATGATGCATCATGACTGCTGAGACCATAATTAGGTGTTGAGGTGAAAAACTCCTCTAAAGGTAGATTTACATTCCCGTTGATTATGCTGTATGCCAGAATCAGGTCTCCTCGCATCATTTTCATTTATTTTTTATTGCTTATTTGAAAATTTATTACCAGATTTTTTCTCTTTCTACTGAATTAAAGTTTTTTAAAAAATCATGAGAGTTGAGTTTGTCTCAGCCATTACAGATGTCCTTTTTTCTAATTTCAGAAAGAAAAGTTTGTTAAGTTGCTTGATCAACTGCATAACTCTCTTCGAATAGATCTGTCAATGTACAGGGTAAGTGACGTCATTATCTGCAAGCTTCTAGTTACGTTGTTTTGCCAAAAAAAAGAAAGGAAAATGTTGAATTCAAACTAGATTTCAATTTCAATGCACTTCACTATTTCTTCCAGAATTCTGTAAATTTTTTAGCATTGTCGAAAATAAGTTTTGATGACCATAGAAGGTTTAAGGACAGTTAAATTATTAGCAGTGGTTACCAAATTTACTGTCATGGAATTAGCAAAATAGTTCCTCATTTAGCAACCACCACCACCCCATTTTATGGGGGGAGGCAGTTAATTATTGGAGTGATTGGTTCTACCACGCTGGATTTCTTCAACCGTCTCGGTCTATTAACATGCCACACTGGAATACATTGGAAATTGAATTGGCTCTATGAGCCTGCTTTCTGCTTGTCAAGACAGAAGGATATCCAATGAAACTTCCTGATGTTCTAAATATAGGCCTTTTATATTTGACAGTTGAAAAAGATTATTTAGAATAGTATGGAAACAAAGTCATTTATAACATGAACTTTTAAATTTAAATCTAGTGTTCATATTTTGTCAAATGTTGAATCATGTATTTACTATAATAGAGTGTACCATTAACTGTGGATTCGGTTTTGTTCCTTTTAAGTTTTGATGCTCATAGACAAGGGCTGTTAGATTATGCCGGTCCAAAGATATGCGATTCAGTCAGTGTTGCAACAAAGAATTCTCATCCTAAGTCAAACCATGAGTCCAGTTTATAACAAGTAACAGATTTATTTGTTGGAGGTTACAAAATATACTCGTATTTTTAGGTTGAATGGCAGACTTGCAAAATGATTAACAGTCCTTTTGTGAAAGGCTCCAAATGGGCACATCTTTCCTGTAGAGACACCCAGTTTCAATTGATTGCCAGCTCATTCAGAAACCCAACTACCTATCATGCCTAAAGGGACAGACCTCCTCCTATCTCCTGGGGTCCTTTCTTCCTGACCAAAAATCTTGAATTCCAGTCTTTCTCTTTTGTCAAATGTTGAATCATGTATTTACTATAATAATTGAGTGTCCCATTAACTGTGGATTCGATTCTGTTCCTGTTACGCTTGCTAGCTCCTCTGGAAATAAGGAGGATTATTAACTGTGAACATTAACAAGATGGTGGGTCTAGATAGCACTGTAGGATTCTTTAAATTTCTTAGTATTGTGGAAAAAAGTTTTGATGCCCATAGACAGTTTAGGAGCTATTAGATTAGTAGCAGTGGTGCAAACATGTATGCGTGTGTTTACTGCACTAGCTGTGATCGTCCCACTCATTGTGCTGGTCCAAAGATATGCAATTCAGTCAGTGTTGCAACAAAGAATTCTCATCCCAAGTAAAACAATGAGTCCAGTTTATAACAACAGATTTATTTGTTGGAGATTACAAAAAATACTTGTGTTTTTAGGTTGAATGGCAGACTTGCAAAATGAGATCTTTTACTCCGGCGAAATAGAGTATAAGTCCGATTAACACAGTCCTTTTACGAAAGGCCCCAAATGGGCACATCTTTCCTGGAGAGACACCCAGTTTCAATTGATTGCCAGCTCTCTCAGAAACCCAACTACCTGTCATGCCTAAAGGGGCAGACCTCCTTCCATCTCCTGGGGTCCTTTCTTCCTGACCAAAAATCTTGAATTCCAGTCTTTCTCAGCGGTCACCACATGATCACCAAAGCACTGGCTACTTGAGATATCCACTGGAGATAATGGGCAGACCGAGGATTATCATGGAGACAATTTAGAACATTACTTTTGGGTCTCAGCATGACTCCCTGTTTTTACGAGGCACTTATTTTATTTCAAAGAGAAATAAGATTCTATGTGGTCCCATATAAAATCAAAGACATCTTCAAATTACTCAGTCCCCTACCTTCTTTTTTTTTCTTTGGTAAAGCATCTATCATCTGCAATGTCTGCCATTCATAAGTCTTGCTAAAACATGCAGCCTACTGCATTTTTTCAGTAGTTACTGAATTTGTTGTTCTGGATTTACAAAACAGCGCCTGGTTTCACGACTTCTGTTCTGCTTTAGCTGTAATAATTGAGGATCTGATTGGTAGACATAATTGATAAGATGGCTGGTCGATAACAATGTAGCGACCGTTCATTAGTTCTCTACCTTCAATTGGTTATGAATCTATTATTTAAGTAATTACATTGGAGCACAGAGAGGAGCAGGTGCTAGTGTGATTGCAAGAGTAAGCAAGGGATGGAGCACGTTCAGGAAACTTCTGCCATTATTAACCAGCAGTGTTATCACTGTCAACCAAAGGAAGAGTTTATCAGGCATGTGTACGAATACGAAGTGTGATGATCTATGGTAAAAAAAAGTCTAGCCAGTGAGGGTTGAAAACATGCATTGCATGGAGAGAAATGATATGAGAATGATCCAATGGATGTGCGATGTGAATCTTAAAAACAGTCCTAAATCTGATGACCTCCAAGGAAGATTAAATCTGGGCAGTATATGGAGATGTGTGCAGAACAAGAGACTCTGTTGGTATGGTCACATTGAAAGAATGGATGAGAGTTCTTGGCTTAATAGATGTAGAACAGTGTAGGTAGCAGGGTTAGTTGGATGGGGAAGGCAAAGGAAAACATGGGAGGAAATGATAAGAATGGGCATTAGGGATAAATAAAGACCTAATCAGATGGAGGTTAGTTTTTAAATCAATTTCTACAAGCTGTCAAACACATGCCAACATGTAGAACGGGCGTTAAACCGAATATGATGCTTAATGATATGATGATGCTGGAAGGGGAAATGGGAGACCTTAAATAAATGGAGGTAGACCTGCCCGTTTTTCCTCCTTCTGTTTAAAATTGGCATAAATTCTGAGTTCAAAGTTGCTCTTGCTTTCACTGCATGTTTACAACCTGATGAGACTACACCAAACTTCTGCCATTATACACGTAATTAGTGTTATGTTGCTAAAGAAAAATAGAAGAGTAACAGTAAAATAATTTCATAATATGAATTATAAATGTTTAGAAAGCCATATCAATGCATATATTAGAGATAAAACCCGGTAACAAAATGTTAAGAGGGTATTATTATATATCCGTTTTTAAACAATATTTTGGAATAATTCTCCATTATCAAGTTAGTGAGGACAAGATCATGTTAATCACTTTTGTTTTATTGTTTTTTTCTTTGGTGCTTATTTTTATTGAGACTCAAGTGAAACATTGCAGTTCAAAATAAAATAACAGTAAAACATTTGAATATGCTTACTTATCAGTGAAAAATATTAGTGTACACCAAAAATTATGGAAAATAAGCGAGTAGAATTTTAATGAAAAATAAAATTAATTTACTATACGGAGTCCACAAACTCCGAACGACATTCATAATCAATCCAAGTTGGTTGTAGAAGATTATACCCCTTCTCATATGAAAATGGTACGCTGACTTGTCATTCGTAGTTTGTGGACTCCAAATAGTAAATTAATTTTATTTTTTATCAGAATTTACTGCTTATTTTCCATAATTTTTGGTGTACATTAATATTTTTCACTGATGAGTAAGTATATATATAAGTTTTCCTGTTATTTTATTTTGAACTGCCATATTTCGCTTGAGTCTCAATAAAAATAAACACCCTTTTTTCATGTGTATGGTTTCTGGATATCTGGTAAAACTTCTGCATTGCTAAACCTGAACTTTATCCATCATAAGAAAAAGTGACAAAAAAAAGATCTTGCCCTCACTAATTTGATAATGGTTTATTACTCTGAAATATTGTTTAAAAATATATAATAATACACTCATAAGATTTTGTTACCCGGTTTTATTTTAAACAAGCAAAAAACTAATCACCATCCGACAGCTATTAATCAAGCTCTTAGTATCCTTTTTAGATGACATATATTTAATAAAAACTTATTGTAATTTTAAAAACTAATAGTTTTCATTTGAATTATCTTCCTTGAAAATTATGAATGTAATATTTTAACTGTTTCAGTAATTTATCCTATATTTAGTAACTTACTTTAATTAATTACTGTTAATATCTATGAAACTATTTCATACATATAGGGAAATAGGACAATAAAATTACAAATGAATAACACCAAACATTAATTTATCATAAACTTTTGAAAAAATTATGCAAATTAGGAATACAAATAACTATGTTTAGGTTGTTGCTCTCTACTATATATACAATAATAATCAAAATTAAAGATATTTAGAGCTCTCACATAAGTCTTTATCAGTGATTGCTCACTGGCAGTAACAAACGGTGTTTCCAAGTCTGAGTGACAGCAAGTCTCCCGAGATTTTCAGTATACTCCACGTTTCGATTATCATTGCAATTCATTTTCTGTTATTACAACAGTCATTGAAGACTGTCGCTTAGAGCTTACACTGATTCATTTGATAACATTGGCTTTCTCTGAAATTTGAGCAGTGATAATCTCACCAAAATTCCAGTACTCTCGGTGTCTTCCAAGTGGAGGTTTGGATGATACTCTTCCTTCTCTGTCTTTCCATTATCATTGACTATTCACGACTATTTTTTTGTGGTGGCACCTGAGGCTGATTTCACTAGCTGTGTGTGTGTTTTTTGTTGTTTTTTTTGGGGTGGAGAAGGGAGGTATCAGTTTATAGGATTATTATTATTGTTGTTTTCGTTGTTATAAATTATAATTATTATTCAATTATGTCTCAGTTTTTATTATTTTTATTTTCTGAGAAAATAATCTTCATTCATAAAAAAGTAAGAAAGAAAAATGTTTAATGAGTCAAATTAATTAGTCTTTCTTACCTTTTTTCTTTCTATATTGCAGTTCATCAAAACTAAATTCATAAATTTGAATCATTTGGACTATTATATTTTATTTATTTATAGATATGTAAATTTAATCACTGTTATATGTTCCACATGCTTTTTTTACTTTATAATATAAATTGTACAAGCAAAGAAATGTTATATCATACATTTGACTTGACTTGACTTGACTTGGTCCCTTAACCCCCTCCTGGGTCGTAGGGGCGCTGCACCAATGAACTCCACACCAGCTGTCTCCACTTTTGACGGTCATGGGCAATGGACTGGGTTGTAGCGAAGTTGTAGCCCGTCCACTCTTTGATGTTGTCCGTCCATCTTTTGTGTTGTCTACCTCTCCTTCTCTTGCCTTGCACTGCTCCCTGCAGGATGGTTTTGGAGAGACCGCTGCCCCTTGTCACGTGACCATACCATCCAAGCTTTCTTTTTTTCACAGTTGTCAGCAAATCTTCGTAGTTGTTCAGATTTGCGTTGATGAGCGCGCGAACTTCTTCGTTTGTGACACGGTCTGAGTACGAGATGCCAAGCACTCTTCTGTAGCATCTCATTTCTACCATTTGGATTTTTCTTTGGAGATCGGCTGTCAAGGTCCATGACTCGCATGCATACAAAAAGATGGATAATACTAGTGTATGCAGCAGCTTCAGTTTGCAACGGAGACTAATGTTTCCGTCTTTCCAGATTGATTTCAGTTTTGCAAGTGCTGCTGCCGTTTGTGCTGCTCTTGCCAGGATTTCAGTCTTGGATCCTTTGTTGCTGAGTATAGCGCCAAGGTATTTGAACTGGTTTACGGTTTCCAGTTCTTGGCCGTTGGCTGTTATCGTTGTTGATAATGGTTGTCCACTATTCGTCATCAGCTTCGTTTTTTCAGCATTGATCTCCTATCCGTACCTCGTGGATGTTCTGTCGAGGCGGCTCACTAGATTAGAAAGTTCTGTTTGATTTCCGGCAAGTCCATCAATGTCATCGGCGAATCTGAGGTTTGTGATGGTTCGTCCACCAATGCTGACTGTGCCCACGTGACCATCCAGGGCATCTGACATGATTCGTTCAAGGAGGATGTTGAAGAGTGTTGGCGACAACAGACAGCCCTGGCGAACACCAACCGCAGTGTGAAACCAATCATACATTTATCTTATCTCAAATTTGTCAGAATAGAACTGTGGCATATATCTCAAAAACATATAGTCAAAAGAAAACTCTTACATGCATTGGTAAATTAATTTTCCATGTTGTTTACCAATATATATTTGTAGATAGGCTCTCAAACAAGAATAAGTAAGAGTCTTCTTTACACTCCCCTCACTGTTTCAACTAATATGAAACTCAAATAAAGAACAACACTGTCCAGTATAAATCATCTTGGAGTTGGTTTTATTACATTCAAAATGCAGTTGAGTTCCATTGATTTTGAATACCATAAAAAATAACACTTCTACCCAACCATGGCTGACATACAAAACAATCTACTCTCGTGAATTGAATAATGGTTTGATTTTAAAAAATTATGTATAGGGTCCCAAGTTCAACAAGATACAACTGAAAACGGTTGGAGGTTACATTGGCCGAATGGTGAAAATAACCAAGATGAAAATAGTAGTTTGAATAATACAAATTATCAATCCTCATCTCAAAAATACCGAAACATAAACTGAAAAGTTTCAAAATACTAGCACATTATAATTCAATATTTATTGCTATTTTCTAAAATTGCTTTTATGTGACTAAAGCAAAACTGTTAAGGAAAATATTATTTTTTTTAATAAAATAAAATATATTACTGAACTGATATTTTTAACATTCTGAAGAAATATGTCAAAAAAGTTTGTAAAAATAAAAATTTGGAAACAGAAAACAGAAATGTTCAAGTGACATTGGAGAGTTCCACATGAAGAAAAAAAGCACACTAAGTGAATAGCTTAAATATGAATTCATTTTGTTTTTGTGGTGTGAATATCAGATAATATACTTTGTAAAGAAATTGAAATAATGTCTTATATAGTCCGTATGTTTAATAAATATTTAATACTTTTATACTGAACAATTTATAACACTGTGCTTTTATGAATGTGTGTGTCTCTCTCTATATATATTCACAGACACACATTGAAATACATACATTAATGTATGTGTACAAATGTGTGAATATGTATGTAATGATGCGTATATAATGGTGCTGCATTGTCAGTATGTACAACTTTCACATTGATACATATTTTCATTTTTCATTGCAGTCTAGTCATAATCCCACTTTACATGTTACCGACGATATACAAAATATAGTAATTTATTCATTTCAGAAGATGCACTGCTCTAGTTAGTGGAGAACTGTAATACATCTCTACATTTACACAACTGATAACCCATGGGATAGATGTAACACTTGTTAACCTCCCTTGGATTTCTCAGGAGGGTTAGTTACCATAGTAACATCGACAGCAGGGCACTGATGTTTACTAGCATGTTCCAACTGACAAAATGCGTGATAGTTAACATGATGGTGGTTTGGGGTGCCAAACAGATTCATTGATAGACAACTGCAGTCACATTTGTGCTGGCATGCTATATGACTATATATATGCCCCTGTTCTCTGAGTTACGAACTGCATCAGCATTGGTAACAGTAGCCTCCTGCGGCAAACATCGACAAATCGATGCTATGACATAAGTTGCCATCATGTCTAAGAGAACATTCCTCCTTGAAGGTACAATTGCAGGCATACAGCCAGAGTGTGCAAACAGCGGAGTCTCAGATGCCGAAAGTTCTGAGTTTGTGGATAGGCAGAGTAGTTACCCAATTAAATCATTGTTTCAACCATTATGGCAAGTCAATACTTAATGCACAGAAAAGTTTTTGATGCAAATAGCTTCCAAAATATTGAGGTAGAAAGAATATTGGGTAATCTAAAAAAAATAATATTTAAACAATCCTAGTCATGTGCACATTCTGAGTTGGCCAGTAAGTGTCGGCCTACAGCAAGGTTTTTCAAATGCTTTTTTTCTTTTTCAAATTTCAAAATATTGTATCGCTAAAAAAAATATTTTCTAAAAATAGCAAGATTTTTCAAATTCTTTTCTTTTTTTCAAATTTCAAAATATTGTATCGCTAAAAAAAATATTTTCTAAAAATAGCAAGATTTTTCAAATGCTTTTCTTTTTTTTTTCAAATTTCAAAATATTGTATCACTTAAAAAAAACTATTTTCTAAAAATTTCTTGAATATTCTAATCTTTGTGTGATGATCCCTTTTTCAGAACAATTTCCCTGCCTCCGATCCTGCTCGGCTTCAGGACTTGAAGTCCACAGTCGATCTTCTCACGAGTATAACATTTTTCAGGATGAAAGTAAGTACTCTCATGCCAAATTACTCCGTGTCCTTCCTTCCTGGTTTGCCTCTACACCATCTCCGGTGACTCTTTCCATCCGTTTTGATTGATTACATGGGAATTCAGAGAATTTCTCTAACAACATTTATCCATGGATCTCTGTAATATTTTCTTGTAGCATTGATAAACATTTTTATAGTCAATAGTGTTAACCCCTCGCCCCCCCCCCTCTCTGAGTCTGGAACACTCACAGCACCCTAAATGCCAAAACCTGATGATGATCTGATGCTGTATTTTCTGCTCTACATACATTTCCTATGTAGCTGAGATATTGTTTGTTATATTGGGGCTGTTTTTTTAATACATGGAGTCCCAGATTATGTGTTCACATGGTGGTCAACCATCAGTTGATTTAAACCACGTGGTCATCGATATAAAAGGCATTCCTCAGAACACACTTCCTCTTCCGTGTCTTTTTGGGGCTGGTTGCAAAGGGAGACAACATGTCTGTTAAAATCCCTCATTTTTTCCCCATTTTTGGTTTAGTCACAGAAGCAACAATATGTGCTTATCCACTCCACTTGTTTTGTCCAGACTATCTCCTGGACAGGCAGTCTTCTCTTCATCACTAAACTAGTTTTGTCACGATGCCTTTGAGACATCGTGGGGTCAGTTGTTACCACACGTCCATACCAGTTATATTACAACATGTCTTTACACATATCAGTAAGACCATCCTTTTTCATATCTCAGCTCATTAGGAATTTGTGACACGTGTCTTCATCAGTAATTAATGTTAAAATATCTTTGTTACATATTGAACACCGCAATTTTTTAAACAATTATAAATTAATGTTTGGTGTTATTCATTTGTAATGTTATTTTTCTATATTTGCTATATATATGCAATAGTTTTGTCAGTATTGACAGTAATTAATTAAAACATTTCTTAAAAAGTTACATTCATTAATCTTCAAAGTTAGAACATTTAGTTTGCAGCTATCTGATCGTTACACTACCGAGGCTTGAGAGTCTAGTTTATTCTAGTATTTCATCTCTAGGTGGTGGGAGGAGAGATGGATTTCTATCTTTCCCAGGGGTATTAGTGAAAATTATGCAATAGCCTTGTTATGTGATTGGTGGTAGTCGGGATCTTTATGTTGGTAAAAGCAGTCTTGTAGAAAAAACAACCGAAGATAAAATTCCAGAAATAAACTTTAGTTGACTCCATTTTGTGAACAGTAAAAATAAATATTATCAGAGGAATAAGTTTTAGTCACATAATAAAAGCCTTTATTTCGTCAGGACTGAAACAAAACAAAACCATCGTTAAGAAGAAAGAATTGAGAAAAGATTTGACATCAAATGTTAAAAAAGAGTTCCATATCACACTGAATTGGAAGGGATGCCCTTACATTTTTCTTTTGGTTGACATCTTCAATCCAAGTAACTTAGATGCAAGAAAAAGTCTATAAGTAGTTCAGCAGGAGTACATTCCACACAATGTTTTCATTGGGCGGCGGATCAATCACCCAGCATAGAAACAGCTTACATAGAAAGAGAATAGTCCATCAAAATGTAACTGCTACAGCCTCAACAGAAATGTAACAATGAGCCTAAATTCTATGCTGCTAATCATTGTATCATCACAGCTGTGACGAATATATATATATAATATATATATATTGTGAAAATTTTGAAACTAAATTATTGATTAAAAGAAGAGATTTTCCAAGAAATATATTAAAACAAGAACATTCAGAGTGTAGAACGTGTCAAATGCCATACACTGTAAAGCACTTCATAATGGAATATGTCGATTTTTCTCACACTAGACAAGTGTTTTTTGAGGCTGACAGCCTGAAAGACATATTCGAAAGAGTTAATATGGAGACAATTTTATCATTCTTGAGGATTATCAAAATATATATTAAACTGTAAAAATAGAATATGTCCTGGGATTGACACGAAACTGCAATTTGAGAGCTTTAGTGAGTGTGAAACCACCCCTTAATTACTACTGTTTCCAGTTCTGCTCTAGCCTTGAGTGGTAGTACCTGTAAGGGTCCCATCTATGGATTAAATAGAATCTGCTTTGATTGGGCAATATAACTTTCATCCTAAATGAATAATAAAAGCAAACTCCACGAATAAATATTTGAAAATAAAAATTAAAATGATTAAAATCACTGGATTCATGATTAAATAGCTCTAAATGGGCTGATAAGCTGGATAAAAAAAAAATATTAACTTAAACTTCATTAAAGTAATAAGACTCTTCAATAAAATTCAATTTCAACTATCTTAAAAAATATATATAACAATTTTTTTTTAATTAAATAAAAATTATCCCATCTCTAGCATCCTATAGAACAATTTGATTTGGCATTAAATAACTAATTGATGGTTAAAAAAAAGATTCTCTCAGAAGCATATTAAATATCTGTTTGTTTTCTTGTCTTTTCTAGGTTCAGGAACTGACGAGTCCTCCGCGGGCCAGTTCTGTTGTGAAGGACTGCGTTATAGCTTGTATGAAATCTACATATAAGTTCATCTTTGACAACTGCTATGTTCTTTACCAACGTGAATTCCAGGATGCCGGTGAGAGCAAAGAGGAAGCGGAAGGCCATAAAACCATGGAATTTTGGCATAAATTAATTGCCCTTACAGTTTCTGTCATTGAAGAGGACAAAAATAGCTACACACCTGTATTGAATCAGTAAGAAGATCACACTTTTTCTTTCCTTTTATTGTATGTGTATTATACAGATGTTAATACCACTGTGACTTTATTTTTGTTAGAAATCAAAGTTATCATGAAACTAGAGATGGATAATAAATATTGATATTATAATAAAACAATAATTAAGAGGGTGATGTAGTTTGATTGAAACACTGTGTGTAATATACAGATAGTTTGCTACAAGGCTGTAACAATGCTGGAATATATATTATATATATATATATATAATATATATATATAACCCTTATCCTTGAGTGAATCTTTACCTTGATAAGTGGTGACTCAATAGTAAAAATAAAATACCAGGTTGTTAGAAAGAAAACTGAATATTGAATAAAAAAGCAATTTTTTTTAATCAAATTCAATTTGCTTCCAGCTTTTCTTCTTCAATTGCTCAAGTGACGTGGGGATTTTATGATGTTTCAGGGATACAACCTCTTTCTCAAGTGTTTTTATTGCTTTACCTCAAGCATCACTCTGTCACATGCATATATTTTTTTACTTATTACTGACCAGTCAACAAATATATGGACGTGGCAGACAGGCACCTGAGACAAAAAAAAATAAAAATGCTTGACAAAGGGGTTATATCCCCGAAACATCATGAAATTCTGGCATCACATAAGACTAGAGATAGAGAAGGAAAGTTGGAAGAAAGTAAAAAATTTTTTTTTTTAAATCACCTTGCTATTCAATATTCGATGTTCTTTCTTATAACCTGGTATATTCCTGCCTTGTTATGGCCTTTTAGCAAACTATCTATAGATTACACGCAATCTTTAAAGCGAACTATCTATAAAATAATAATTCTCAATTTTTAAGATTAAAAAAATAAAATTTTTAAATAACATATGACACCAAATCTCCATTACATACTGGTGTAGATGTAAGGAGATAGAGGAAATAGAGCTTTAATTTTCAACAGAATACACATATACTTTGATACTGTTTGAACCACATTGCATTGACACACCAGTTTCTCTAAGATCATTGAAGTTAAGAAACATTAGTCCTGGCTAGTACTAAATTGGTAACAATTTGAGAAGACCGAGTTTTGTAACAGAAGTCTTTACAAATCAATCTAGGATCATGTATGGTTTCGGCATGAAATGACTTTGCGATCATTGACATACCGTAAAACATGGTGACAGTTATTTTGATTCTAGGATAAAGAGCCGATTTAATTAATTCTTTTTAGTATGGTACTATTATTTGAAATTATTGTAAAAATAGTTTTGCATTTTCATTTTTCAATTTTAGTGGAGCAAGATTGGGTATGGGTGTGTAAAAATAATGTTAAAAACGGTATTTTCTATATAAGGTTAGAGTAAGTAGAAAAGTGGAAATTTCATTAGAAGTTTAAAGATTCAAATTAGGGTTACATGTCAGGATATAATGTAACATACAAGTCGAGTTACATATAGCAGATAAGCTGATAAAATCTTCTTCTTTTTTTCTGAACTGCTGAAGAAGTTTAAAGGGAAGCCAGAAGTCAAATGTGTGTAGTGTGAACTAATGTTGCATTTTTTTCCAAAAATTTAATAAACAGAATTTTTTAAATATTTTATTTTTAATCTTTTTGAAGTTATTTTATAGTTTCAATCTAGATCATAATATTACAAATGATCTTTATTTTTATTTTGTTATATATGTCTTGATTCCACAATATATAGGTTTTTTACTAAAAAAATATGTTTATAACAGCTGCTCTATTGTGATATCTGTGAAAATCAATCCTCTTTGATGTTTTGTGCATAGAATATATTAAATACATAATTCTATTTTTTCTTTTCAGATTCCCTCAAGATTTAAATGTCGGACAAGTGAGTGCTGTGAATATGTGGAGCTCCTTGTCCATAGATTTAAGGGAAGCACTGGCTGGTAAGTTTACTACTTTATTCTTTATTCTATTTACTAATGAGTCACCACCTATCAAGGCTAAAAGCTGCTCAAGCATAAGGCTAAATGAGATGGATAAATTGTCAGTCGAATGATGAAGAATATTATGAAAAGATTTGAAGATGACCATGTTGAAGCCTGTAGGGAAGCAATCTTTCAATCTTTGCCTGTGTCAGTAAAACAGCAGTTCAGTGGTAGCTGCTTTTTTTCACAGTGTGAGTCAATAATGATCCTAGAGAGTTGAGTGATTTTATTTACCTTTTAGATTTACAAAAAATTACTTTTCATAAAAAAGATGTGGCACAAGGCCAAAAAGCGTTAGCTGGGATAGGTGTCAGAGTTAGTTGTGGGGACTGCTTCTGGTCTGCAGGGAGAGACCTAAGTGATGTATTTTGACTGACTGATTGCCTTGCTTGGAAATTTGCTTTATATGGTTCAGAATATGGTTCCTGACAGCTTTTTGTGCCTTTTCTCAACGGTTATTTTGCTTGATGGAACAGATCCTGGTGCACTGATCGGTTGAAAAATAGTTTAATAAATATTCCAATTTGAGCCGATTTTTGTGTAGAATTGAAAAACTACATCAGCTTCAATCCAGGTGCACAAGTTCTCATTGTAAATGTGTGAAGGGCAACCAATTCTTAGCGGATCGGAAGATCGAATTAGCCATACTCGGATTCCTTGAATCAATCATAGACTCTGGTAGTTTGGTAGACTACATGCTTGCTTGTAACAATTTTTATCTGAACTTGAATCTTTTAGATTGTGGGAGGAAGGGCGAATAACATAAATAATGGACGAATGATAGGGGGAATAATGGGATGAGATCAATGATGTAAATAATTTAAAAAGAGAGAGAGAGGGGGGAAGAGGAGAAAAGAGAGGGGGTGACAGAGAATAGTGAATGATTATCATAGAGAAATATAAGTACATATTTACTTAAAAATGAATGATGTTACAAATGTGCTTTGTTTTCAAAAATTGCCAAAAACCATGCATGTCATCATACACATTCACAAACAGTATTATATAAACCAGCAGCAGTCATAACTGGCAATTGTCAAATATTTCATGATATATATATAACAAATACTGACTCAACAGGTCATGGATGGTCTGGTATGAAATAAATATATATATTAACAAATGTATAATGTTAGATACTCCAAATCGGAGATGTTGGATATTCATTTACCTTCACGGGTGTGCACCCAGGTTTCATCTCCGCCGGCTGGTGTATCTTGTCTTTCGGCCGTGACTGATAACACAGGGACTCTGGGGTTTAGTTTCAGAAGATTTATTTAACATAACAGACGAACAGATGGTGTGGTTGTTTGCACGAGAGAGGGAGAGAGAGAGAGAGAAGAAATAATTACTGAGGAAAGATATTCAGGCCATTTGTGCAACTTGTGTTCATTGTCCTGCCCCACCCCATTCAGTTAGCAGGACCCACTTTTTTCTAACCGCCTTGGTCGATGAATGTGGAACAAGAGATCGACAAAGCCTCCCACTGTTGTGACGTCATTTCCGACTTCCGTTTTTGCTCTCAGCGTCTCTTTCAGGAAGGCCTCCTACTCTCTGCAACTCCCACTATATAACAATAAGACTTATATATATATAAACTTGTACAGGAAGTGTTTTTTATTTGCTATAATCATCACATCATTCATCTAAAATGATAGCCACTCAAAATGTGCACATTTACCTGCATCATGCTGACCAATGTATAACAGACACACTTATTTTCATGCATCTTGATAACTTTACATGATGTATCCATTTTATGTTTTTGCAGATGATGAAGAAGAAAAACCTTGCAAGAGTTCAGAATATATGAATCTCCATTTCAAAGTGAAATGGTTGTTTACGAAATATGTTGCTGATGTGCCTCAGATGAAAGGAACGGTACCCGATTACCCTGCGTAAGTATAGGCGAAAAAAAATTCATTTAAAAACCTGAAAATATGCCAAATAGGCGAAAAAAAAAATATCAATAAAAGACAAATCAGATAAATATTAATTGAAATGTATTCATAAATTCTGTTTAAAAACAAATTAAAAGAGTGGAGCAAACTTTGTGTGCGTGGGTAATTCACCCGCATGAATAGTTTAGTAATAGCCGCTGATTGAACGTAGAATCATCTGACAAGGATTTGTGTGGAAGCTTTTGGCTGACTGAGTATTGATTTACTCCTCTCCAGGAGTTAGGCACAAGGCCAGTTTTTATCTTACTCCCACAAGTAAGATGTGACCCAAGGTCAGGTCGGGAAAGTGGGGTTTAAGAATTGCCTGGGCAGCCCCGTCGGCATTCCCCGGTAGGGGCGCCTCAGGCAGTAAGCAATAAACTTACTCCTCCCCAAAGAGGGGAGGCGAAGCCTGGGAGGGTGGACCTCCTAGAACTGCACAGGACAGACCTATAGACCGGCATAAATCAAGCCCTGAAGGCCAAGAAAATACCATCTATGGGGTGCAGTATCCATCGGAACAGATACTACACTTTGATCTTAGCCAAAAGGCCAAGAACAACAGCACTGAGTAAGTGGCATAGCAATGTATAAGTCCTGTAGCCCAGGCTGGCGGTGTGCATATGTATGTTTGCCTTTTGTTTAGTCCATATTGAGAGTAAGCTTGTGCATGTTTCTTATGTTGTCTGCCGAGAACTTATGGCCTAGTGGCCAAGGCTAGAATTGGGTTCGTCCGTAAGGAGTTTAGTAGTAGTTTATAACATCGCATTGTGACTGACAAGGTTCTGTGTGTCAGTTTGAGTCTCTTACTCCTGGTGCTTTTGGGTTGTCATTTAAATAGCCAGTACTTTAAATTCGATTTCAGTAACCAATAAAAATTAAGTATTTATAGAAAATCGTTTTGCTGCTGCTGATGATGATAAGCACCAAAACGATTGGGGGATTTTTTAGCACCTTCTTGCTGATTGGGAGACGTCCGTTAGGTCAGGAATGGAGGTCCACTTGGTTCCCATATCCAGAGAACAAGGAACGGATGCTTCACCAGAGCGTCTATGCGGCGGTCGATGGATTCGCGAACGAATAGTTGTAGATAGTGCTCTGCTGTTACCTCTCCCACACCGCACTTTTGGCACACTCAGTAATCAACACGGTTAATCTGCTGGAACCAATACTTAGAGTTTCGGTGGTGGCAATGCCCTTTATTGTTGGTTAGTGAGAGACTCACAAGATACATTCTAAAATATTCTTTAGTTCTTGGGTTGAGTTATGTTTGCAAGAAATTCCATTTTGATTCTTCTAAGCAGCCATAATTTTTAATTAACTGAACAAGTCACCTCCTATCTATGCATTTTTCTCCCTCCATCTCACTGTATTTTACTTCAACCACTCACTAATATTTTCTATTCTCTCTAAGAATTTAGAGAAAAAAATGAATTTGTGTTTCAGCATTGCTTCTTAATTGCTTTTTTTTTTACTATCTTATTTACATATATACTCGTGCTGGTCAAAAAAATAGAACATATGTATATAACTGTAAAAATCATTCCGTTTGAGATAATTTTCGGCTTTTAAATTGTGTAGGCAAAATATTCTATATCTAAATAACAATTACAATTATTTTTAATCATTTTTCATATTTGCATATGTCAGATTTTATTGTCACAGGGTAGTTTATTGTCACATTGGGAAATTCAACGTTTCAATTTAATAGAACATTATTCGTTGAGTAATCTTAAACTCAAAACATGTCTGTGTTTAAAAAAATTTTGCAAGTAATTTAATCATAATCTCTCATTCTTATTGAGGACAATCTGTGAGATGTAATTGGTGCTGAAATATTCCTATCATGCTAAACTAACTGAAATAGTTGGTTTACGATAGAAACATTTTTTTCATATCAATTGCAATGTCAGTTTTTCAGTATTTCGCGTTTCAAAATAATAGAACAAGACAGCTAAGAAAACAAAATAGCTTTTTTTATTAACTTAAATACTAATAAAAATTAAACAATATTTAGTAGCAGCACCTTTTGCCTTGATAACAGCATTAATTCGCCTGGGCATGGAATCAACAAGCTTCTCGCAATTCTGTGTAGCCACCGAATCCCATGTGTTCTGTATTGCAATCTTCATGGCTGCAAGGGTAGTAGGTTTTTCTTTGTGAAGCTTCCTCTTCATCTGATCCCACACGGCTTCAATAAAGTTGAAATCTGGCGAGTTCGCCGGCCATTCAAGAACAGGGATCGATCGTTCTCGGAGCCAGGAAGTTGTGGACTTGGCAGAGTGTGCCGGTGCCAAGTCATGTTAAAAAATGATGTCTGTGGCGTCACTGTCAAACTGATTATCCAGCACTTGCAGTAAATTAGCTTCCAGGATATCTTGGTACACTGTTGCGTTTACATTTGCTTTGATGAAGCAAAAATTACCAACACCCTTAGCACTCATACAGCCCCAAACCATGCAAGACTGCGGGAACTTCACAGACGTCTTGACGCATTCTTGGTTATACCGTTCCGTGGATCTTCGCCAAACACGTGGCCCTTGGTCGCCGAAGGAGATACAAAATCGAGACTCATCTGAAAATATCACACGCCGCCATTCGTCTGTAGTCCAGGTTTGATGAGCAGTTGCCCATCGTAGCCTCTTCAACATCTGTTTTTTGTTAAGGAGCAGTTTGGTGGCAGCTATACGATTGTCGTATCCCAGTTGCCGGAGCCTTCGGTAGGTAGTGCTTCTTGAAACGTCGGCACCAGAAGCCTGTTTCCACTCTTTAGTAATGTGGCTTGTTGACTGGAATCGACTTTTCTTTGCCACCTTGTCAAGTGCCCGGTCTTGTCTTTCATCGGTGCTTTTCTTTCGTCCACATTTCTTGCGATTACTGTTGGAAACACCCTTAACATCTTTCTGGAGCACTTTGGTCACTACCGATTTTGAACATCCGACCTTGGTAGCGATTTCCATGTGCGTCTTTCCTACTTCCCGCAAATCGAAGATTCGCTGCTTCTCAGGCAAAGATATGTCTTTAGAGCGACCCATAATGAGAGATTATGATTAAATTACTTGCAAAATCTTTTTAAACACATACATTTTATTAGTTTAAGATTACTCAACGAATAATGTTCTATTAAATTGAAACGTTGAATTTCCCAATGTGACAATAAACTACTCTGTGACAATAAAGTCTGACACATGCAAATATGACAAATGATTAAAAATAGTTGTAATTGTTATTTACATAAAGAATATTTCGCCTACACAATTTAAAAGCCGAAAATTATCTCAAACGGAATGATTTTTACAGTTTTATACATATGTTCTATTTTTTTGACCAGCACGAGTACTGTAAACACTTATGCCAATTAAATACCAAAATAATAAGTTTTTTTTACTCCTTATATTATCTATGAAGATAATACAGAAGTAAATACTTATTATTTTTAGTCAGGCAAGAAGAATCTCTTAAAAAATAGATCACAGTTTATAAATTTTCAAAAGAAAATCAAAGTGGAATAAATAGTGGTAGCGATTGTGGCTAAACGTGAATGCATCTAAAAATAGAAAGCTTTTCACAATGAAAATTTTTAAGTGAAGTGTAATCGACCAATGGACTGGTCGACATAATAGAGACACACGAACATGTTTAATAAATCATTTGATTTCTGTAATATATTGAGACAAAGGCTGAAGGAATTAAGAGGATGTATGTGATGTTCACCTCATGTTTTTTATTAGCTGCTAGTTTACACGTCTGAATGCTATTGTAGCCATGGTTAAAGAAGGAGAAGACTCTTTCTTATTTCCCATGTGATGTCAATAAAGAGTTCTATAATAAAGGGAGATAATTTATAACTGACTAGTTCAAGGGAGGCAACATAACATTACACACTTCTCTTTACTAATTTCATTCAATCTGCATGTTTAAAGATGAAAATCTTTCAAATTGAAGCATGACAGACCCACCTACCTATAGACAGAAAGAGCCTCTTATAGAGATGTGTGTTTACATCTAAAGAAATCTGATTTTAATAAACTCTTTTTCACGTGTGATTCTTGCTTTTATATTTTCATAGATGGTTTGAATCGTATGTGATGCAGTGGTTAAATGAAAATGATGTTGTGTCAATGGATTATCTACGAGGTGCTTATGAAAGAGATAAAAAAGATGGGGTAAGTGCAAATACATTTCTATTTTGTTTGTTCTGTTAATACTTCAAGCCACATCAGATACTACTTACTTTTTTGTACTAATGAGTCCCCGATTATCAAAGCTAAGAGATTAATGAGATTGTCAGTTGTCGATGAACAGCACCTTGAGAGGATTGGAAACGATGGATAAAATGGTCAGAATTGGATTATTTAAGTGGACAGCTCAACAAGAATTTGTTTACATTGGAATTAAATATGACCATGTTGTATTCAACTGGGAAGCATGGTATTGTATTCCACAGATGAGAAGTTCTAGAAAATTAACTTTGTTCATGGAAGCTCTGTTTAGTTTTAAGTACACAGAGGAAGAAATAAATTTTTTAATAGTGATTGTAGATCGACGAGTATTTGCTGGTAATGTTTTACAGGGAGGAACCGGAATCACTCTGGTTAGGTTAAGTCAGCTTCCTCCCGAGAGAGTACAGACTCTCTGACCATCACAGCCCACTTTCTCAGGATCGGTGAAAGATAGAGAGGAAGAAATCCAGCTGTTACGAGTACAAGTAAGGCTGGTAGTATCACGCAAGTTGGTGCGCTGACATGTGCATTGCTTTATTCCATGTATTATCATTTGAAAGTCACATAGAAGAATTTGCAATGTAATTGAAGTTGGAATCTTACACTTTGTTTGAATTGGGCTATTATGCTACAGAAGCAACCAGACACATTTGTTACATAAAAAATGAAGTCGCAATTGATTGCAGTAAAGTTATTACATATGATGACAATAAACGAACAAGGAACGAAAACTTAAAGATTCTGAAAATCGTTTCTTTGTCTATTCATTTATCTTTTCTAAGCAGAACTGCAGTCGTTTGCCCGGCTGCATCTTCATTAATTACAATTAATTAACACAGATGATTATAATACATCTGGTTCTTTAATTATTCATTCAACATCACCAGGACAGAGAGAGAGATAGATAAATAGACAGTTTATTATCTATATTGTTATTGAAGGAATTGAAAAGAGAAAAAAAGAGGGAAAGATGATCTCTGTTATTGGAAACCACGTGCCTGCCACTAGAACTTTGTTACATGGTGTATTTTTCTTTGGTGACACTGTATTCAATGCAACGTATTTGCCACTAGGTTTTTAGCATGAATAGACTTTTTCCGACAGCGTCGTATTGCAGGTAACATAGTGGACTTTTCTCCAACAACGTTTTCAATACTGATCTGTATCGTTCAATGATCTTAGCCCTACAAGTGCTAAAATGCCTTCTGTCAAATTCCATTGAGCCCATCTTTTATGGATGGTAAAGTATGCTGGTCACACATGGTCAATATGCATAAATACTCTAGTTCCAGCATGTAGTTATTCTTTCTCACATCGAGGTTATGCATGCTAGACAAAGATGTGCCATAAAATAAACAACCCCTTTATATGGCACGTGCTTCAACGAATCAGAGGCCTCCCTATCTTCCTTTCTAAATACGTTTCTAAACTTGTTTTTATATGCATGCATAATTGTTCAATTCTTTTTCTACTTATATTTTTCTACTTTGAACCTTTCAAATACATAACCGAATTTTCTATCCTCTTTTTCAGTTTGTCAAAAGTTCTGAACACGCCTTGTTTTCAACATCTGTGGTGGATATCTTCACACAGCTAAATCAGTGTTTTGATGTCATTAAAAAGCTAGAATGTCCTGATCCTGAAATAGTTAAACATTATATGGCACGATTTGCTAAGGTAACGTAAAAATTGCTACTGTTTTTTTCTTCATAAAGCTGCTATGAACAGACCTTCTTTTAGTCACGGTTCGGTAAAATTTCTCATGGCTGCTATAATTTATTTTCACATGGATTCTTAGTTGCATTTATGATTCATGCACATCTTGAAATATTTTTAAAAGAAACCATTTTTGCATAAAATGTCGAAATTTAAAATATCTATTCAATTGTACGGGTGGTTCTAAAAGATGCATCCATTTTATTCATCATGGCACTGAGGCAGAGCCAAGGAGTGGACATGGATACTATGATTTATCAGCAGGATGGAGCAACACCGCATTGCTCCAATGCTTCACTCGAATATCTCAATCACTACTTCCTTACAGATAGGCTCATCTCATGTCATATGGACCACCCTTGGCCTACAAATTCTCCTTTGTATTATTTTCTGTGGAGATACCTAAAAAACCGTAATAAAATAGCAATTAATAAAATAACATTTGAACAGAGATTAAGAGAATTCTCTATGACATATTTGACAGTCATAACAAACTTCAATGTGCAAGTAGCCTTAGTGATTCAATATTGAGGAGCTTGGATTGAGCATACTATAAACTATTGAGCTGTGCTCCCAAAATGATGGTATATGAGGAAAGATTTATGCCATACAAAACTTGCATGCATGTAAGATATTTCTATATAAATTTTTAAAGAAATTTTTCCTTTCAATAATAAATACTACTTTATCACAAATGGTTACATCTTTTTGGACTATCCTGTATTTAATTCATATTCTCCTCTACTTCATTGTGTATCTCTGTTACTGTTGCATTATGGGTATTTTCAACTTCCATCTACATTTTGGGTGATTTTCTGGCGTTCTATACTACAGACCACTTCATGGCACAGCCAACAAGTACAACTGGAGGCCTATTGACAAATATTTTATTTTCAGAGATTTTTTAAATTAATCAAATCACCTATATTTGAAAATACATAGAATAACATTTCGATACATACCTGAGAAAAAGATGTCAAAAGATAGATAAATGAAAATACATATGTGGATCATATCTTTTGCCAGACATCTTAATTACTTCTTTGTTCTTCTTAATACTTATCAGTTTCCACAACAACAATACCTATTTTCATTTATTTTTCAACACATCTTCTTATCCTCAGGTATGGGTCAGAACGTTATTCTATGTATTTTCAAATATAGTTGACTTTATTTCTTTCAAAATTCTGTGAAAATCAAAGATTAGTCAATAGGTCTCCAGTCATGCTTCTCAGACGTGCGATGGAGTGACTTGTAGTATAGAACGCCCCGAGGGATGTAACAATTGTTGCAAGATTATAAAACCATTAAAGTATAAAATAATTTACACCTGTAAAAAATGTCAAGTTGCAATTTCCAAAGAATATTTATATAACAAAGCTGAGTTAAAAAGTTTAAGAAAGACATTTTGTTTAATGCAATTCAATAAATATGACTTACTTTTTTCTTTGTAGACAATAAATCAAGTACTTCTTGCCTATGCAGCCATAGTTCAACGAGATTTTGAACAATATACCGGACGCCAAAAAACAGTAAGTAATGATTACGTTCTAACTTTGCAGAGAAAGCATCAGTCATGTTTCAAACCATTTGTTTTACATAAAACCTTGACCTTGAGACATCCATCAATTGATGGTGAAACATTCACAAAGTTTGTACACCATGATGCTCGCTCACTCATTGTGTCCAGAAGCTCCAATCCTGAGAAGCCAGTGTCCTTCTCCAGAAGAGTCTAGATCATAATATGAGGTCTTACAGACCGTTTTTTGACCTCTGGGGATCGCAGGAGCCCTTTTCCAGCAAGTTTGTTATATTGGGATACATGTCCATCCAGTGCTAAAAGTCAGCATTGCACAACTGCATATATGCATGGAAGGCAACTATACAGCATTGTGTTTGTTACATGGTCTTTGTATAATATGTTGTAGACAACGCGTAGCATTTTGACATATGATCAATCAAGTGTCGTAGATCGAGCAACATTTAATGTCCAAGAGTCTAATCCGTAGTAGGATGGATTATTCTTATTCTTAATATCAGCTTTCCAGATTTTGTTGAGAGAGTAGTTTGCACTCTACGCCTGGCCAATACGCGTATTCATATTATAACCAGAGTCAGTGAATCTTCCTAGATATTTAAAGTTCTGAACACGTTAGATTGGTGTTTGAATATAAAAACAATGACAGGAAATTATAATGTTGATACAAAAAACAAGTAAGTCACCAAAATTCTCCAACCGTTACACAAACAATAAGTCCAACACACAAGGAAGTATTCCACACAGTTCAACAAAAACAATGTAAAATATTAGCAAATCCAATGAAACACAATATGTCATTACTAAACTGCAATACATTTCTTCATTCCCAAAATTTTGGCTCAGACTAATATATGCTTGAAGCCACTTTTAGGAAAAAAAGGCAAAACTAAGAAAATATTCTTTAAAAAAAAAAGAAGCAAAATTTAAAATTTTCGAATTGACAGTTTAAAAGCTTCAAAATCACTGGTGAGTTTCCGATGGACACAGTAAACATTGCTGTTTCAGATATAACTTTCATAGATACACATTGATATATATTTTTTATTTATTATTAATCAAATCTTTATTGAATTAAAAAATGAAAAAGGGAAACCTTAAAGAACATTTTAAATTCTATTATTTACAAATTTAAGAGTTAAAAAAATTGAAAGTATTAAAAACAATGTAAAATAATTATTTTAATTAAAAAAATAATTACAAGTAAAAAAATTACTTAATTATTACATTTTCTTTAATAATTATTATCAAATAGATATTTCGATTGAGTCAAGTTCTGTAACATGTAACAATGGCGGTTGTGAGGTTAAAGAATCGGGTTCACAATGACTGTACGCTTCATCAAAACAAAATCCAAACGATATGAGATAAATATATCTATTTCAATTAATTATGTGTTGATTCAACTTTAAATTTATTTATTGTTTAGATTAATTAGATCATTTATTTTGAAGATATGTTATCCAGATCATTTAAAAATGTATAACTTCACCCATCCAAGGGAGATAACTCTGCCCAACTTACTTTTCCATTATCAATTATAATGAACTTTGGTGTGAATTGTGAAGAGGAAGATGATGACTTTTTTTTTAATATAAAGATATAAAATGAAGTGAAATTAAACTTTTAGGTGTATTTAGAATGTGTTGTTTTTAGCACATGCAAATTTGAGTAACAAGTAAGGATCATGGGGTTGAGGCAATTTCCTCTTTAAGACCCTGGTAACAAGTTGGATATTTCATTTAAAAAAAAAATCACAAAGATTTTCAGCTGGATTTTAGTTTTTAAAATAGTTTTTTAAATGCTGTCACTTCAGAATGACTATTTAAAAAACTAACAAAAAACTAGTTATGGTGTCGAAAATCTATCTCGTTTGGAGTTAAGACATCCATCATAATTTAAATGAAAAACATTTCTAATCTGCCAGCAAAAAGAAAAATAAATTCTGAAGAAATTGTCACAAATTTCTCTCTATATAAAACTAAATGGACGTGTGATGTTTGTGCGTTCCCTATAGAAAGAAATGTTAGAGAATCTGCATAAAATCTAAAAGTGTGTTCTTATGTAAAATTTACTCGCAGAGACAATGGAGATGTTTCCAACTCTCTAAGCACACTTCTAAATTGGCTATGAGGACATAACCCCCTTAAAACTTCAAATATATCCTATTTTTAGAAATTATATCATATATATATATATAGAATTATTCGGCGAAAATAATAAATAATTGAAGTTGTCCTGAATCTCTATATTACCCTCTATGTACCAAATATCTAAGTGACCCCCGGGGACAGAATCCTCTTAAAACTTAAAATAAGTATATCCAATTTTAATGAAATCTAAACCATATGTATAAGACACTAATTCAGAGAGATTTTTCTAACATTTCAGTTTATTCTGACTATATTAGGGGTGAAACAGTAGGCGAGGGCAGTATGAGCATAGTGAAAAAGTACATATTAGCGATCCTCATTCAATCCCGAGCAATGTTGGGTCTTACTGCTTGTTAAAAATATAGTAAGATGAGAATAAAATGTCACCTTGTCTCCTTTCTTACCATGTAAACTAGTACAATCTCTTCCGTGGTCAGACTGTCGACGACTAAATAGGTATTCAGATCAGGTGGATTTTAGTTTACAAAATGGTTTTTGAAATACTCTCACTTAAGAAGTTGCCAGACGAGTAGAGATCACACAGACTATCAGTGATGAACGTCATCTTCTTCATCGACGTGAACCAACGGTTCAACGACTGGAGTCAAGGAGAAGCTTCCTCAGTCATGTTGCACCCCTAACAACATCTCATGAAAAGACCAGACTACAGCTGTGAACCAGACGGCTAGAGAATTGTACACTTTTTACTGACATGGGAATACCCACTTCTGAGGCACTCCGTCCAAGTTCAGAAATACCTTAGGTTCAGTGGAAAACACTCAACTACCTGAGAATGGGAATGAGGCGATCAAAAGTTGCTATGAGTAGATAAAGCTACAAAACTGACCTAACCATCTGTGAATGTAGAGAAGAGGACCATACAATGCAACACTGCATTATCTGTTCCCTACTGCCCAATTGGTGCAGCTTGAAAGTTCTTGCAGAGTACAACAATAATACAAAGGACTGCATAAAAAAAGTGGGGAACTGCAGTATGATCACCTGACACTTCAAAGACGTGCAAAGAAGAACTTAAGGATGTCTATTTAAAAACTAAGAAAAAAGTTTTGATGGCGAGAATTTATAAAATCAAATTATTTTCGTTTCTATTCAGTATTTTCAATCCTCTCCTAATAGTCTTCATCATTCAACTGACAGTCTATTCATCTTATTATTAATCCTTATCTTTGAGTGGCTTTTAGCTTTGATAAGTGATGACTCATTTGTAAAAAGAAAAAAAAAATGTGTGACAGATAGTCTGACAAACAGTCTCTGTTCTAGATGTATGTATGGATGCATGTAAAAGTAATCTTAAAAATTTTATGTTATGTACTGAAAGTCTTTTCCTACCTTTGTTTTCAGGCTTGTATTTTGATGAACAATATACAGCAACTTCGAGTACAGCTGGAAAAAGTATTTGAATCAATGGGAGGCGAAAAGGTAAATATCAACTTGATGATGGCATCGACCAACAGAGTTGTCGATGTTGCAACCAGATTTACTAACAATCTGAACTTTTCTCGTCCCTACCACCAATTTCTCACAGTAGAGACGTTGCTAGCTTCTCTTTACTCTATTGTTATTTCCGTCGAAGGGGCTCGACTGAGCTCCAATCTTTAGTTCATCCGTGTAAGACATTCACAGCAAGAACTCGTTTTGCAAGGGCTTCCCACCTGTGGGACACATTGCCACAGAACGGCTTCTCTGCTGATTACAAATTGATCATCTTCAGATCCAATGCCAACAAATTTCTTTCAAAAAGTAATCAAACTCAGTTCAGACCATTTATCAATGTTAGTACTTCCATAGTGTTTCTCATCTTTCGGGTTAGCATTCGTTTCCATTTCATTAACCCTTATTGCTCTTAGCTTTGATAAGTGATAATCTCGAAAGTAAAAACAAAAAAAAATCTTCCTTGGCGATATTTGCCATTTACACAAGATAGCACTACTCTACAGTAATGCGATTTGATACGATTTGATACTCTCGTGCCCCACATGATTGTAAATTCAGAAATGAGACTATATCTCTTATTATTGAGACCTTCAAACTGAGAAGCTTTTTAAAATCCTAATGGGTCTTACCTCTTAGCATTATTTTTATGATCGAGTTAATCAACTCTCAGACAAGTTTAAGGAACTAAACTACTTTGTTCATACTTTTTCCCAAGTGGTATATCACCACAGTTGAGATGATGTAAGTAGCTTTACATTTCAGTTCATTTACACACTGCTGTATGTGGGAGAACTCTGTTTATCACGGCATTGTTTTCAGTCATCCTAGATTTCTCCTTGCTTCTGAACTCCAGAAATACTGATTATGGAGAGATACGGTTGGCGATTGCGCAACCCTTGCTTCACATTAGACTCCTCATGCAGGCACTCATACAAGAGGTATCTCTTGTCTCTCAAGACTGAATGAAAGCCTCTAACAATTTGTCCATTTTCATATTACTATAGAGTTTTGTATTTCTTATTTAGGATTCAGTTTTGCTAGTCGCTTTCTTTGTGTACCATCATGTATTTACATGTCTTTAACCATCTTTTAATGTCTAGTTGGCATTTTTAATATATGGCAAACACATATTGAAATGTGTTTTCAATGTGATGACTGTCAAGTAGGCCATCTATTATGTAAGTAATCTTGTTTTCATATAAAAAACGTATATATATATGTATAGAAATGAAAGAAATTAAAAATGTTTTCTAACTTTTCCAATATGGCTGATGTTGAATTCTTTTTGCTTGTCTTTTTGCTCTATGTTTTTCTTGTTTTCTTTTTACTGCAGTTGGATACGGAAGCAGCAGACATTTTGAAAGAACTCCAACAAAAACTAAACGGAGTTCTGGATGAATTGGCTCAAATATTTGCAAAAAGGTAAACCTTTGTTTCACATAAAAATTATGCTTCATTTTTGTTGATACTAATTAAAGTGTTATTAAAACACAGAACAGACACAATAAGAACTGTTATGGTTCACAGAAATCTTATTTCTATATATAACAAGGCCATAACACTAATGACGTTTTGTTACTATGATAATAGATATAACAGAAGCAAGGCCATAACATTAATAAAGATGCATCTAGTTAGAAAGTTCAATGGAAAAACTGATTAAAAAAAACAACAAAAAAAAGACTATACTCAAGAAAATAATCAGCAGCAGCTGAACTTATCTCTTTTTCCCCTATCACCTTCCAACTTCAGTGTTAAAGGCAAATGTAAGGGCAAGGTTAAAGGAACTGAACAACCAATTGACTGGTAGATAAATATAGCTATATCTTCACACAATATTTACAAAAATATGTACAAAAAATGTTCATTAATTCCACAAATTTTTTAATATACTTAATAAAAAAATATGAACTTTAAACACTTATACAAATCACGTGTTGCATCACGTTCTTCATATTTGATGATGGGAAACTACATCTGTCCCATTCGGCTGTATAACAACAAGCCGTTAAGAGATAAAAAAAATACAAATCCGATGACATCAGGATATATTAACACACCGATGATGCCAGGTTTTGGCGAAATATCTTATCACTTTAAACTAACAAAAAAAAATGCTAGTTTTAATAAAAAAAAGAAAACGAAAAAAAAAAATCGGTTTCAATTTAATGTGTTTCTTTTTTTTTTATGGAAAAAAAAATTGTTATCGCATCTTAATGCTTATAAAGGTATTTATTATACCTATTCCTTATTATACTTAATAAAGTTTGAAGAATTATCTCCCTTAATGTAATTAATACATTTCAGTTTAAAAATCCTATGTAAGTAAAAAAATAATTTGGTAAAAATAAAATATTTTAAAATGTCATACATCTCTGGCTCTTAGCTTCTATTTATAAATTTAAGACATTAAAAATATCGAAAGTATTTGTGATTTAAAATTTAACATTTCATAAGACATCTGATCTATTATGCCTGAAAAACTGGTTTGATCCTGGCAATTAGCTCATCCTTGGTGTTGCAAGCAGTATTGTTAGTGTCTTTCTAAACAGCTCCACGTTTTTATTTACATGTCACAAAATCGTCTCGGCCTTTTGGCTAAGATCAAAGTGTAGTATCTGTTCCGATGGATACTGCACGCCTGTCCTGTGCAGTTCTAGGAGGTCCACCCTCCCAGGCTTCGCCTCCCCTCTTTGGGGAGGAGTAAGTTTATTGCTTACTGTCTGAGGCGCCCCTACCGGGGAATGCCGACGGGGCTGCCCAGGCAATTTTTAAATGGCCAGAGTGCTCACCTCTCGAGCGCTGGCTTTTAACCCCACTTGCTCGACCCAATCTTGGGTCACATCTTACTTGTGGGAGTAAGATAAAACTGGCCTTGTGCCTAACTCCGCGAGGAGTAAATATACAAACTTTATAACAATTAATAAAAAAAAGTTCGTTTATGGCCTCTTTGTGACATTTAAAAATGGAGACTTTATTAAAAATTAGCGTCGCATTTTCTTTTTCTTTGAGTTAAAAACCCGTAACATATTTTTAATTAATTGTTATAAAGTTTATAAAGTTTATAAAGTTTATAAAGTTTGTGACATGTAAATAAAAACGCTAACAAGTTATCTTTAATGAAACTTTATTAACAATTACGTTAACATTATGACATTTACAAAAAGAGTCGCATTTTCTTTCATGCAGCGATTAAAGGGTTATCTCCCTTGCCGAAGTTTCAGGGGATTCAGAGGTGCTTATGCAGATGAGCGGCCACAGTAAAAAAATTTTTAAATAAAAAAAAAAATAATATATACTTATTAAGCATTATAATCTTACTCACTGTACAAAAAAGTAGAAAAAATTATCCACTAGAACTTTAATTAAAAGTATTTTTCCATTCTGCGTATCGTAACAGCGATTCGTTCACAGAGACTTCAGTTTGTTTCTAAAGAAAGAAGATTTCGCAGGGGAGATAATCAACTTGCGAAATCATAATAAAAAACAACATGGCGTCTCTGTGAACGAATCGCTGGTACGATATGCAGAATGGAAAAATACTTGTAATTAAAGTTCTAGTGGATAATTTTTTCTACTTTTTTGCACAGTGAGTAAGAAGATAACACTGAATAAGTATATAATATTGTTTTTATAAAAAAATAATTTTTTAAAATTTTTTAATGGTCCGCTAATCAGCATAAGCACCGATTCAGAATAGCGGCGTGTAAGAAAAATAGAGTTATCTCCCTCAGCTCGGTTACTCTATCGAAAAGCACCAAACTTAGTACATAACATCGATAATAAATTAATTTAAAATAATAAAAAAACACTCATTCTATTACATAAACGCATCACATTTTTAAATTTTGTTTGAAAAAAAAGAACAAAAACATTCTTTCACGTCATAATTGCGCCAAATATTTTGAAATATTGTACCTGTATGTTATTTCTTCAAATCAATCATCGTGAGGAAGTCTTGAAATAAAGACGAAACGTTGATGAATATATAAATATTTTTTTCATATATGTATATATATATATATATCCCAAATAACATTAAAATATATTTTGGTGAAGTTCTCCAGTATTTATTCCAATAGTGCTCAATGCATAGTAAAGTATTATAATAATACAAATAATAGAGTAATATGTTGAATAACTACACAATCCTGTTTTGATCATTTCTCTCCTCATACCTCAGTGATAATGTTTGTATACCTTTAAGCACTGCCCTGTCTTTATTATTCATTTTAATTTAAGACTAGACCCTCCAGGTCTAGATGGTGTATCTAGTATATATATATGCACTTTTTGTCCACATAGACGACCCATGATGACCCTAAGAAAATTTGCCTGTCTTCTCCCTATTTTTCAATTTCAACAAACTGAGCCAAATATATATAAAAATAAAGGGCATACATTGGTATGACGTGAGAAGAAGAGAGATGCATTGGTATGATGCAGGATAGCTTTAAACATCGACTTTACGTGTGCAAGACATCCTTCAGATACAGTGACAAATGTAACACACCATCCCTTGCATCCGAAGTCGGGGAATTGATGGAGATCAACACCCTATTCACCATCAAAAGGAAAATTCTGGATCACCAATCGCATTATAAACCCAGCTCCAAGTGATGCAGCTATGTGACGCAGAAAAGTTCAGAAACCTCAAAGTGATACATGACCTTGATATCAATTGTTTAAATGTTAAAAGTGAAATTTTCAAGAACTGAAGGAAAAACATTCGTATAAGTGGCCAGACAGTGGTCTGCTTCATACATAATGCATGTGGTATCTTCTATACATTGATTTTATGCATCTACACTTACTTAATTGAACTCTACACTTTCATTTTTCATTCATCCCCTTTTTCCACCCCTTACTATCTCACCCCCTATACACACCTCTCCTCAACCCATTTCTCCTCTTTTCATTCTTCCATCCCCATCATATGCAACTGCACAGTCCTACCTAATACATTCCCCTACAGGTTTATAGACCAATGTGTATA
The DNA here is from genome assembly GCA_963556195.1 of Sepiola atlantica. Taxonomy (NCBI): domain Eukaryota; kingdom Metazoa; phylum Mollusca; class Cephalopoda; order Sepiida; family Sepiolidae; genus Sepiola; species Sepiola atlantica. The sequence goes on along the minus strand of OY744520.1, from coordinate 91,193,277 downwards.
TCTATATTTGTGGGTTTCTCTTTACTGTTGGAACTCCATAATACATGGCTTAACACGAATCCCCTTATCACACCAATCAACACAACACCCACTTTCAAGCAACCCCCTGCGTCTTATCACCTCTATATTCTTTTATCTTCTTTATTTTCTTATTTCATTATTATTATCTATGATTCTATCCAACTTATCAAAGAGAGATAATCACCTCACCAAAATTAGTCGAATTACCTCTCTTTTTATGATAATACCCTTTAAACAAACATCAATCACAAACTGTTAAATGGGGCCACCATATTATGAACTCTGCTTTCTTCTTTCCATGACCCCATCTCTAGTTTTTGTGTCTTTTTCTTGTCCCCTTACCTAAGACCAACTCTCTTCGCTTGCAGATACTGTATCGCAGTGAACAGATATTTTTTTAAATAGCTTTTTGTACTTCTTTCTAAAGAACAACGTGCTGCAATCTTGCTTTAATTACACTGCATGCTATGATACATTGAAGATTTCATGAGACATCTACTGTGTGAAACCGACGGTTTCTGTTATGATTAACTAATTGTATGATTTATATATATATACATACATTGTTAAAATATATATATATACATGCATTAAAATATATATATCTATATATATACATGCATTAAAATATATATATATATATACATGCATTAAAATATATATATATATATACATGCATTAAAATATATATATATATATACATGCATTAAAATATATATATATATATACATGCATTAAAATATATATATATATACATGCATTAAAATATATATATATATACATGCATTAAAATATATATATATATATACATGCATTAAAATATATATATATATATACATGCATTAAAATATATATATATATATACATGCATTAAAATATATATATATATACATGCATTAAAATATATATACATATATACATGCATTAAAATATATATATATATACATGCATTAAAATATATATACATGCATTAAAATATATATATATACATGCATTAAAATATATATATATATATATATATATATACATACATTAAAATATATATATATATATATATTTATACATACATTGTTAAAATATATATATATATATATATATATATTTATACATACATTGTTAAAATATATATATATTCATATATATATTTATTTATTTATACATACATTGTTAAAATATATACATATATATATATTTATACATACATTGTTAAAATATATATATATATATATATATATTTATACATACATTGTTAAAATATATATATATATATATATATTTATACATACTTTTTTAAAATATATATATATATATATATATGAGGATAATGATAATCCTCCACTCTATAATAAAGATCAATGTATATTTATTTGTATATAAATATATGTACTTTAATCCCATCATGCAAAAGTTTGTGAGTAAAACATGTGCCTTTTTCTAACTCCAAGGGAAAACCATATTAAGTGGTGAGAGATAGCAAGTCAGACCGCCACCTCAGATTTACCCTACAGCCTGAGATTAATTCAGCAAGAAATCATTCACTCTATAATAAAAGTCAACAATGATTTTTTTTCTTTAGGTCATCAGAAATTTTAATAATTTAAGTATGAAAAATTAGATTATTGATGTATTTCTATGATTTTATATGAATATTTTAGTAATAGAGATAAATAGTGAGCTTGAACATTTTTTTCCTTTATTTTTGATGGTGGGTATACACTTATGATAGTAATATGTAAAACGTTTGTATCAATTTTCTTTTTCTTTTCTCTTTCAGCCTAGAACCTCAAATTCAACAAAGTATTCAAGAACTAGGTAAACTGCTTTCAAACGTGAAAGGTGCTGGTCAAGTATCCCTTTCACAACCAAGTCAAAGAAGTAACATACAAGCAGAGTCAGACATGATCCTTAGACCATTAATGGATCTTCTTGATGGAAGGTACGTTCTCCAACAAATTGTCACGCGTTCATTTTTGTTCTTTCAAACATTAAAAAGAATTATGTTACCACTAGATTCACTCATGACCCATTGGGTCACACCCACTACCACTATTTATTCCACTTTGATTCATTCGAAAAATTCATGAACTGTCACATATCCGTTAAGAAATTCTACTTACATAACAAAAAATAATAAGTCTCTTTACTTCTATATTATCCTTATAAATAATATAATGTAGAGGGAAACGCAATATCAAAATAAAGACTATCCATACAAAATAATTAATTTTTATTGACGACTTTGTAAAAACAATGCCAAAACAAAGTGTCCATAAAAAATACGAGCCCAAGAACGTTTTGGTGAAAGGTAGGAGTGTCTAAAGATAAATTGAGTACACATGTTTGTTTCGGCTGGTGCCGTATGCATTTACGTATGTGTGAATAGAATAAACATGAAGGTGTATGTGTGTATATATAAACAGTGTACGTCCGTCGCTGGGTGGACGGAAGTTTGTGAGTATCTCTTGTCACGTGTGTGCTATTGCCGAGGAACCTTAGATCCCGCCCAAAAAGGTTAGGTTGGATTGTGACGTATGCACATGTTTTCTGAAGGAAAACATTGAAAATAAAAATAAAAACGTTTAAACAGATAAAGCGAATCTTTAGTGTTTCCATGTAATATTTCATTATGTAGTTAGATGAGATATTCCTGTATAGTGATGTATTAAAGTAAAGGCCAGGCGGTTTACCTGGTAGGTAAAAGAAAATAATCAGGTCTTTACTCTATAGATAAATAGATTCACTAGTTATCTCTCTATTTACTCCTTGTTCTTGGCTTTTTGGCTAAGATCAAAGTGTAGTATCTGTTCCGATGGATACTGCACCCCATAGACTGGTATTGTCTTGGCCTTCGGGGCTCGATTTACACCGGTCTATGGGTCGGTCCTGTGCAGTTCTAGGAGGTCCACCCTCCCAGGCTTCGCCTCCCCTCTTTGGGGAGGAGTAAGTTTATTGCTTACTGCCTGAGGCGCCCCTACCGGGGAATGCCGACGGGGCTGCCCAGGCAATTTTTAAACCCCACTTTCCCGACCCGACCTTGGGTCACATCTTACTTGTGGGAGTAAGATAAAAACTGGCCGTGTGCCTAACTCCTGGAGAGGAGTAAATCAATACTCATCAGAAAAGAAATCGCAACTTGTTTTTAAAAATTCACAAACTTCTTTGTTTTTTATAAGAATGGGTTAGTAGATGTAGAACAGTTGAGATAGCACGTTCAGTTCACAGACGAAGGCCAATGAAAACATGGGTGGAAGTGATAAAAATGGACCTAAGGGATAAATAAAGACCTGATAGAGGTAGGTTACTTTGAAAGTCAATTTCTGAAAGCCGTCCAACGCATGCCAGCATGTAAAACAGACGTTAAATCAAATATGATGATGATGATAAAGAATAGAGGACATCATAATAAAACCTTTGACATTATTTTACTCTGTTCTAATTTTTAATTTTAAGGTAGGAGTGCATCAGGGTTCTGTACTAATTCTTTTGCTTTTCATTTGTTTCTTAGAAGCATTGTCTAGGGAAGTTTCATACGGGTGGTCCAGAAGAGATGCTTCTTCTTCTTTCATGTGAGTCAGATGATTCTGGTGTTGGCATTAGTTTCCCCAATGTTTTTCTAGTTAGAAATCTTTCTGGAAAGACATTGGGTACTTACGGGAAGAACCACAAAAAGGTTGCCAACATCCCTAAGTGAAAGTGATACTGTGGAACCGACTGGATTCGAACTTGGAACACCCAGGTCTTCAGTCAGAAGAGATGCTGTATACTAATGATTAAGTATTCTCCTGTGAAACAATAGATGACCTACTTGTTAAGTTAAAGACTTGGAGGAATGCTATGGAAAGTAAAGGTCTGAGAGTGAATGTTACCGAGATTAAAGTGATAATCAATGGTTGTCATGTTGGAAATACCCGCCTCCAGAAAGAGGAATGTTCTCCTGCTCAGTTTGTGGAAAGGGAGTCAGGTGCTACTCAATTTTTTGTGCTCCTTGTAAATATTAGGTGCACAAGGAATGCAGTAGAATTACAGTTAGGTTGAGAGATAATTACCAGTTTGTGTGCCAGAACTTATGTTGAGACAGTATATTGGGATGGCTAAGCTGTTGAAGTTTTTAAGTTTTCTTGTTAATACCATTTGAGCACAGGGAGGAGCAGGTGCTAGTGTGATTGCAAGAGTTAGGAGTAGATGGAGTAAGTTCAGATAACTTCTGTCGTTACTAATCAACAGCGTGTTACCACTGTGGACAAAGGGAAAGATCTATACTTGCATATGTACACAGAATGATAATGTATGGAAGTGAAATCTGGCCAGTGAGAGTTAAGGAGATACATTGCATGGAGAGAAATGATATGAAATGATACAATGGATGTGTAATGTGAGTCTTAAAGATAGACTTGAGACATCACTCAATAAGTTCTGGGCCTAACATAGATAAGGCTACTCATAAAAATCTATTTGATTTTTTATAAAGTACTAACCTTGAAATGTCATGTGTCAAAATTTGAGCTGAATCAGATTATTAGTTTACAAATTACAATTACAGCAGACAAGGTTTTGTCCTCCGTATTTTCGGATACATGAGCTATTTTATTCAGCGATTATCCTGAGAAAAAAAAACCCATATATATAGCATTATTGGTGCGTTTGAAGAAAGAAATTACCCAAAAAACTGACACATATGATGAATGAAAAAAAGTGCTCTTTCACCAAGACAGTGCACCTTGTCATAAGTTGATTGCTATGGTAGCAAAACTACATGAATTGCACTTGGAATTTCTTCTGCAGCCACCCAATTCTCCCTATCTGGCCTCCAGCGACAACAGCCTGTTTGCAGAGCTCAAAAGAATGATCTAGAGAAAGAGATTTGGCTCTAATGAAGTAGTAGTATTGATTACTGAGGCATATTTAAAGGCCAAAGACAGATTGTTCTACAAAAAAATAAAAATAAAGCATTTAATTGTTAAAGAAGTGTTGGAACCGGTGTATCATCCTAGAAGGAGACTATGTTGATGAATAAAGTCGAAATTTGCCTAAAAGTTGTTTTATTAGTTAAGCCAGGGACTTATTGAGTGATGTGTTAGATCTGATGAACTCAAACAAATATTTAGTTTGGACAGTAGAGGGAGATGTGTGCAAAACAGGAGACCATGTTGAAAGAATGGATGAACGTTCTTGGGTTAGTAGAACGATGGATAAATAAAGACCTGGTCATAGATAGATGAGTTTGGAAGTCAATTTCTAAATGCCGTTGAACACATGCCAGTATGTAAAACATTTTAAACCGAATATGATGATGATGATTTTTTTTTAAAATGAAATAATTAAATCTTTATTCTTTCTTTTATTTTACCAGCTTATCAATGTTCTCACAAGCTTGTGAGAAAACAGTCTTGAAACGATTATTAAAGGTCAGTTTCTTTTTTTATAATTGTCTTCAAATAAGAAATGTAATGAAATATGAATGATTCTCGTGAGACTATATTCCACATATGCACATTTCAGATCCTTCCGAGAGTGTATATACAGGGTGGGCCAAAATAAGGGTCCTATCTTTAAATTTGAATAACTTGAATTTGAATAACTTCCACAAAATAAAAGTTAAACTCACCAAACTTTATGTGTGTGTAGACTGACCCTTCCGAGATTTTTTGAAATAAATAAAACAAATTTTAGCCGAAAAACACTTCTTAAAACTTACAAAAACTAAAGTATTGTTTTTTACACTGTTTTGAGTTTTTTAAGCAAAAATAATGTTTTCTAAATGAGGGTACGTTCCTTAGGGCTAATACGGCTCATGCTTGCTTCGGAAGGGGTCCTTTACTTATTCTAAAAAAAAAAATTTAAAAAATCAATAAATAAAAAAGTTATGAATTTTTTAAAATAGGACCCTTATTTTTGCCCACCCTGAATGGAATATGTGTTCATGTATGGAAGAGGGAGTCCTGATCAAAACTTGCAGACTGATTTCAATTAGTATTACGGTGTAGAATTTTATTAAAGCGGTAATTGAAATTACAGAAAGTGATAGAATATCCAGACTCAAATGTTCAAGTGAGACGTGTATAAGAGGCAATCAGAAAGAGGTGAAGATGAACATATACCCCTCCAAAATAAAGACAGCTACATTTTTTATTTAAAATGTATCGATTAGTCTTGAAAAAAATTTTTAAATCACAAATGTTAGACTGAAATCCATGCAATCTTTGTTTTACATGTCTCTTCGAAAAAGCAGCAGCAGCAGCAGAAGAAGATCGCAAATTCAGAAAGAACTTTTTACTTCGGGACTTTTTAATTTTACAGTCGATCCATCTCGCAACAGATCTTTTGTTACACGCAAAAAAAAACAATAAACAGCTGTGTTTTGTTGACACGCGATTGTATTAAGCTCAATCAGTTGTGATGTCTCTCTTCATTGTTGTTAACAGCCATAGTTGTAGCAATTAGAAAAATAGTTTTGCTCTGGCTTTTATTTGTGATTTTTAAAAAATTTATTTCAAGATAAGAACAAAAAGTATATTGATAAGATGTGGGCATTCAATTTGTGCATGTATCAATCTTATGCATATATGTTTTTGACATACATTCATACACTTACGTGTTCTAACGCAAAGCAACACACTAGCACAAACGCCTACACTGTTACATGCATATACGCATTCATAAATTACAGGCTTAAACACTTTTATTACTTTTCTAACTGAACATTTGAAATGAACAATTACTTAGATAAATTGTCTTGTAATTTTTTATTTATATAAATATCTTGTGTTCTTTAAATGTTTTCTTCTTTCATTCAACTTTCATGTTTTTATCTGCTTGTACTCTTTTTCTAATGTTTTATAATAATTTAAACTAGCGGAACCCGTGTAAATTACACGAAATGATGTTTTCAATACGGGTCCTAATGTAACAAAGCACCCTCTATTTGTTAGTAAGTTACGCTTGCTTTATTATGAGCCACCCCCCCCCTTCTGGATAAGAGTGGAATAATTGTTTGAAATAGTAACTCGTGTACGATGGACACTGCGCATATCTACTAAAAAAGGTTGATATGCCATCCGTTCAAAAAAAAAACAACAACAAAATAATACTGGCCGATACCCGACTTTTTAAGCAGTCAACGTAATTAAATAGACAATGCCATTAAAAACGCCAACATAAAAACAAAAAATAGTTTTAAGTTTTAAGCAACACAAAAAAGTAGTTTTTAACCAGGTGATAAAAAAAAATGTATTATTTCTTCCCCTTCCCCTCGAAATGTAGAATAAAAATCTTAGAGGTTGGTTGGGATCGAACTATAAACCAGTCGGGCCGAAGTAAAAAATACTACCTCGCTAACCATTGCGCCAGAGGTACACAGATGTAAAACTTCCTAAACGCAGGCTACTTGAATGTTCTTCAAAATTTAGGTACAGCACGCATGCGCAGAGCTTTTGCCGGAAGCGTGACACACGAACACACACGCTATCGTATTAATATATAGATGTAAGCGTGGATCTTAGTATTTTCTCTAAGATACAATTTCAGTCAGCATCTTAACAAGCTAGCGTCTGCACTGCTACAGGTTAATACGTGATGAAGGTGACTATAGAAATTCTGTAATTTTAATGAGTCTTGAAAATCAAGAAGGTAGAGGACATCTACGCACTTGTGACAATAAATGTTTAAAAACAATTGTTAAACAAAACGCATACCAAAGTATCAGAAATGTCAAAGGCACTTGATGTCAGTATTCCAACAGTGTCCGAGCATCTGAATCAAATTGTTAGGATGAAAAAGCTTGATAAATGGGTCCCGCACAAGATCAATGTTTGTTTTCCAAAAAAACAAATATTACAGTTACTAACAAAAATATGTTCCCTTTCCCTCCGGTTGCATATTTTTGCTAGTATATATGATGAACAAACATATGCTGCACTATCTCCCCCCCCCCTCAAAATGAGGAGGTAATGCTGGAAAGATGGTATCATAACAGAACAGATACTACACCCCCCCAAAAAAAATGAAGGAGATAATGCCTGGTAGGATGGTATGATGACAACAGAACAGATACTACACTACTCCCCCCTCAAAAAAACAAGGAGGAGGTAATGCCTAGGAGGATGGATTCATGGCCGCAGAATGGATATTACACTACCTCAAAAAAAGAAAAGGAAGAGATAATGTCTGGGTGGAGGATATTGTGAAAACAGAACAGATACTACACTACCCCTCCCCCAAATAAAAGATTGTAATAGTATATTTTTGGCTTCAAACAGACAGATACCAAATTTCCATTAGTAATAGGTATTATTCTAAAAGGTGAAGGTTCAAATATAAAAGTATTTCAAATATTTGTCTTGAAATTATTCTGTGAATGTTAAGCAAAATGCATATCAAAGTATCAGAAATGTCTAATGAATTTGATGTCAGTATTTCAATGGTGTCTGATCATCTGAAACAAATTGTTAAGTTGAACATGTTCGATAAATGTGTTCCGTATGATTGACTCAACGGATAAATGTTTGTTTCTCAAATCTGCCATTATTTTCCGATCAACCTAATATTACAATTATTTTATTCTGAAACGTGAAAATATTTCAAATATTTGTCTCAAAATTATTCCGTGATGTTAAACAAATATTTTTCTTGTTTTCTGTTTTATTTCCGCAGGAATTGTGGAAGATTGTGATGCACACTATGGAAAAGACTGTCGTTCTTCCACCTCTGTCCGATCCGCGACAGGTACGTAATTTTGGAGAAACTACTTTGTTCACTCACAGAAATCAGAATATTGCTTATGGAAAAATGGCTTGAAGGCAATTTTAGTTTATCTGTACAGCTGGTGGCTAAAAGTTTTTAAAAAGTAAAGTGGTCAGCCATAGTCGAGAGCGACCCAAAGGCTCCCTTTTTCATTAGTTACTACACCAAGGTGTAGGGGAGGGCACCACTTCTTTTCCAACATTACTCCACTTACCCTTGATCTTTGCCTTATAATGCGGAGTGTTTAGCAAGGGGGCATCAAATACCATTTTTTAAGTCTTTGGTATAATTCGACCAAGGATTGAACTCTGGTCTCCTTACCCATTAGCTAAAATTCTTACCACTATGTCAAATGGGCTGGTTTTGATGATGGCTTAAAACTGGAAAATAAATAATTTTCTTAAAAAATAAGTTATAATAAAAATTATGAAAAATATTCAATCCTCGTATTAAAGAAATTCTAATAGAATATCAGAGTGGTCCCTAGAAAAACGGGAAAATTTGAGGTTGTAAATTTTATTGTTTAAATTTTATTGCATCTGGCTTATTCACTTCTTCGATTTGCACAGACGACATTTTGAGCATATGTGAGTGTATTATAATATTAGTCTTTGAAAAACTTGATAAAAGTTATTATTCCTTGTCAAAATAAATTACCGTTTGATAATTTCATGCTTTTCTAGCGACCACTCTGTATAATTATTTTTTTTAAATAAATGAAATAATTAAATTTTTTCAAATTATTAAATTTTCTCAAATTATTAAATTTTTCTCATTTGTTCTTTTTGCTTTTTTGCTTTTTTTTTTAACTTAAAAAATTTCTCAAATGCAGTATTTTCCAAAGTTAGAGAAACTATGAAAAAGGAGTAAAAATCTGTTCATGGAGCAACTAAACACCCAAAGATTGTGAATCTATAGTTTGTACAAACACTTAGTGGATATCTCTACTATTATGTTATGAGTAAAAAGTCAAATAAAATAAAAACTACTTGTGTGTTATGGAAATTCTAAAAGGTTACAACTATTGAAGTAGCAACACCGGTATTTGTATATATATATACATTATGCAGAATAGTACACCACAAATTTACAAAGATTCCCAAGTTTTGACGACAAATTCTGGACTTGGCCAAGATAGACGATTAATTGGCTGATACAAATAAAAACAGCGTTTGCAGACAAGAGCTTTCTTTCAGTTTATAGTCCTCCTCTGCATTTGCAGTATTTCTTCCTCCGCAAAAACACTTTTATAAGAAAACACTTGTTCTCTGAAAGTATATGCCCTGGCAATGCCTTTCTCATCCACATTTGAGCACCACCAGAAGCGATGCCCAAATGAACACCAAACGCACAATTTTGCCCATGTAACAGAAACCGGAGAACAGACATGGCTGGTCCAGCACCCATCTTACTCATACTAGCTTCGGAATACAAGACCGAAAGAATAATAAATAATTTTTTTTTTTAAACTTACAAAGAAAACCCATAGATAATTATAAAAAATATTTTTTTTTAATAAATCAATATTTTTTATTTGAAAAATATCAATTAACATTATTACCACCTTTGGACAATCAAGAAATTAACAATGTTTTTGTTAAATAAATTATTTGCGAGTATCTACATTAAAACTTAAGAAATCTCTGCAAGTACTGAAATTCTTGGGTGCACTATTCTGCACAAGTACCTCAATGTCAAAAATTGAACTATTTAAAAAATTAATAAGATTTTTTATAGTTGGCTTAGTGTAAAGAAGCCCCACAGCTGTATTCCGAACCCTCAAATATAGAAATATCATGATATTCAGATAGCAATGTATGAAATTACAAATGAGGGAATGGGAGAGAGAAAGATAGAGAGACGAAGAGGAAGAGAGATAGAAGTTTTAATATAAAAATGTTACACACACTATTTAACTTCTTCTAATTTATTTTTTATGGCCCGGGCAACGCCGGATAGTCCTGCTAGTCTATTATATAATGGTCAGTTGTCTGTGTATATGTGTGTATGTTCAGCTAAAACTACAAAACAAACACACAAAGTTGGTGTATTTTTGATCGGCGTTGCCTGGAATGAATAATATCTAAAATTTAGACAAAATTATTCATTCTTAGACCCTAAACTGGTGCAGATTTTGTCAGGGCAGCGGGGATCTGTTTTTCCTTTATTCTATGTACTAACTAAAGGGAAGACACTCTAATTTTTTAATCAAGAAGTTACCTCCCTTATGCTTCAAGAAATCTATAAAAATGAGTTGTGTGTGTATATGTTCAGAGAAAGGAATCTTCTGGACGGAGGAGAAGCAGGGGGTGAGGAAACCGATGGAAGGGAAAAGAGAAAAAGATAGACAGATAGAGGGAGGTAAAGAGATAGAAGTTTTAATAGAAATACGTTACACTTTTGCCCTGGGCAATGCCGTGTAGCCCTGCATGAATAAATTTGAATAAATCAAAATAGAGAGTGACCCTCCCCCTCCCCCCCCCCCCCAAAAAAAAATGATACTGATGATGAAATCTGGAATAAAATTTACTATCATTTCTGCCATTCAAGCATATCTGGTACTGATAAATTTCAATTGATGCTTGCCTTGTCCACCAAGTGCCAGTCATGAATATCCACCAGTCTTTGTTTTATCACTGTTCAATGATTGTGCTTATCATTGAATACAACATGCAAAATTGTAAATTATTTTGACACTTTTTTGGCAATGTTCTGATTTTGGCTGTGATGACCTCTTCAGTTCAGAAATAGTCTGGGGATTGTTTTGGTAAAGATTATCTTTGAGATAACCCCACAGATAAAAATCGCTGACTGTTTTCCTCCTACTTATAGCCTCAATTTTTTCAAGACTAAGGCCAATAGACATCTCCTGTCTTTGCAATAATCATCTTTCATCTGGCTTCATGATTTATCTGGAGCGATTTCCATAAAAAAAATAAAAAAAGAATGTTGAACATTCATGGCTAAAACTTGGTGGACAAGTCAGGCATAGACTAAATTTTATTTGTACCAAATATGGTTGGATTGCTGAAAGGATTGTGAATCTTATTATCAATACCATGGGTGGGGTCACCATGTGGGGGGGAGGTCACCCTGTAAAAACGACCTGAAAATTGGTAGAGATTGATTGATTGTCATGAACCACTTTCACTCAATGGGAAGTGGAAGATATACCCATGAATTATTCTTCAACTCAATAGTGGCATTTTTGGTGGAGTCATCCTGTATTTAAGATGTTCATGTTTTAAGGTAAAATTTTATGAATATAGAAAACTCTTCTAATCAAAAACTAAAGGATGCGAAAGCTTTTGATAAAATTTGCAATTGATGAATATTTTTAAATGTCTCTTTCAGCCCTCCTCCGCTAACGAGGATCCGAAGAAGGTATTTTAAAAGTGGAGAGAAATTAACAATGATAATCTAATTCTGTTACGCTTTCTCTCAATCTATAATTTTGATAAAATAATTCTGTCTTGTCTAACATTTTCTAATGGTTCTAACATTTGGGAATTTCACAAAGGTTTCTTTCCGAAGCATGCTAAGCTTGAATTTACTAACTTCTTTGTCTTCTTGTTCTTCCTCAACCATCAGCTCAGTTTCTACTTTGTTTTTTCTATTTTTCATCATCATCATCATCATCCTCCTCATCCTCCTCATCCATTTTATTGTCTTATTTCCCTTGGTAATGGGTCTAACATTTTTTGACAGCCTGCAATCTGTCTCCAAGCTTGGAAGTCTTGAGGATTGTTTCATTTCATATTTCACTGTCTAAGACTCTTATTGATGGTTTGCATTCTTGAGTCATTGAATTTTCCTCCGGCTCTCCACCTCAAGATCTCTGCATTTTCTTATCCAGGAGTCGCTCCTCTCAATGTGACCAAACCAACATAACCGGCTGATCATCAGGAGTTTACCAAGCTTTGGTATATTCAGCCTAGTCAACAGAGTATCAGAGCTGATATGCTGGATTTGATCTGATTTGACATTGCATATCCATCTGATCATTGCTTTGTCATTATTTAGACTATAATTGCCTGCAGGTTGTCACTCTGTTTTAGTAGCAAAATCGGATTTTGCTGAACAAATTTCGCTTTCAATTTCTATTGAAAGATATCATTTGAAATGAAATGAATATGCAGTAAAGGAAAAGATTTGCCTAGCCAACATATAAAAACACCACCAACATAGCAGAAGATAGTTTCAACATCAAGTTGAGGTGCCATTTACACCCACAAGTGCCACCATTCGACCATCAATTGGGCAGGCAGCACCCAGACATCTGTGATAAACTCATACAAGTTCACATATATTCACACACCGACAAAAACAAAGGCAAGCATATACACACGCAATGCCACACTGCCTATTACTCACTCACACATATTCACACTGACAGAAAACAAATGTATAAACATACACACTTCTAACACTCATGTCCTCTGCCACACTGAGAACATTCAACAAATACAAGAATTTTTAACTTTTCTAACAATTTAGTCACTTAAAATCTCTTTCACACATAACTTCCTAAATATATAAATGTTTTGTTAAGCGCGTTTTTCTCTCTCGCTTTCACAACATTATTTTGATGAATTTAGCAATTGCTAAATGGTGACCCTTTTATTCAACAACATTCTCAATCATTCATAACATGCTTTTTTGTCCATTTTTCTCATCCGCCACTGATGACCTTTTAAATTGTCAGTGTAGGTCTTGCTACATTTTCAAAGACGTGACCATCGTCCCTAAGTCTATATCCCATCCATGTTAGCAAAACTTCTAAAAGCTACATTTTATTTACTTTCATAAAAATTTGTGTGTTATAATTTTCACTAAAACATTTTTTCCTGTTTGAAATGGGGAAGCGATCATTTCTTAAAACTGTTTGCATGTTTTCGCTATGGGATTTGGAAAGCTTTTTAACCGAAAAGAAAATGGCGACGAATAAACCAAATATCACTTTTCGAAATGAGAATCTTATAAATTCAACCGTATAAAAGTGAGTCTTCGTAAAAGAGCAAAACAAATGTTTTTCATATATTATTGCAAGCAAAAAACTATCAGCCATCCGACGGCTATTAATTTAGCTCTAAGTATTCTTTTTAAATGTACAACTTACATTTCATATTTTTAATAGAAATTAACTGTGATTTTAAAAACTAATAGTTTTCATTTACATTACCTCCCTTAAAAATTAATGAACATAATAATTTAAGAAATATTTTAATTCTTACATTTTCTAACTAAATCACTTCAATTAATTACTGTTAATATTGACAAAGCTATTGCATAAGTATCGTACAATAAAATTACGAATGAATAACAACAAACATGAATTTATTATAAACTCTTTTAAAATAGTTATGCAAATTAGTGATACAAATAGCTATGTTATGGTCTTTGCTCTCACTACATATATAGTATTTCAAAAGACTGTTGTATTATTGATTTGAATAACGGTTATCTGTTTTGATTGTAATATAGGTGTGATAAATGAAAAATAACTTTCACATTTATTTAGATAAATTATTCAGTGAATAACCGACAATTTAACTGTTTTATTTTTTTAAAGATTAACATTTTTCTTGTAAAATTGATGGAATTTCGAATCTGAATGTTTTACCTCTCTGCATAGATCTAAAATATTCTGATTGTATAAGATAAATACAGTAACATAAAGAAAAGTTCCATTTTTAATAAAAAGGGGATGTCAAATACGATTTGACTAAAAAACAATCTTGACTTTAATGTTCATTTAGTTTTTTTGATGGTAGTGAAAAAGTTCAAATTATAAGTACGTGATCTTTATGTACTTTTAATTTTGAATAATAAGTTTTAAAAAAGGTTCAAGAACTTCTGACATCAATAAGGACATCGGATCAAAAGTGTTGATTCCAAATCTGCGGTTAGTTTGACTCTTAGATTAACTGTTTAACTGATACTGTGACACCCATACTCACAACTTTACATTTTATATATATTTAGACATAAATAGATAAAGCAGAATGCGATTATTTGATTTTTATTTAACTTTTTTTATGCAAATCACATGAACTAAATTTCTCGAATAAGACCTGTACACAAGTTAGTGAATTTTGAATAAAAAAATATATATTTGTTTCGATGTGCCTTACAATGAGTTCATGCATTTATTCCTTGCCGTTTTTAAATGCTTCCCCCATCTGATCTTGTTACCGTTGAGATTTTTCTTCGACGCAGGGCAATTCTGCTTGTTTCTTGGGGCTGATTGAATGATGGAGATTTCTTGCTTTTTTGCTCTTTCAGCTGCTGCTTCTTCCTGGAAATGCACAAGCCAAGATTGAGGCCATGTCCAGTGCATTACTAACCCATGTTAGCCAAATGCCCAAAGGGGTTCAAATGATCCAGGTGATGCTCAAAACATTTCTTTTCTCTTCCTTTCCTCCCATCTGTTCTCTTTGCTTCTCACTAATATGTGTGCAAGTTTTTTTTTTAAATTGTTGGATTGATTTTTTTTACATTTTTATTTTACTTTGTGTTCAAGTTCTTCTGGGTTTTTTTTTTATCAGTTAAATTTAATTTTTATATTTAAAATTTCATTTGCTTACTTTATTTTTATTTGTTTTTATGAAATGAGTATATTTTATTATTTTTATAATTTTTATCCAATTAATTTATATTATTTTATTTGTTTTTATCAAATTAATATATTTTTTATTTTATTTTTATCCAATTAATTTATATTTTATTTGTTTTTATCAAATGAATATTAATTTTTTTATTTTCATTTTTAAAAATTTATTTTCAGTTTCTCTTTTTGTAATCAATTATTTTTATGTGACTTTTAAAAAGCCTTTCTTCTTATGAGTGTGATAATCCTTATTTTTATATCTTGGATTATTTTTATGACTTCTTCTGAAAGATTAAGGAAATTCTTATAAGAATATCATTAACAAATGAAAATATATTTGAAAATTATCACAGTTGTTTTATAAAAAGAAAGTATTTTATGTAAATTAAAAAAGCAAATCGATTTTTTGTGTCACATATTTACCTACAATGTGCGGACAATATTTGTTTGTAAGATTACCGTCTAGGAAAAAATGACATTAGTTTCATTTTTTTTTTTTTAATTTATTCATCAAACTTGGCTCAGTTTGTCTTCATAACTTGTTCTGTTTCACTCAATGAACTGGCCTTTGGTTTTGATGCCAGCCTCGAGGCTTTTGTCACTGTCATTATAGGCCCCCAAAGGCTCTGGTGATCCTGGTTGCTAGCTCATTCTTACTGTTACAGTTACAGTTGGATCTGTCGGTGTTGTGCTCCACACATTGAGGTTGCATTAAGGCAAGCTGGAAGGTCAGATGTCAAATGAAGTGTCATATAGCAGGGCACTGAATCTTGCTGCTACACATACCTGCAGCTACCTGGCAAATCCTGGGTTTCACTACCTCAGAATGCAGATGTGTGTTAAACCTGAGGCCATCAGAAGAAGTGGGGTGGCCTGATGGCACCTTCAGTGACGAACTACGGTTTTCATATGGTGTCAACTCGTTGATCATGTGTATTTTTTCTCTAATGTTGCCTTGTAGTCGAATCTTAAATCTTTCAATTCCTTTCTGATATTTTCTACTATCCTCCTGCTAATACTGAGAAAGTTTCAAATCTGATTTGTTCTTCCGGTGCTAGTTCCAAGGAAAACTCTGTGTCTCTTCCACAAATATGGAGGTTCATAATCAATCATACTGAAGAAAAAAAAGATTGGTTTTCATGAAAACAAGACTGACAACAGAAATAAAAAATATATATGCATAAAATTAACTATTAATTCATTTCGTATGAATCAGATGATTCTATTGCTGGCATTACTTTCCCCAATATATCTTTCTAGTTAGAATTACTTTCTAGAAAGACATTGGGTACTTACGGGAGGGACTACGTGAAGGTTGCCAACATCCTCAGTGAAAGTTTTTCTGTGGAATGAATTGGATTCGAACTGGGCACACCCAGGTTGTCAGTCCGTGTCATTAACCACTTAGCCACGGTCACCTCCCAATTAACTATTGAAAATTGCAAACAAATATCGTTCACACTCTGTATTTCAAAATGTACAATTTCTTTGCATCCTTTTGCCTCCAGCATCTGAATGTTAGCATGTTTTTTTTCTTTACAAACTAATCATGTTCACATTCACATCCTAAATCTTTTACAATTTTGCTCCTTTTTACATTGCAGCAATAAACAACAATCACAAAGGGATAACTTTTTAAAAAAATTGTTTTCTTTTTTAATGTCCGAAAAAGTGATTCCATGTGCTGAGTAATTAAAAAATATTTTTGTCCATTTTTCCTCCCTTTTGTATAATATGGTTCTTTTAAAAAAAAATAATGTTCTATTCAGTTATACCAAATATCTATTTTTACAGTTGATCATTTGAATAAAATGTCATAGTTTTTATTTTATTGTTGGAGTTTAAGAACTTTGAAATCTGTGCAAAGTTTAACTGTACAACTCTTTCTTTGTCATATAAAACTACCAACGAGACTTCATGGAAATTGCATGGTTGCTTTCTTCATCTAGCCATATAATTTATTATTAATGATAAGATCAATTTCTATCACAACACTACAACTTCAGATCAAGTCTGCATGGCAATAGGCAATCAACATTCTGTAGAGTTTTAGTAAGATATTTCTTTTGAAATAATATATATATGTCAGGGTTAATAATATTAAGAAAAAATGTATCTTTATCTTACTGTAAAAATAATTAAATGAATATATATCTTTTTGTTTATTTATTGAAAGTTGTAAATTTAAAACCTTTTTAGAACAGTAAATATTCTTTCTTCTTACCGTAAAACTAATTGCTAGTTAAATATTCTTTTAATAAATTAAACAAATTTTACTTTTAAATTAATTTGTTTAAAATACTAACAATTAGATGTTTAGTAAAATTACATTAAAATAAAAATAAAAATTCAGAGATTAAGTTTTTAAACTATTCAAGTCAACAAGATGACAAAATTTGATTTGGGAACAATTTATTTTTAAATGTGTTACGTTGAGATTTTTTAATTTAGCAACATTACTTTTTTTGTTTGCATTTCATTTTTGGTGATCAGACGATCTATTTTTTAAGAAATGGGTGTGGAAGGTGATAACGTATGTGCAGGTGTGAATGAGCATATTATCATAAGAATATGTAAGATAACACAAATTGATCTAAATTCTATTAATTCCTGATTTCAGATTTTGTCTCGATATATTACAAAGACCATACATGATTCAGTAAAAAATAAAATTAATATTAAACAGAACACATTGAAAAAATCCGGAAATTTCATGAGTAACAAGAAAAATGAAACTAAATGGATTATTATTGAAAACAAAAATTTCAAACTTGACAAAGCAAAGATAGTTTTGTGTCTTTATAAGTATGTACAAACACTGAACTGCTGGATACAGCTAGTACAGAATCGTGGTTTCATATTTCGAAGTCTAAAATTAAAACAAAGTTAAGAATTTGAGTGTAATTTGTCATCTAAATTATTCAACCCTACTAGACCATCTTTACAAAACTATCCTAAAAAATGCACATAAATTCAACTCATCTATCCGCATATACTACAATTCTTGCATCTTCACAAATTCTTGTCCATCTGGAAAAATTGTTTATATCAGGAGGAAATGGCGTTAGATTTTGAGACAAGAATCTGAAAAGAGAATACCAAAAGGCTTACTGGTGGCGCCATCTTGCAGGGATTAATTGAAATAAACTTAAGGCTCAAGTATGACAATTAATTCTATCAGTTTCTCTTTCCAAACTGTTAGTGTGTTTAACCAGTTCTTTAAACAGAGTGTGGTGGTCATTTTTCTATTTGATATGTTTTACTGTAGAATCACACTGCTACATTCGTAGGATTCATCTTTAATATTTTTCAGAGGGGTTTTCTTTTGGGTTTAAAATTGTTGATGTTTATCTCTCTGGATCGTACATTTTCTTTCTTGTATAAGTATAAATGGAATTTCTTGTATGCCAATACTATGGCTAATGCTTTCATTCTATTCTTAGTTCAATAGAACATGTACTGAGAAAGGGAAATAACGAAGTTGTGTTCTTTCATTTTAAGTGATCTCTTTGCCCATTTCTGCTTTAGATTTAAACATTTTCAGATCAGAATGGGTGATTCTTACCTTGATTAGATGATTATCTTTATTTCTTTGTGACCCCAACAAAATACTTGCTAACCTCATGAGGTTGGGAAACTCTGGCATAGAATAAACTTAATATATAAATTAGCTTTGTTTCTGAATTTTTGCATGATATGCAAATCATCCTATGGTACTTTATTTCTTCTCTTAATATTAAAAAAACAGTAAAAGAAGAAAGACGAATGGATGTCCTTCAAATCCGTTCAATCTGTCAATCTTAAACTTAAGCCAGTTCGATGTAATGAACTACAGAGCCTCTTATAGAGATGCATGGGTTCATCTAAAAATGCTATTTCAAATGTAAGCAGGGTGACTGGCTGAGCCTCATAGAGTACTATTACACAGCAAGTAAATCGTATAGTATTCGTCTTCCTCTCACTCACTCCATGAAGGAGGATGAAAGAAGATTTTCCGAAAACACGTCTGGTTCCCTCAGAATCAAAACCCCAAGAAACTATATTAGACTAGCTTATTTCCAACATCTTACTTCTGACTTCCTGTTCTTTTACATCATTTCCCTTGAATACATTAACTTAATTTCTAATGAAAATTTCCTATTTCTGCATAACTCACACATCCCATACGCCATATTACTACAAGTGTCTAAAAACACGATTTAATATTTTAATTTGGGGTGGGGGGGGGGGTACTTTCCTCTTAAATGTTTCTGCCAATCCCTTAACTAAAAAAAATAACTTAAATATTCATCGATGATCATGATATATATATTATGATCATCGATGAATATTTAAATTATTTTTTTCTTTATAAATAGAATATTTGTTTGATAAATTTGGGATTATGGTACAATTATTCAAGTAAATTAGCTACAAGTTCTTTCTTCATCGATTTCATATATGGAACTATGATATGAAAACAAAATATTCTAATAAAGTACAAATTTTGTTTTAGGATGCTGAGGTTTTTTTTTATGGAAACCCACATCGTTTTCTTTTTCTTCCTCCAATGATTCAATCTAAAAAATTTAAATGTATGTTTTTTTATTGTTTTCTTAACTTAATGAAACGTTCTGAAATTCGATGCATTGTATTTAATGGGAAGGTCAGTTTTGGGGTTATTTCCATGTTTATATATATGGATTTCTATTAATCATGTGTAAACAACTTACGGTCTGTTGCCTAAAACACAAAATAAATATCCGAGAAAAATGCAAAGGATTCGAACCTATGCACCTGAAGAATTAGAATATTTTATATTCTATTTCATCAAGATTAGTAATCCGTAGGTAGTGAATTTAAATTAATTCTCTGAACATGTTGGGTGTTGCTAAGAATGGCCATGTATCACATTAACAGTAATGCACATGTCGGAAAATAAGAGTTAAAAAGCCATGGGAGGAGCAAAGGCATTTAATTTATCAATAGTTTGTCTATGGTAGACTATAAAGACCGTAACCGAAACATGTATACATAGATTAAACAGACAATTAAATACATTGTTTCTATACAAATAAAACTGCATAAGTTATTCATAAGAAGGTGAAGAATGTTTGTGTTAAACACATGGCAAAATCTTACATTTTCCCCATGGGGCCATTTCTGTTAGGCAATGTGTTCAAATGCAGCTCCTGTTTGTAGTATATCTGGCCAGCAACTGAGGAAGAATTCTGGTCTTAATTTTCGACCATGTGTTAGTATGAGAGTTGCTATGAGATCCTGTGTAGCGACTACATTGCTATGAGATCCTGTGTTGGCGACTACATTGTTTTACTAAAGGTTTCTCAGCCCAAAGGAAATTACTCTGGCCTTAACACAATTTCTCCCAAAGGGAGATAACTTTGATCACCTTATGACCAGGTTTGCTTTACTGCTTAGCCACAAACAATGCTGAATTCTATGTCATGAATCGACACTCCTTGCCAGGATCTTAACTGTTTGTTTGATCACTATTTTTGACATAAAATCCAGTCTTGTTTTTACTGCTCACTTCAAGGTCAACTCCTATCATGGGTCTTCATTTTTCTCTGACATTTATTTTGTTTGAGTTTACAGGTTGCAAGTCATTTAAACAAAGTTAATATAAATGTATATATAAATACGTTAGAAAAAAGTTTGTTTCGGAATTTTTTAGATAAAAATTGATAATTTTTATAATTTGTATTATTTGGATTACCATTCTCATTTTGATTGTTATTTTCACAACATTTTGGCCAATGTAATTCTTTTCGAACCTTAGAATCTTTATGTCGAAATTGAGAACCTCTAATCTACCGCAGTGGATAGAGAAAAGAAAGGTTCAGTTCCAAATTCCATATAGGTTTTTGAGTTAGACATAAAGATTCCGGAGTTCGACTATTCAGTTTTGGAATTTTTGAGATGAGGATTGATAATTTGTATTATTTGGACGACTATTTTTTTTTTATCTCATGTGTTATTCTTACAAGGTTTTGGACGATGTAACCTCCAACAGGTGCATGTTGCCAAACTCAAGAATCTTTATGTTGAATTCGGGAATGTATACAGAGATCTGTCTACCATACATGAAAGGCTTGTCTGAAAAATTTCAGAATATTTAAACCATATGACATCATCAGGAGAGTATTCAGGAACAAATCAACTCTCTGAAAACATTTAATCCAAGTGAAGTCCCCTATAAAAAACATTATGAATAAGAACTGTGTGTATGCCATTCCATGTAATATACAAAGCTGAGACATGCCATCCACAAGAAATAAGGTTAGAAGAAAATTAGAAAGCCATAATACATGGAGATATTGGAAAGTAACATGTGACTAACCACATATAAAACGAACTACCTACCCTTGTGGGATGAAGTAAACATTATAGACAGAAGAATGGAAAAGGGTAACATATCTCAAAGAAGCAGCCTATGTGTTGCATGACAATGGTTTCCTAAGTAAACCTAGTATAAAATTTAATACAATAATTATAAATAGTAAATTAGAACACCTATAATAATATATACCTATAATAATGAAAATAATATATATATATATATATACTAGCAAGTAGTAACACAACACATCTAAAAGATCAGGTTTAAAGCTCCCCAAATTAATATGTAATGGATAAAGATGTTAAGTAACAATCAGTTATAAGTGACAGTCTTCTGTAGTTGAAAGGTTCAATCCTCAATACAGGCGAAACTAAGATTAAAATAAAAATTACTTAAGACTTCCACCCTCATGGATTAAATAAAAGGTTCTGTTGGAAATTCTGTATAGATTCCCGAGTTTGACAAGATGCACCTGAAGAAGGTCGAAGGTTACATCGGCCAAAACGTGAGAATCTCATTCAAAATGAGAATAGTAGTCCGAATAACATCTTGATTGTAATATTCACAACGTTTCGGCTGGTGCAACCTCTAATCTTCTTCATGTACTTCTTTCCAAACTTGGGAACCTTCAGTTTGAAATTTCGTACAAGTTCCTGAGTTCAGCATAAAGATTCCCAAGTTTGGAAATATACACCTGAAGAAGGTCGTAAGTTTCATCGGCTGAAACGTTGTGATTATAAACCCCCAAGATGAGTATAGTAGTCTGAATAATCCCCCAAATATTTGAATCCTTTTCTTGTTTTAAGAGCATTAATGGCATGCAAAAAATTTTGATTAAATTTCAAACCTGTTCTTATCTGGCCAATCGGCATGCTGCCATGCATGAGTCTTTAATTATGATTTGCTAATATCGGAACAAAGTTTGTCTTGTGACATAAACATTTCCATAAAATTGTATTTTAATCTTTATGCATGTTTTAGAATTAAACTTATTTGCAAGTTCTTTTTAAGAAATGCAAATCTTTAAAAAAAAAAAAGAAGAAATTTCTAATATTTTTAACTCATTTTGAAGTAGATGAAATGTGAATATTGCATGTGTTGTAAACATGCAGGGAAAACAAGAGAGAGACCCTCATTTTCATCATCGTAGTTTCTTAGATTCTCCATTATTTTCATAAAAGCTGATACAAAAATAAAAATTCCACTCATGAAATCGTAATAAACTTTACAAACCTTTCTTCAATCCATCCATATTTGGTACAAATACACTTCAATCTATGCTTGACTTGTTCACTAAGTTTAAATCACAAATATCCAACATTTTGTTTGTTTTATTACCGGTCAATGATAACCACACTTGGATATGACATGAAGAATTCTCAATAATTCTGATACTTATCTGATTTTGGCTGTGATGACCTTTTACAATTCATGAATAGTTTGGGGATTGTTTGATTGATATTATCTTTGACATAACCCCACAGACAAAATCCGGTGAGTGTGAAGCCCATTAAGGATTTGTTTTAGCGATTTAAAGTTATATGCGAGGGGGACACTTTGATGATTGTCTCATCAAGTGTAGGTGTGATCCCGAATGGGCTTCACACTCACCGGATTATAACCCCTCTCTATCCCCGATGTTGATATATGAGGTTATCTTAAAGATAATGTCTATCAAAACAATGACCAGACTATTGCTGAAATGAAGTAGGCCATCACAGTCAAAATCAAGATAGTAGCAAGAAAGGAGTGTGTCAGAGTTATTGACAATTTTGCATGTCCTTAAAGCAAAAAGCTTAAGCTGAAATTACCGGCCCTGTATGCTAGTTTTTTATCTTGCCTAGAGGGCGCTTTTTTATTTGTTATAAATAAAGGTGGGACGTTTGCAGAACTTGCTTGGTCTTAGCGAGACATAATAAATGGCGACGAGGATGAGATCTGAACTCACGCAAGGAAACCTCAATGGATTAGCAATGCGAACACAAACTAAAAACGGTTTGCGTTTTTATGCTAAGATGAAGCAAGTTCTGCAAATGTCCTACCTTTATTTATAACAACAACCAAAACAAAAGTGCCACCCTAAGCAAGATAAAAAAAAAAAGAAGCTTTCTGCCTTAAGGACGACAACTCATATCCTTGATATATTATTACAATATCCAGATGGGCATATTGTTGAACGGTGATAAAACAAAGACTGTTGGACACTCATGACTCACACTTGGCGGAGGCTTTAGTTTATTTGTATCAAATATGGTTGGATTGCAAAGAGTATTGTGATTTTATTAACGATTCCATGGATGTTATTTGGGAGGGAGGGTCACCTTGTAATATTCTTTTTTCTACTGTTTAGTTAACAGAAGCCAACAGTAACATTGTTTTTGAAACTGATTTTTTTGAAAGAGAGATGCATTGACCTGCCATATTGACTGTTGGACATGATAATATCTCCTTTTCAGTTGCACATCTTTTTTTTTATTACTGAGGTAACATTTT
The DNA here is from genome assembly GCA_963556195.1 of Sepiola atlantica. Classification (NCBI taxonomy): domain Eukaryota; kingdom Metazoa; phylum Mollusca; class Cephalopoda; order Sepiida; family Sepiolidae; genus Sepiola; species Sepiola atlantica. The sequence continues at coordinate 91,169,074 of OY744520.1, read as the reverse complement.
TTCTTCAAACTAATATTTTATGAACCGTTCTCTTAATGTAATGAAATCAGCAGATATGTCCTAAGATGGAATACTGCTGCCACATCTGGGGAGGTGCCGCACAGAGCACTTTTTGCTGACTTGACAGAGTAAAAAATAGACTTTGAAATCTAGTAGAAGATGATCTCTTCTTTTCCATACAACCCCTTTCCCACAAAAGAGACGTTGCGAGTCTCTCTTTACTCTATCATTATTTTTATGGAAGGTACTTGACTGAGCTCAAATTTTTGGTCCCTGCTTGTAAGACATTCTCAGTAAGAACTCGTCTTCTACCATAATGGAAAATGGATTTCCTTTCTCCATCCATGTGCTTAGCGTCAGGAGGAATTTCCATGGACAAAACTTCTTTGGAAGTGTTTCCCTGCCTATGAAACACATTATTGCATGACTGCTTCCTTGCGGATTACAACGTGATTGTCTTCAAATCCAATGTAAACAAATTCTTGTCATAAACCACTCCATAAGTAATAAATGCACTTCATACCTTTGATCAATTTTAGTACTCGCATAGTGTTCCTCATCTTTCGATTGACAATCATTCCATCTCACTAACCCTTATCCGCAGGTAGCTCATGGCCTTGATAAGTAGTGACCCAATAATAAAGAAAAAGTCACTTTGTGGCATTAATTATTATATTACTAACTACCTCACCATTATTGTGACTCATTAATACACCTCTAACTATCTATACATAGTCGTCTGCTTCGGTGCAGTATCGTAACTGTGCTACAAAAATAGCTGGATAAAGCTTCTATAGTTACAACCCTACTTTTTCTACAGCGTTATTCATTACACACTTTGTTTCTTTTTCATTATCTATTGAACTAATATACTGCTTTAAAGAGCATTCTAATATACAGCTATAGTCATGTTAACACACCGGTTTCTTGCTATATCACAAAAGTTAAGCAACGTTGAACCTGGCCAGTATTAAATGGGTGACCATTTGGGAATATCACGTGCTGTAAGTAACAAAAATTTCTTCAAATTAAGACTAATCTACAAAATAATCGTACACAAAAACATGTACGGTTTCGGCATGTAATAACCCAATGATGGTCGACATATCGTAACAACCCAGCAGTACAAAAACAAAACGGTTAAAGAGCATTGTACTATAAATTTGTTACTTGTGTCTTGTTTTCATACTAGTACGGTCAAAATAAGTTTAGACCATGGAAGTGGAAGGATATAAGGTCAAGGTGAATTTTTGATCATTGGTAGGGTTAAAAGTCTGGGGTAATATGTTAAAAATTATTTTAAATGTGAATTTGGGAGGTTAAAATCCATGAGCTTAGGAAAAATTGCTACAATTAGCATATATGAGAAAATATGTAACCTGTTGGGTCACCCACTGAGCTCAGGTTAAATTATTTGAATCAGGAATAGTGTGTTTGCAAAGCCAGTTAAATAAAAAAAAAAAAATAAGACAAAATCGAAAATTAGTCTTACTGTTATCTTTCCAGCTATGAGTTAAATAGTATTAATACTTGTGATGATATTCCCTATCGTTTATAATGGACTATTCCAATCTTCTGTTTTATTGTTAGTTTTATTACCTTAGATTGCAAATAAATAGAGAGATGTAAGTGAGAGTGATAGACAGTCTATGAAATAAGAGCAGGAATCAAACAACATGGCTACCCTATTATCGAATTGTTTTATTTACTTCAGCAGATTCCATTTCCAAGATAGTGTTTTTAATTGCTCTTCTCTGTCTGTCTCTCTCTCTCTCTCTCTCGCACGCGCTCTCTCTGCATTTAACATCACTTTTCCGTTGTCTGGAAGTCAGACGTTTCTTCATATTTCGCAAGCTCACTCTCCAGTCCTCACAGTTCAGCAGGTCAACTTTCTCCAAATTCCACTCTGTAAAGTCTTTTCTAATCACTTGCTTTCGAGTTTTTCCTTGACCGGCCAACCTTCCTGCAATTTAAGACATTCATGCTTCTGCAACAGTTTATCCAGGAGGATCAACGCTCCACATGACCATACCAGCATAACCAATTTGTCCTTAGGATAACTTGTATGCTGGACAAATGTAGTGCTTTGCAGTTAAACCCCTACCTTCTCTAGAGTTTTGAATATTAGTTTTTGCCTACTAATTCTGAAACTAGCAGTGACTTAAAACTATACTTAATGCAAATATACTGGTTGTGTATTCCCGTCTCAACGAAGGCGATTGGAATTCCTCCGTGGTATATTTCCAACAGAAGTTGGATTCTGCGGTGGGTGGTGCAGCACAGAACCACATTTTTATGTAGAAACAATTTTTTTTAAAAACCCAAAAGGCCAGGTGAAGCGATCTTTATTCTTCGGAAGCAATCACCTAGAGATGACGTCTCGATAAAAACACTGAGTAGGCATCAGGAAGGGCATCTGACCTATAAAAATCTTGCCTCAAATAAAGAAATGACTTCCAAAGAAAATCGATTGCATTTCAGGCTATGTAGTTTAAGTGTTGGAAACTTGCGTGGAAGGTCTGGTGATATTGTTCAGTTTCTTGAGAGAAGATGTATTGACCTGTGTTGTGTCCAAGAAACACTTTGGAGAGGTATGATTGTGGGAAAGAATGAAAGATATAAGTTATATTGGATTGAAAATAAAAAGGGAACAGGTGGTCTTTGTATTTTTATTCCAGAGATGGGTAGATAAAGTGATTGAAGTTAATTGTGCAAGTAAACGAATCATACTGATAAAGTGGATGGTTGGTGAGAAAATTTTCACAGCTATATCTGTTCATGCACCACAATGTGGCTTGAGTGAAGATGCAAAAGATGACAGGCTTATTGTAGTAACTAGTAAGCTTTATGAGAGGGAAATACTTGCTGTGGCTGGAGATGAATGGTCATGTTAGAAAGATCCCTGATGATTTTGAGGCTGTTCATGATGGAAATGGATATAGGAATACAGAAGGAGAAAGAAATTTAGTCTTGCAATGGATATGTTGGTTGCAAACACCCTTTTTAAGAAAAAAGGAAAGCCATCTTGTTACATATGAATCTGGCACAGCAAAGACTCAAGTAGATTATCTACTGGTTAGGAAAAGGGACAGAAAGCTCTTAAGTGATATGAAAGTAATACCTGGTGAAGAAATCTTGACACAACACAAATCGGTTGTTTGCAATTTCACACTGCAGAAAGCTCATGAGGGAAAGAGAAATTTTATCCCCAGGAGAAAGATGTGGAGATTGAATGAAGAACATGTGAAACGCGGGTTTAGAGACCAAGTGATGAAGCATTTGGCTACCAGATTCGCTACAGGAAGTGTGGAAGAACAATGAAAAATGCTGACGGTACATTGTTTGATGTAACAGACCAAACTGGTGGGTGGACGGAAGAGCCCTCAAGGCATAGGGTGACATGGTGGTAGAATGAGGAAGTTAAGAAGTGTATTAAAAAAAAAATCGGTAACAAAGGAGTTAGTCTCTTTTTTAATTTATTTATTGATTAAAAATTATAGCAATGTCATTCTTTTAAAAAATACTAAATAGTCTATGTTTTACTGTAAAAATCATTGTCAGCTTAATATTCTTCAAAGTGTCTTAGCATATTATTATATAGATTCTCTATGTATGCCTGAAGTTGCAAAAATAGACATGTGTTACTTTGGCAGTAACACATATGCCCAAAATTAAAGACAGTAAAAATGCTGTGGTTAACAAATACATAACATTTATTAATATATTCTCGTCATATTGCAGTTAGGTTTAATGGGTTGCAATTCGAATTTTTGTTCTGGCTGTGGATCACAGTAAAAAAAGACGAGCAGATGAGCTAGACGTCAAATATGCTGAAGGAGTTTGTTTACATTTATACAGCTTTCATGTTTATAAGTATAACTCGCTATCATTTCGCAAAGTTTGCTATTTGAAATACTTTAAACATTAATTTAAAATAATAACCATTTAATTCATAACTTTATTGTAAACATGAACAAAATCTTTCTCATTTATTCATTTAGATAGATAAACATTAATATTTTAGCAATTTCAATAGAATTTATTTATCTTTTATCTTCATAAAGAAATGGAAAGAAAGAAATCTATTTGCCTGAGCGATGATGCATGTGTGTTGTGTGGGGTGGTGCTCGTTTTTAACTTACAATTGAGAAATAGATGTTATCTTCACCTCTCTCTATGCCTCGTTCGTATATCTTTTTTTCTAGATAAGGTATATTAAATTACCTCCCTTGAAAATAAATTAACATAATTTACCTATGTCTGTCTGTCTCCGAGGTTTTGGTAATTTATCCTTTATTTATTAAATCACTTAAACTAATTACTGTTAATATGAATAAAACTATTGAATATATATATAGGATAATAGGACTATAAAATTAGAAATGAATAATACCAAACATTAATTTATCATAAACTGTTTAAAAATTTGTTATGCAAATTATTTATAAAAATAGTTGTGTATAGACCTTTGGTCTCTACTATATATATCATATTTTAAAAGACTATATTGTAGTATTGAATTGTTTGAATTTTCTGAATTGCAAACATTACTGTGTGGTATCTGTTCCGATGGATACTGCACCCCATAGATGGTATTTTCTTGGCCTTCGGGGCTTGATTTATGCCGGTCTATAGGTCTGTCCTGTGCGGTTCTAGGGGGTCCACCCTCCCATGCTTTGCTTCCCCTCTCTTGGGGAGGAGTAAGTTTATTGTTTACTGCCTGAGGCGCTCCTATCAGGGAATGCCGACGGGGCTGCACAGGCAATTTTTAATGGCCAGAGTGCTCACCTTCTCGGGTGCTGGCTTTTCAAATCCCACTTTCCGACCTTGTGTCACATACATCTATTGTGGGTAGGTGTTAAATAACTATTGAATTAAATAACAGTAAACCGTTTTGATAGTAATATACATGTGATAAATGAAAAAATCTTTTGCATTTATTCATTTACATAATATAGCAGCTACTACACAAATTAAATTTGTCAAAATTCCCTACGAATTTGAAATCTCTATTTAATAAGATTGTGTGATTACTTCTCGTGTGTCTGTGCGTATTTCTTTTGTCGATGTAGCTATTCTAATTACTTATTGAATTATTAAGTTTTTTATTTACTATTAATCGATTACTTATTGATAATAAAATAAATGCATCTTGTAAACAAGTCAGTTATTAATAGTTGAAAGAAAAAAAGAATAAATTACTTTGTAATACTTCGAAATTTGAAAGGAATTTAGAAGCATTTAAACTGTTGGATAGTAAGTTATTTAAACAGGCTTTAAAATTCCTAGCAAATCTTTATTTATTAAAAGATTTAAAGTTTTGGAAGCTATTTACATCGAATAATTTTATAAATAGAAATTAAAACACATTACGTTCAGAAAATTAGTTATAGTTTTATAACAATTCGGTTCAATTACTAATTTAATGACCAAACAAATAAAGTTCTTCAGAATTATGTGATCTATTCCCCACTTTTTTTGTTCCAGCTCGTTTGACTTGTTGTTCTAGTGGTCTCCATCAATTAGCTGTTTTGATACCTCATTGTAATACAGCTTCCTATTCAAGTAGCTTTTTTCAACAAAAAAAATGCATGCTTGTGGAACTCTCTTCCTACTGACTATTTTCCTCCTACCTATAATCTTGGTCTTTTCAAGACTAAGGCCAATAGGCATATCTTGTATTTGCGATAATCATATTTGTTCTTGTTAGCTCCTTACATCAAGTGGCGATTTCCATTTAAAAAAAAAAAATACTGTGATAATTTAACTTTCAAAATCCTATTTTATAAAAATCAATAATTTAGTAAGAAAACTCGAAACAAAACGAAAGTTAAAAGGGACAGCTTATTCATAATGGAATATCAAATTATTTCCACTTTTAAAGGTTTTAAAATATTATAAAGCTGATGCATTTTATGGCTTCTACGTTTGTGGGTATCTTCTCCCAACACGAGGCCGACATTTTGTGTGTTGTATTCTTTTGAGTACACACACAAGCATAGGGGAGAGAATAGAAAAAGGACAACAAACAATTGGATTTACATATACAGGGTCTGTCATAAGTAACTACATATTTTCATCACAGTAAATCTTTCACGTCAAACTTTCAATCAGATTAATGATCACTGGATAGGTGGGCGGCTTACACTGAAATTGCTTTCATAATGGATGAATGTCACATTCGTTACTTTCAAAACCACAATTTTCTTATCTTTTGTTAATGTTGTAGACATAATGTATATTTGAAAAAAAAAAAATAGAAATAAAATTCATATCAAATGTTTATCAAATAAGAATATACGATTTCCATTTTCAAGTGACATATGAAGAAATGCTTAGGTATCAACAAAGTTACAAACAAAATAAAATAAATAGTTACTTATAGCAGATCCCGTATACACATTTATACTCACAGAGATAGTGTGTTAAAGACGAGGGATATACGAAACATGAAATTTAGTATTTAACATATACAACAGGAAAGAACAGACATAAGTAGTATAGAGAGAAATGCATTAAAGTTCCAATATAATAAATAAAGACATGTGTTGCTGGGGTCAAAAGAGAAAGATGCATGAGTAATGTATAATTACATCTTATTTACATGTGTGTGGGCTAGTTTGGGAATGTCAGTGACTGTTACAAGAAGATGGTCTATAGGACTGCTACTGTAAAATATGCCTGACAGGCAGCTGTAAAGGCCATGCAAAGATGGTAGTCGATCAGAGCATGTCTGATGGCTTTGAAGCACAGAGAGAGAGAGAGCGCATCATTCTAAATTCCCCACGTGGACAAAATTTAATTTCTGATTTCCCTAACAGGAGTTTATCCTCTTCATTGGCCAGTATGATTCAGGGAAGATAACTTTGATATAATCCAAGGAAGCTAACTCTGATAATTCTGGATACAATGTATTATCTTTAAAACTGTAAAAAAAATTCAACATTTAAACATTTATATTATGTGACCCAGGACAAGTCAAATTAATTCCAAAGCATAAGTTTTACACCATTTTTATGTCCCTTTGTGAAGATTGTATATAGAATATAATGCTACTAAACCTCATGTAGAATCCTTATTCAAATTTTGTTTAATATCCATTACATGATTTTATTCTAGAAAATATCTCAAATTTAAAGCTTAAGGGATCTTAAGAAGAAATTGAAATTCAGGGACTCTTGCTTCATTGGTGTCTAATTACTCTGAATCAAATTCGATGCAAATCTGAAATATTTGAATTTTAAAATCAAAAGTTTTGCCCACGTTATGCTTGCTAAACCCATTTAAAATACTCTAAAGAAAGTCAAATTTGGTGAATATTTATTAATTGGTGTCTAATACCTATTGTTAAAATTTCACAAAAATCGAAGGTATCTGAATTTTCTCAAAGTGTTTCGACCCTCTTTTTACCCGCTTTGTATAGTACTAAAGTAAACTAAATATAGCTTACATTACGACCCCATATGCCGAGCAGCTGTATTCCAAAATTCATAATAATCAGTTAATTAGTTTAAGAGTGAATCCTGTACATACAAAAATATAAACATGTACACCCGCAGTATCTTAAATACCAAAACGGGATGATAATGACATACCTTACTTTATATAAATGGAAATACATTTCGATAAGACACACAAACTGATGTATGTGTTCTGTTCGGGGAATTAATGTTATTCATTCTGGGACAGGTATTCTTGTAGTGTTGATGACAAAGTTACTTTCAGTTGCTTGTTTCTTTCATTTTTGCAACCCAAAATCGAGATCTCTGAAGTATTACTGCCAAATCCTTTATTAGCCGTGACGTCGGTTAACTTTTAATTTCTTTGCAAAGGAATCAGGATTTCTTAAAATTGAACTAAACAATGTCCAAGTGACGAATAAGAGATTTATTAATTATTTGTTGAATTAGTAATCTAATAGTTTACTTTTTCACCTGTAACAACTATTTCATTTTTTTGTTTTTCACATTCAACAAAATTCGAATAAAAAATAATAATAAACTCCTAAAAAAGAAAAAATAATAATATTAGTGGTTAACCATTTGCTGAAATTTCAAAATCACTAAAGAACTGTGAATCCATAATTTGTGAATCTAGTGTTGCGAGTTCATGTTTTTTTTCATTTCCTTTTTCCTTTTATTTAACTTGTTCTTTTTTTTCTTTTTCTTTTTTATAACTTTTTTATTTGTTATTACTTTTTTACCTTTTTTCAAATTTTTTAAAAATTTTAACTTTTTGTTCCTTTCTTTTTTTAAACTTTTTTCTTTTTTTACCTTTTTCTGTTTTTATAACTTTTTTTTATTATATTTTTACTTTTTGAAATTTTAATTTCATTTTTACTTTTTATTTTTACTTTTAACTTAAAAGAATGTACTTTACTTTTTTTTCCTTTTTTCATTTGTTTCTCTTTTTTCTTTTGTTTCTCTTTCCTTTTTTCCGTTTTTTCTATTTTTCCTTTATGCCTTTTTTAAAAACTTTTTGAAAACTTTTATTTCCTTTTTTCTATGTTTCTTAAACTTTTAAATTTTTTATTAAAACTTATTTCAACGTTTTCTAACCTTTTTATTTCCTTTTTTTTACTGTAAATCTAACTTCAGCTAAACAATCTGCTGTTTGCCATTTTCTTTCTTTCCACGGATTGTTCTTAAACACGTGGCTGTGTCTGTTGTGACCGTGATAAGTAATTTGGTAGGATTTATGATTGTGTCTTGTTTCTACTTACATTACGAGTTACCATGACATTTTATCTACAGGATAATTTGGCTAGTCGTGGCTTCCAGATCCAGCCAATAGCCCAGTTCTCAAGCCAGCTGTCCAGTCAACCAGCCTTCTCCTCTGCACAGGTTAGTCCATGTTCCCCTGAAAATGGATCTCATTCCACACTCAGGTTGACTGACTAACACGGGGCAAATTAATGGCAGTCAACCCAGACCTCCAAGAAGGATTCTGTCTGGATGTCTCCTCCAAATTACTCTCTCTATGTTAAGTATGACATTGCTTTCTGGCAGACACGCGTTTTTGCATTAATTCATACTGTTATTAAACAAAACGGTTAATTATTATATCGGATTGCATTCATACAAAATTCACAAAACTAAAAATTATACTTTCCTAGGATTCGAAACTGCGTCTACAGCGGTAAAAATTCGACAGTCGATTCACCTGTATTATTTGGATGATTCGGACTACTGTTCTCATTTTGAATGTTAATATCACAACATTTCGGTCGATGTAACCTCTGACCGTCTTCATGCGCGTCTTGTCAAACTTGGGAATCTTTCTGTTGAACTCTCGAATCTTGACAGAATTTCCAACAGAACCCTTTATTTAATTCATGGAGGGTAACTTGCTCTCATACCGTTAACCATGACCCGGTAGAAGTCTTAAGTAATTCGTAATTATATTCTTAGTATCGCCCATACTGAGGATTGAACCTTCAACTTCCAGAAAACTGTCACTTAGAACTGATTATTACTCAGAACTTTTATCCATTACACCATGAATCCTTTGAAATTCTGTACAGATTCACAAGTTTGACAAAAAGATTACCAAGTTCGACAAGATGCACCTGAAGAAGGTCGGAGGTCACATCGACCGAAAAGCTGTGGGAATAACATATAAGATGAGAACAGTAGTCTGAATAATCAAAATTACCAATCCTCATCTAAAAAATTCCAAAACATTCGATTAACTCTTGGTTAATTGGTCAAATGGTGAAACTGATGTCAGCTAAAGGCGGTCCCACTTTGTATGCACAGGTCCAAATTCTGTGCGAATCTCATTTTTCTCTTTTTCAAATTTTCTGTTCCAAGTCCCCATAGATAAATTAACTATTTCATTTAATAATGGTATAACCTACACAAAAACGAGTGTCCACCAGAAAAGCAGCATTATACTTAACATAGTGTGGGGAATATATTCCATTGTTTACTTAATTCTCTTTATCTATAATGTATGTGTGTGTGTCTATCGTTATTATATTATGTGTGTTTATGATATCTCTGTGTATGTGTATATATACTTATGTATATACATCTGCACTCGTGAATAGCCAAGTATGCCTGATTTAGCTGCATACGTGTTTGCTTACTTACAAGTATGCAACCAAATTTGCATACATCTTTCTGGATACATTGACATATATATGCATGTACATGTAAATAGTCACATGTGTGAATATGTTTCTGTACTTGGGTATATATGTGTACAGACATGTATGTATATGTGTATATATATATATACATATACATAACTGTTGATGATCTTACACATTTACAGTGTATGTGTATATTATTGTAGACTGTATGTGTATTTATTTATATATGCATATACATGTCTATATGAACGAATATATGCATGTCTGATATTTATTTCTTATCCGTGTGTGTGTTCTTGTATCCTCGTTCATCCCCCACGTGTTGCTCTCCTGGCTGCTACTGCTGCTGCTGCTACTATTGTTGCTGCTGCTTTTATGCTCTTATCTGTTGGCTACTGTTTGATAAGAAAATGTCTCGTCTTATTTCCAAAGGATTCTGATCTGAGAGGCATTCTGTCTTAACCCCTTCCACACACTCTCTTCTTGTCATAAGAATTGGGTGACATCAAGTCTCCCCAGATTTCCAGTACTCTCCACCTCTTTCGATAATCATTGCAAATTGTTTCGCGTCATAACAAGAGCTCTTTATTATTATTATTATTATTTATTTACTATGAGTTTCACATTATTAAAACAGCTGTTTACTACTGATTTCTCGCTGATAACAACCATTGTTTTTTTCTGGAATTTGAGTGGCAGATTATGATCCTTTACTCTTCATGACTATAATTATTATTTTTATACCTTTTTTCGGTATCTCCCTTTTGACAATCAAAATTCAACCTTTAAAAAAAAAAATTGCACGGAACATTTACATTATTAATGCAATATCAGATTCTGTTAAATATTTTATCAGGTACTTCCCAAAATACCCTCTTAATTCTTAGTTTTTACCATTGGTTATGAATTCATATGATTGGTTATGAATTCATATGATTGGTTATGGATTCATATGATTGGTTATGGATTCATATGATTGGTTATGGATTCATATGATTGGTTATAAATTCATATGATTAGTTATGGATTCATATGTATTGGTTATGGATTCATATGATTAGTTATGAATTCATATCATTGGTTATGGATTCATATCATTGGTTATGAATATGGATTCATATGATTGGTTATGGATTCATATGATTGGCTATGAATTCATATGATTGGCTATGAATTCATATGATTGGTTATGGATTCATATGTATTGGTTATAAATTCATATGATTAGTTATGGATTCATATGATTGATTGTGAATCCATATGTATTGGTTATGGATTCATATGATTGGTTATGTATTCATATGTATTGGTTATAAATTCATATGATTAGTTATGGATTCATATGTATTGGTTATAAATTCATATGATTAGTTATGGATTCATATGATTGATTGTGAATCCATATGTATTGGTTATGGATTCATATGATTGGTTATGTATTCATATGTATTGGTTATGGATTCATATGTATTGGTTATGATTTCATATAATTGGTTATGGATTCATATGATTGGCTATGGATTCATATGATTGGCTATAAATTCTTATGATTGGTTATGGATTCATATGTATTGGTTATGGATTCATATGATTGATTGTGAATCCATATGATTGGTTATAGATTCATATGTATTGGTTATGGATTCATATGATTGGTTATGGATTCATATGTATTGGTTATGGATTCATATGTATTGGTTGTGTATCCATATGATTTGTTATGGATTCATATAGTTGGTTATGAATTCATCTAATTCTATAATAAAATGTTCTATGCTATTGCGGTTCCTTAACTGCTCAGCCAACTTGTTTAAAAAAAATATTACTGTATCAGTTGGTTAATCAATTTTTGACAATAACTTTCCAGACTTGATACAAAGAAAAAAAGCAGACACCACATTTTAGCTTTGATTTCAAGTCAAATTTACCCATAATGCAGTGTTAGTTGGTCTCTTCCTCGTGTGCTAGAAAGAGATTTTACTAGTCCGGTCCATGGCTAGAGCCTAAACAGAAACTTCAGCAGTGCCATTATTTGCCTGCTGGCTTTGCCAAAATTTGTTGCATGATGTGCATTTGTTTCAGGGAATGAAGGGACTTTTTTGTTGTTGTCCACACAAGATGAGACCAAACAGAAATAATTTTTTTTTAGTTGTAATATACAAGATTTGTGTACGTTCTAATCCTTATTTTCGCTTCTATGTGGCAGTGTGGTATATGTTATAACCGAGTTATCTCACTGTTCGGGTGGAGTGGGACAGTGGCGTACAGAGGTCTGGTGATACCCGGGGCCAACTCCTTGATTGTATGCCCCAAAGATTCAAGTATAAATCCTAATACTGAGAAATATTATGAGTAAGGGAGATAGTTTGAATCTGATTGGATGCTTGGAATTACTGTCTCGTCGGCTCTCCACTCACTCTGCACACCACTGGTGGTGGTGAAGGATAATTGATTTCCTAAACTAGTTTAATTGGTGTGTATTCATCCATTTTTAAAACAGCCAAAATGAGGGTTGATTTTTTTTCTATTTTGAAAGAATCCATAACTATCTTATTGTAATTTATTCTCTTGACATTCATTCTTGTAGCATTTGTAAGAACAAAATCCAATGTTTGCTTTTTATTTCAATGTAGATTTGTTTAATTATCAAATATTGGAGAGTAAAGCACTTGGCACAATGTTGTAAAGCTTGTTATTATTTACAAACATTAAAAAAGGTTTACGGAAACATGGAATGTGACACACAATATACAATGGAAAGAACAAATATTGATACAAAAATAAGAACATATCACCGCTCTAAAACAATTGATAAAATAACAAATGTTACCAGGGTTGTAGATAGTTAATTTCTTGATTATTTCTGGATATCTGTTGGTTTTATGATTAATTCGTGATTGGCCTCCAACATGCATGTCATTCACGATTTGCCTTCAGAATGCACATTATTCACAATTAGCCTTCAGAATGCACGTCATTCAAGATTGTCCACCAGAATACACATCATTCACTTTTGCCCTTCAGAATGCACGTCATTCACGATTGCCTCTAGAATGCGCGTCGTTCATGATTGGCTTCTAGAATGCGCGTCGTTCACGATTGGCTTCTAGAATGCGTGTCATTCACGATTGGCTTCTAGAATGCGCGTCATTCACGATTGGCTTCTAGAATGCGCGTCATTCACGATTGGCCTTCAGAATGCGCGTCATTCACGATTGGCCTTCAGAATGCGCGTCATTCACGATTGGCCTTCAGAATACAGGTCATTCACGATTGGCCTCTAGAATGCGCGTCATTCACGATTGGCCTCTAGAATGCGCGTCATTCACGATTGGCCTCTAGAATGCGCGTCATTCACGATTGGCCTCCAGAATGCGCGTCATTCACGATTGGCCTCCAGAATGCGCGTCATTCACGATTGGCCTCCAGAATGCGCGTCATTCACGATTGGCCTCTAGAATGCGCGTCATTCACGATTGGCCTCCAGAATGCGCGTCATTCACGATTGGCCTCTAGAATGCGCGTCATTCACGATTGGCCTCCAGAATGCGCGTCATTCACGATTGGCCTCCAGAATGCGCGTCATTCACGATTGGCCTCCAGAATGCGCGTCATTCACGATTGGCCTCCAGAATGCGCGTCATTCACGATTGGCCTCCAGAATGCGCGTCATTCACGATTGGCCTCCAGAATGCGCGTCATTCACGATTGGCCTCTAGAATTCCCGTCATATAGATTGACCTCTAGGATTCAAGTTATTCACGATTGACTTTCAGAATGTGCTTCATATGATTAATGAATAGAGAATAAATGTAATTTTGTTCGATAAATTACAAAATAAATTGGAATCAAACAAATTATTGTTTTGAAAAGCAGTTAAAATGTCTATTTCCAAAGGCAAATTTACCTTTCATATCAGAATTTATTTTTGTTTCGAAAGTTGATGATTGAATCTCATCTTTCATAGTTTTTGCTTTTCTATCATCTTATACATCACCCGACTCTATCCCTCCCTCTCTCTCTCTCTCTCAGTATCTCTCTCTCTCTCCCTGCCGATATTGGTATTGATAGATGTCTGTTATTCCGTTGTTCTTTGTATTCAAATGCTTGAACAGATCTTATTTTTATGTTTTCTTTTCTTTTAAAATTTATCTCTAAAATGTGAAATAATTAATCTTTTTTTTTCTTTTTTTTTTGATCAATCGAAGGAAAAAGACTGATTTTATTTTGTCCTTTATGTTTGCAAATGTCTTTAAATGCATTTTTGAATTGTAACAATGAAATTGACACGAATCAATTGATGATTGTTTTGTTTTTTAATGTTTGGATTTCTTTGATATTTTACATGCTTTCTTTTTCTTCCTACGGAATGCTTCCTTTTTTTTGTTGTGTACGAAAATGAACTTCTTCATTATTAACCTTTTTTTTGTGATGTACAATGTATTATATTTGCTTCAAGAATATTTTGCAAAAACGACAAATTATTTATTCTGATATTATTGAAGAGTTTCTGAAACTCCCACACTCTTTGTTTACATTCAACACAAGAAATTGCAGTGATAAATTGCCTCTCGGTGACTTGTGTCTGGTGTGATGATAACTAACAGTTGTTCTTACCTTAAAACACACGGCATATTGCATTAGCATTTTTTACCAAAGAAGGCGAAACTAATCCAACTTAAATTTTTTAAAGAAAGTTATGGTAATCATTACTAATACCGATATGAATTATCTTAAAAGAAAAACCGTTGGGAAATTAGTTTAAAAATGTTTTTATTTTTCTTTACCTACGCATTTGTGACCTATATGCATTAAAAAAAATTGAATATATAAAAGAAGTTTCAAGTCAATTTGTTGTACCGTACATAGTGTTGAAGTTTGTAATCTACATTCACCCATTTTGAATCCGAGAAGACGAAGTTAGTACATAACCGGTGCATCTGAATTTTCAGACCATTAAATTAGATGTGGTTTACTCACTTCCGTTCCGGTTATGTATTTACTTCCTCTCCTCAGATTCAAAATGGCTGAAGTGGATTAAAAATGGTTTAACACATATAAGTCACAACGGAATAGGTAAATCAAAATAAATTGTTTTTAACTAATTTCCAATTGCATTTCCTTTAAAATAATTTATGTCAACTTTTGTAATTATTACTAATACTATGTGCATTGATTGGCTAGTCTGCCGAGGCTTGCTGTAATGAAAGACTAGGATAATTTTCGGCAGACACTCTCTTTTTCATATGTCACATAATGAATTGGTCGATTAAACAAAGTTTTCTTAGAATATGATTTTCGATGTTGGGTGAGAAGTTGTCTCCTGTAGACTGGTGTAAGGCTTTCATTTGATTACAAAAATGCTATCAGCGCAATACGCTAATGTCAATCGGTTTGGTATTCAGATTTGCCAATGCCACAAATGTTGCTGTAGCCGTCAATGATGTCATAAACCAAGTCTTGGACTCTGACAGATTTCCGATTCTTTTAGAGCCATTTCGTCGTTCTAGGATAGTGAAGATAAAAAAAATCCTGAGAGGATTCCAATATTTCATTTTGATCCCGAAAGATCTATGATGCCATGTGTTTGAATTCCTTTTCTTCAGCCAACATTGCTGACATTGTCAACGAGCACGGACCTGCTGCTAGACAATGTCTTTAAAACTTATTTACCCAAACAAGGGGCTACTGTGATTAGGGGCCAGATTTATAGGGGGCATTTTTAGTGAGAAGTTGGGAAGTAACAAGATGTTTGTTCACATTGCATTTAAATTTCTGCATGTTGGTAGAGTCAAGGGAACAGGGAGGGAATTCCAAAGGCAAGCAGTCGGAGGAAAGAAGCTAAGATAAAACAAATATCAGGTTATTTTGGACAAGTACATCTTTATCTCTGTATTTGTCAAGTCTTGTATAAAAAATGTCAAGTGGCCGACTATGATCAAGGACGACCCAAAGGCTCCCTTTTTATTGGCTACTACACCAAGATGTAGGGGAGGGTAGCACTCCTTTCCCATGATTACTTTATTTACCCTTGACTCTCATATAATGCCGAGTGTTTAGCAAAGGGCATAAAGTACCATTTTTTGAGTCTTTGGTATGAATCAACTGAGGATTGAACCCCGCTCTCCCAGCTCAGTAGCAGACACTGTTACAATTATACCAAATGTGTACTCGGCCTGAAATAACTGACTTTAATTAAGCAGCTTGGCAATTAGCTGTTGAGAGGCTGCCTATTTCTCCATGAAAAAAACTATTTTTCTCTCGTTTCTGCTGTGTGATAAGATAGATTCCCATTGAATCAGGTTCTCTCGCATCCTCTGTTGCTCAAATGAGAACAGATTTAGTCTTTGAAGCCACACTTTGCAAGTAAGTGTGGATAGTCCCATGACCATTCTAGTTGCCAACCATTGAACACACACAACTGGTATGGCCAATTCTGTAGGAGTATGCCATCCAAGCAACAAATCCTTATCTTCAAAAAGATATTGTACACCTTGTTGACAACTAGGATGGTGATGGGACTCTCCACACTTACCTACAAAGAGTGGCTTCGAAGACTAAATCTGTTCTCATTTGAGCAGCGCAGGATGTAAGAGAACCTGATTCTGGTGTACAACATCATCGATGCGAATCTATCTTTTGAAGAATTTTTCACCCCAGCACAAAGTCGTGGTCTCCCTGGACACCCACAGAAGATGTAACATCATCGTTTTTACATGAACAGAAGAAAGGCAGCATTTTCTGTTCATGTTTCTACTCTGTCGAACAGCCTTCCAGAGGAGGTCTTGACAATGCCTACTATATCCAGGTTCAAAGTGGCCTTAGACAAAAATTCAGGCTGTATAGAGATGTAAATATATTCTGTCTTTTTTACATGGCTTGTTGCACTTTGCTATTTAAAAAAAAATTTTTTTTGCCAATGAATTTGAATTTGAACTATTATCCCTATTGGGTGGGTTGAGTCGGTTCTTGCTGGGTTTTTTTGTTGTTTTTTTTTGCCAATGAATTTGAATTTGAACTATTATCCCTATTGGGTGGGTTGAGTCGGTTCTTGCTGTTGTTTTTTTAAATAACAAGTTGAAAGACAGCAAAACCTCATTTTCCATTTGTCTATAACTATTTAACCATATCGAGGTGAGAGTGTCCGAAAACTCCTACCATGTTGGCCACTTAAGTACTCTATAGACCTCATCCCTCCCCATAAAAAATAAATCTGGATTATTACTCTTGTGGCATGATTTTTTAATACAAGATTTTGGGAGCCTGAGTGGTAGGCATTCTTAGTCTCTCAGGGTGAACAGAATCTTTACATCCCAGATGTCGTGAAATAAACCACTAACAACTCAGTTTCTTCATCAAGACCATCTTTGACAACAGATGTGATAATTAATGAACCAAATCGAAGATGATTGACTTTTTCCATTTTTATTTCTGTCTTATGTGTGAGAGCTTCACTATTAATTTTGTTCTTTTTAAAAACAAATTATCCTTTTCTTTGAATTTCTTATTTTTGTTTTGTTGACTCTTAATAATTCTGAACATTTTGATTGATTTTAATTGGCTTCAAATTTACATTAAGAAATTCACTTGACATTGTAACAAATGCTATAATAGCAGCAACTGATGTAAGTTTAGAACTTTTCCGTTCATGTTTTATACTTTTTTGGAAGTTGACTCTGAGTGAGACGAAAGCTCAGGAGATAAAATTTCAAGACAACAACAACTTGACATTTGAAAATCTGTTAACTTTACACTTTGACTTGCATTTAACAGATTTTCTCTCTCCCACTATTTACCCTGACTCTCTCTCTCTCCCACTATTTACCCTGACTCTCTCTCTCTCCCACTATTTACCCTGACTCTCTCTCTCTCCCACTATTTACCCCGACTCTCTCTCTCTCTCCCACTATTTACCCCGACTCTCTCTCTCTCCCACTATTTACCCCGACTCTCTCTCTCTCTCTCTCCCACTATTTACCCTGACTCTCTCTCTCTCTCCCACTATTTACCCCGACTCTCTCTCTCTCCCACTATTTACCCCGACTCTCTCTCTCCCACTATTTACCCCGACTCTCTCTCTCCCACTATTTACCCCGACTCTCTCTCTCGCACTCTTTACCCCGACTTTCTCTTTCTCCCATTCTTTCTCTTTACCCCGACTCTCTCTCTCCTTTCTTACTCTCTACTCTGACTATCTCCTTTCTTCTTTCCTCAGACCATCTCTCTCCCCCCCTGACTCTCTCTTTTTCTCTTTTCCCTGACTCTCTTTTTCTCTATCTTTCGCCCAACTCTCTCTTTCTCTGTTTCCCCCCACTATCTCTTTTTCCACAGCTCTTAAGTTTATCCACTTTTTCATCTCTCTCCCTCATTTCTTTCCCCTGTCACACTTTCTTCTCTCTCCCTCTTTCTCCTTTCCCTCCCTCTTTCTCTTTTCCGCCCCTCTTTCTCCTCTCCCTCCTGCTTTCTCCTCTCTATCCCCTCTTTCTCCTCTCTATCCCCTCTTTCTCCTCTTTTTTGTCTTCCCTCTTTTCTCTTCCCTTTCTTTTCTCTTCCCTCTTCCTCTCATTCCTTCTTCCTCTCGTTCCTCCCTTTCTCTTCACCCTCTGCCCCTCCCTCTTTTTCCCCTTGTGAAGGGCCTCTGATTGGAAACGGTGTCAGAGTTGTGAACAATGCTTGAAGATGAAAAGCCAGCCTTATTTTGAATTTTGCAAGTATGAGGAATTATTTTTTTTCTAAATTTCCGGATAGTACGTTGTGCAGTATATTTCAGGGGAAATAACTTGAATATGGTTCAAGGGAGATAACTCTTGAATATTCTGACTCACTACATTTAAATGTTTTCTTTGAATTTTGTGAAGAAATTTTACCATTTCGTTTTGTTTTGCATTCTTTAATAACTAATTTTTTTTCTATTTATTCACTCGATCAAATTTTTATTATTTAATGATATTAAATGATCGAATGATTTTGTTAGTTGTTGTTTTTTTGTTGTTATATTTTAATCTATGATCAGCATTTTTCTTGAACTTTTTTCTTGATTTTAAAGATTTTTCAGTAAACATTTCCTTAAGAGTTAATATTTTTCTTTATTAAATCACAACAGTCAATTGAAGTTTTTATTGAAATTATTGTGATTTGTTCTTAATGCAGGCATTTTCTGAACTGATTTTGATTGGCTTAAAATTGCAATTCTGATTTATCTTTTCTTTTTTTTCTCCTCTTCCTTCTACTTATTCGTGCAGGACATATCAAAGGAAATTGAGAAAAACTTAACTCCGAAACAATGTGCAGCACTAGACTTGGCCCTGGACACCATAAAGAACTACTTCCATGCTGGTGGTCAAGGTTTAAAGAAAACCTTCTTGGATAAGAGCGCTGAACTCCAATCACTTCGCTACGCACTATCGTTATACACCCAGACAACTGACACCCTCATCAAGACATTTGTTAGTACGGAAACTCAACAAGGTATTTACAACAACTGTGCACCGTCTAATAGATAAAATAAAGTCAGTGGTTTTCTCTATTTTTTTTTTGTCATCGATAGCTTCCTTACAAAATCAATATTCCGTTAGTTCTTTAAGTGGATCGTTGTCAAGAACAATAAAATGTAGTTTGATTTAATTCTATCCAGAAAATACTTTGTCAAACTCAGAATTATTTTCAAATGGCCGCCATCTTAAAAAATGGACGTGAATCTGTATTCGTCCATGCAATATTTGATTGTGGCTTATTAGTTCTTTTAATGGATTATTGCAGCATGTTGTTAAGAACAATAAAATTGTACTTTGATTTAATTCTATCCAGAAAATAATGTGACTGGCTCGGTATTATATTTTCATCTGGACACCATTTTAACAAAAGGGATATAATTCTGAATTAATCAATGCAAAGTTACTTTCCTTTTCTTTGGAATAAATATAATAATATTTTGGAGAAAACAATGGCAAAGTTACCAGGCAACACCGGATATATACAGCTAGCTAGAGTGTTTGTTATGTGATAAAAGCTTATGTTTCTGTGAATTTGAATTGTGTATTCTGTTTTCTTTCCTAAAGATTTACCTGCACAAGAGGATCCAGTTGGAGAAGTTTCAATCCAGGTAGATTTATTCACTCATCCTGGAACTGGAGAGCACAAAGTCACTGTTAAAGGTAATACATTTTTTCTCTCATCAGTACAACAAGTTTGGTACTTATATCGATCTTGACCCAGCACCGTATCAAAATTGTCGTCTGGTACAAATCGGCTTGTCATCTCTCGGGCATTTGCGTAGGATAACCGAACGCTTCCGACAAGAAACTCATGGAAACTGGGTCAAGATCGATATAAGTACCACAAGTTTTAACATATCTTTTTCATATCAGCAAAATTAGAGACTGATGTGTAAAAATAATGCTAAAAACGGTATTTTCCACATAAGGCTAGAGTAGTAGAAAATTCCATTAGAAGATAACAGACTAGAGTTAGGGCTACATGTTTTCGACATGTAGTGGCTCAGCTGAGAAAATCTTTTTTCTGGACCATTGGAAAGAGTGGTGATGTTTGAGACGGATGCTTCCATTTTCCTACGGAGGATCGGTTGGGAGTATTATGTATGTATACTGAAAAAGAAACCCCGAAAACATTGTTAAACACCAAATGTATCGTGTGCTGTTGTCATGATTTATTAACTTTTACAACTGATGTTATTAAAAAGAAGATAGGTTCTACCAGATCAGGCTGTCTGAAAATTCATTTTTAATTCCTTAATTCACTCGTTGCTCTAAATTCGGCCCCGCTTTTATTAACGGCTGTGAAGATAGAAGTGTTTAGACATACAGAAAGCATAGGTAAAGGGGTGCAAGTGGTGCGTTAGTTACCGACGATGACTTATAGAAACGGCAGGCCGAGTTAAAATCCCATCATATCTAGTACATTCATTTATGCTGTTAAGAAATGAAACCTAATTGGAATTTCAGTCGCTAAAAACTATGATGAATACGCTATCGATTCAAGGCAGATCTACGACAGCATCTGTTCGAAGTATGTAGGCTGATGGGCAAGTTATGGTTCCTATTGCAATAACACAGATAAAGCAAGGGTTTTGGTTGTAAGGACTGTTGTAGTATGTCATCTGTGAGCCGATCCCTCCTCCTGACGGCTCTGTTACCCCCCCCCCCTCCCCTTCACTCTGATGCTACCAGGTCAGGCTGTCTGAAGATATCGGCTTCCTGACTTTAAATGCAGAAAACATTAATGTTATTGTTTTTTTTCCTTTCCATTTGCAAAACTCAACATGTTCTGCAAAGCCAAAAAAAAAACAAAAACATTTTTCCTCTACAAAACAACCAAACAAAACACCATGAATAAATATTTGAAGTTATAAAGAACTTGAAGCATAAAAACTTTTACCAGAATGACTGGATTTGGCATTAAATAACCTGAAAAGGGTTGATATGCCATAAAATAAAACAACAAAACCAAACCAACCAAAAAGAAGATGATGACGGCAATAAAAAAGACAGAACAAGTATGAAACCAATAAGACTCAAGCTGTCTACATGATTAGTCGGCATCCAGATAATCTGCTTGGAATGAGATTAAAGAATCGGTTTAATGTAACATTACACTTTGTATTGTGCATGTGTCTGTACATCGTTCTATGCTTATATACCAGAGACATAAAATAGGCTATGCTGATAACCCTGACTAAATACTAAAGATTGAAATATAAATGACTAGCTGGGTGATACTATGGAATGCCCCTCCACAACTTAGCTAAAAAAGGAATGACAATAAAAAGACATTAAAAACAATGGATCGATTGAACTCCACAGACCAGCGACGACATCACAATTAGCTGGCAGACAAGATGATGAATTTGAAAGATGTTGAAAAAAGGGCAGTTTTTCTGTTCCAGTGAGAGAAGTAGAGACAACAAAGTGAAGAAAAATAAAGAATGAAACCAGATAAGGAAGTAGAAGAGGGGATTAGATAGAGACTGGGAAAAGAAAGTGAAGAAAAAGGAGGCAGTTAGACTGAGGTGGTGAGAACGACGACAGAACTTGACTGAATAGGATTGCGGCGATAGACAACAGTCAGTTTCATCTGAGATTTAGAAGATTTTAGAAGGTGTTGTCTTTATTATGTATGTAAACTGTGGACTATGGCTTTGTGCTTCTGTGATCAACAACCCTAGAATCCAGATACGGCCCATAAGAAGAACTATAGCACATGCATTTGAGTTAGGAAACGTGTGCATAGTTGCACATAATTTGAGACGAGATCGACAGTTTTCTTGAACAGATAGTCTGTAAACGATAGTTTCTATTTAATCTATAGATTGGGGCTCGGACAGGTACTAGCACACAGAGTGGAGCTAGGAGTAGTGGTAATAAGAGTTGAGGTCATTTGGCATAATTTGGGTGACTGAAATAGAACTTAACCAATATTTAAATAATTTCTGTAAAAGCAAAGTATTATTAGCAGGGGTAGACGGACATAGGATTGTTTATTCAATCCCGGAAATGTTGGGTCTTCCTACTATTATATATATACTAGCGGAACCCGTCGCCTGGCGTTGCGCGGGAGAAAGTACTACCTATTGCATAAAAAAGAAACCGCCTATTGTTCTTCCCCCCCCTCTACCGTGTTGTTGAATGTTATAAATTAAAAAAAAAGAAAAGTAAAAGAATGCAGAATGGGATCGAACGCTGATACTGGCAATAATGGCGAAAATGAAACCTCCATTCTTAACCATTGCGCCACAGTTACAACTTGAAAAATATTTGTCAAAATAGGCCACTTAAGCTAAGCTTGTTTACTGGCAGGTTCTGGCGACGGAAAATAAATTTCTACAATGACACGGTTTAGGTCATTTATTTGAGAAGGGTTTAAAGGTATATGATTTTGAAACAATAAATGTGTCGGGTTCTAACAGTATCTTGGCGGCTATTGAATTAAGTATTTGAAAATATAAATGTGTCGAGGTCTAACAGTATTTTGGCGGCTATTGAATTAAGTAGGAAGTCGATTTAACGATGGAATTTTAGCCGTCATGTTTGAAGAATAAATGTTGCAGGAACTGTGTTCGTTAATGTCATTCGCTTGATTCCGGAATGAATGTAAATGTGGAAATATAACGTAATCTGATATTCGCGGAATATCATTGGATTCAACGGGAGCGGTCATTATTTGTTTGCGTATTGTTTTATATTATGTAGTAAATTAATACCAGGCAAATAATAAATAAGGACGGACTGTTTTGTGAAAAGTAAACTGTATTATTACTTCCCGGTGTCGATGAGTGTAGTCACAGTACACAAATGTTAGGGGGAAAAGTTTTTGCTACCACCTATATGGAGTTGGTTTTTCGGAGAGACGTTGATGGTGGGCCAAATGTAATATTGAGTGTTAGGTTGGGAAAAATAATAACAACTTTACTAAAACATGCTCGAGTGAATAAGTGTAGTATAGGGGTGAGTTTAGTAGCCTGCTTTGTGTATGGTTATTTTCCTATAGTCCGAGAACGTACAGGGGAAAAAACGTCTCTACTTTATATATTAGATATATATACTAGCGGAATATCTATCCCAGAACGGGTATAAGCAATATATGTAGCATTAGTTTTTAATTGTAATTTTGTTTTTTTGGGGGGAGGGGGGGTTGATGTTTCAAGCCCCCACCCTTCTAAATGTTAAAGTTTACAAAAAATAATAATCGGCCCATGTTACTCACAATGTTGCCTAGAATATGTATCCCATAATTCTATTTATTAGTTCAGGAGTGAATCCTATATATATATATATATATATATATATATATATATATATATATATATATATATATAGTCTAAAGAAGCTTTGAGTTATTTTAAACAAAAAGACAAAAAAAGGGAAAATGCAGTTTAAATTCCCAGAGAAACTAACTAAATCCCAAATATTCCAGACTTAACATTCGTTGGAAAATTCATAAATAAATAAAAATATATAATAGTAAGTAAATAAAATAAAAAGGGGGATTAAGTATCTAACAGTGAACCAAAAACAGGAGACCTTAACGTAAGCATCTAATATTAACACGGGGATCATCAGCTGTTTACCATGTAACTGTTTCAGAGATTTAAAAACAGGACAGTTATAATATGCATGGCTCTCCAATGGTACTGATCAAACTACCATTTCCCCAATAACCAAGTGTCGAAATAATTCAGCTTAAAATTTCACTTATATATACATACATAAATAAATAATAATAATAATCAAATAATAATAATAATATGCTACCCTTAAGTCTACCGTGTGATATGGTAATTTGCATATCAAATAAAATTCATTATAACAATAGTAATACTAGTAATAGTAATAATAATAATAATAATAATAATAATAATACTATCTAAACACTACACCCAAGAACTATTCTGCGATATGGTAGCTAGAAATAAAATTATATAGAAATTAAAGTTGCATTTAAAAAAAAAAAAAAAAAAAAAAAGGCTTAAGTACCTCAGGTACCAGAAAATATATATATATATTATAAAATAATGTATTATGTATATATTTCTTGTTTCAGTGTTTACTTCAGCAGTGCTCAGTACCTAAGTAGAGCTTAGTAGTAGTAGTATTACTATAAAATAGACTTATAGTAAGTGACTTACAAAGAAACTTTCGTGTTCCATTACCAAAGGAAATATACATTCTTCATGAAATGTGACAGTTACAAGGCTGCCCTCCTATGTTATTGTTTAATCCTCACCTTCAATAGGCAGTGTTTCTGACAAAGGGGAAAGAATTGCTGTTTTCTAGGTACGCTGTTGTTTTGAGTGGGTGGTATGTGGAAATATTCTGTCATCTCTTTTTTGTGTTAATCATGTAAGTCATATTGAATTCGTGTGTAAATTTCCCAATTCTTTTTGTTTACAACTACACGCTTTTTGTTTCTCTCTCTCTCTTTTCAGTGGTTGCATGTAATGACCTCAAATGGCAAACGGCCAGTATGTTCCGCCCATTTGTTGAGGTTCATCTGATTGGGCCGCACCTCAGTGATAAAAAGAGGAAACATTCCACCAAGTCCAAAAGTAACAACTGGTCTCCCAAATTTAACGAAACCTTCCAGTTGTAAGTTAACATCCTTACTTTTAGTCTCTTTTTTTCATCAATGTTTTTTTTTAATTTTTGTAAGAACACTTGAAGAATACCCGTCCCAGGATGGGTAAAATAAATTTTCCGAGCAGAACAGTGTTGCACCAATTTTATTCTCCCTTACTAATATCAAAATCAAGATATAATAATACTAAACCTTATGTCTAGAATCCTTATTCTAATTTTGGTCAAAATCCATTACATGATTTTGATTCTAGAAAATGTCTTAATTAAAGGCTTAAGAAGAAATTTAAATTCAGGGAATCTTGCTTAATTAGTGTCTAAGGCTTTTTTTTTCATTTTTATTCTTAATGCCACCAAACAAGTTCATAGTATTTCAAACTTTTCATGTTGGGATTAAAAAAAGGGCACTTAAAGATTCTATTTCTTTTACGAAATATTTTTGGCATAAAAATCAAAATTTAAAAATGATCAAGAAAAATGTTTTTCTCTTTTCTCCTTAGTTTTGCATTTTTTGTAAAATGTGGAATACATGTGAACTTGTGTTTGTGGCCGTCACTGCACAGATCGTGATCGTCCGCTCATCCGAATCTGGGGCTTGATTTCGACACTGGCCATAGGATCAATTCTGTGGTCCTGGTCAGTGCTGTAACAAAGAGATCTTACAACAATTCTGAGTTTTAAAACAATAACAATATTTGGGGAACTTAAAATGATAGTTGATTTTTTGACAGACGACAAATTTGCAATCGGAACAATAGTCCTTCATACCAAACTCAAAATGACAGCCCTGTGAGACTGGGTCGAAAGACTCATCTGTTTCTAAAACTGACAGAAACCAAAAATCTCACTCTGTCTGTCTTTCCCAAAATATAGATATCAATTGGACCACACCACGAGACCACTCAAGATTTATCAACTGGTTATCTATGGACATAAAAACTGACTAACCAGGGTGTCGATTATCTGGATCGGACATAACTTCTGTGGGATCTCGTTGTTCGCTTTCTCAGCATAAACCCTCGTTTTCAAGAAGCCATTATTTGTTTAAAGAGGCTAACCAATTTCTAGGGTGGTCTGCTCTCTTAGCTAAATATTTTTCCCATTGCTGGCCTGCTGTTTGTAACATGCATCTATACACCCCACTAAACATACAGTATTGTTCTATATGTATTCATATGGTATAAGTTTGATTAAATTTAAAAATCCAGAAATTTTCATTTAAAATTAGATTACGTAAGAATAGGAAATTTCCACTAAAGATTAAGGTTAGGATTTAAGTTATTAAAACTCTGGGGGTATGTGAATGTGTGTCCGTGTGCATTCACTGCAGAGGCCGTGATTGTCCACTTGTCATCATCTGAATTCCGACACGGGTTGCAGTGTCAGTGATGTCTCACTACTGTAACAAAAGGATTCTCCCTCCAAACAAAACCACAACTCCAAAACATGTAACAATGTTTTATTTTTAGAGGTTACAATGAGACTTGTCCACCGAATGACAGACTTGCAAAATGCACTCTGAGCTTGACCAAACCAAAACATGAGTCCAGCTTAGATATTCCGCTAGTATATATATAAAGATATTAGTAGTAGTAGTATGAAAATATATTTATGGCAAGCTACACAGAAACGTTTGTGTTTCATTCCTGAAGGAAATCATCAGGAATGTTTCTGCGTAGCTTACTTGCCATCAATATAGTTTCATACTACAACTACTACTATATATTATATGTATATATGCATATATTAGTTGTATATTGGTAAAACAGCAAAAAGTTATTTTCAAAAGGTAATAAACAAAACCAATCAGACGCCATTTTTATTTTTAAGGAACTTAAAGACTGTATCCAATCAAAGACAGTCTGCGATCAGTGCATACCTAAAGTTTATCTTATTAAATATTTGTGGCGGTGTCGAGTTGGAGAGTCACAGCGGATCCAACATAGGAAGTGTAAAGACTGTTACCTTCCTCTAAGTAAAGAGAACATATCAAAGAAGGACGAAATACTAAAATTGAAAAAATTAATTTAAAGGATAATTTTTGCTTTTGAAAACATGAACAAATATGTGGCGAAAAGAAGTGCGGAAACAGATTTTTGATGTAGTTTTTGTTTATTAGCCTATACTAAAATCGAAAAAATTGATTTAAAGAATAATTTTTCCTTTTGAAAACATGAACCAATGTGTGGCCAAAAGATGTGCAGAAACAGATTTTTAATATAGCTTTTGTTCATTAGCCTATTCCGAGAATTGAAAATCTCACTTAACTTTGTATGTAAGGTACTTATCTATTGTTTTTAAGTGACCATATCTCATGTATTATATCGTTTTACTATCTCTCTTCCTTTTGTCATTGTCTGTTTGTAGTATTATCGGTAACGAAGAAGAACCCGATGCATACGAACTGCACATCTGTATTAAAGATTACTGCTTTGCTCGGGAGGATCGTCAGATCGGGATAGCAGTGATGCAACTACGAGATATTTCTGAACAGGGCAGCTGTGCCTGCTGGTGTCCCCTGGGCAAACGTCTCAATTTGGACGAGACTGGATGGACCATTCTTCGCATTCTCTCCCAGAGAACCAACGATGAAGTTGCGAAGGAGTTTGTTAAACTCAAGTCAGAATGTCGACATCAGGAAGATGTCGGGTGAATTCAAGACAAAATTTTAGCCTGATTTAAAAAAGATTTTTTTAAAAAAAAAAGAAAGAAAAAAATGACGTTAAAGAAATGTATGGGTTTTTTCATATCAAAGTTATCACTTGAGCCTCTTCCCTTGTTTTAAAATGAAAAATGTGAAATGATAATGATAATTTTAATGATAATTATTATTGCCATCATCACAAATTGAAATGAACAAAAAAAAGCAAAATCTCGTTTTTTTTTTAATTGTTTTTGGTTTTGTTTTTTTTTACCTATTTGAAAAGTAAATGATTTAAAAATTCTAATAAACTTGAACAAATGATGTATGGAAAAAGAAATACAAACTAAATCTGAAATCCTTATACTAAAAACTACCAACAACAACAATAACAACAATAAGAAGCAGCATTATCCACTGCTTTTATTTTTAACTTCTAATTTTGGCTGTCTGTCAGACATACATTTTTGTCAGCGGCCATTTTGTCTAAGCAGAAAAACATAACTTTGATTTAAATGGGGGTTTTGTTTTTGTTATGGAAAATGTTATCTCTGAAAGCTGTAAAATTGGTGTCTACTATCATATATGATAGGTAATTTTTTACTTACTCACTGCAAAACGTGCGTTTTTATTAAACCTAATGACCCATAAATCTTTTCCATGTTCGCAAAATGTCAAGGTCCTCTGTTATCATTTTCCATTGGAACAACAATAAATGTTTGACCAAAAATAGATGGAGAGCAGGTGAAAAGAAAGATGGATAAATGTTGTGTTGCTAAGCAACTAGGGACACTGACTCAATCAAAGCTACCATTGAGTTATTGTTGATGTTACTCTATGTGGTGGTGGTGGTGGTGGTGATGGTGTCGTTGTCGTCGTTGTTGTTGTTGCTTTTTTGTTGACATCTTTGTTTTCATAAACATGATGTCAACAATTCCTTTTTCCATTTTTTTAATGAAATAATAAGAATTTTTAAATTGTTAAGAAAAAGTTGTGAAAATATGCATAACCAAAATCAAAAACGAAACGCATGAAATAAAATGCAGAAAAGGAAGCGCCTAAGATGAAATGAAAAATAAACTAACACGAAACGCATAAGATGAGATGACTCAAATAAAGCATATGAAACAAGGAAAAGATGCAAAAAGAATGTACTAAAGCAACAAAAGAAAAAGAAAGAAAAAATATGATTCGGACATTGTTACACAAGACAATGTTTCCACAGTTTGACAATAATTTATTTGGCATTCTTTTGTATGCTTGATCTTTGGTTTATTGTTAAAAGAATGTCTTTTTTCACAAGAGAAAAAAGAAATTCTTTGAATGAAGAATGAAGAATTTCAACTGCCAATTACTGAGATGATAATTGTTTATATCTGCTCAACAATGTCGCTCCTCTACATTACGAAAAAGAAAGAAAAGAAATGAGAAAACCCAAACGCCACAAAAAATTTCTTTGGGCTGTGGAGAATTTGCAGCTTTTCTATTATTGATTCCTTCTTTCCTTTTTGTTAGTCATTCGTTCTGTTTTTGACCAATTCTTAACTGTTTTCTTATCATTAATGTTACAAACATGATCTTTTTCATTCAGCCTTTTTATCATTTTCTACAGAAAAAGAAAGAAAAATCCTTCACTCTTTCCTCTTGCTTCAAAGAGATTTGTTTTAATGTCTGCCAATAGGCGGCGTGTCGTCAACCTTTTCAAATTCATTGAATATTGTTTATCCCAACATATCTACTTTTGTTCTGTTTAAGAAAAACAAAAGTCTCTTTCTTTATATATATTTTTTTTTGTTACAATATATTACATATATTTTCAAGAACAATCAAAGTGCTACTTTGATACAACACTTTTGGTATTACTGAGGCTTTTGTTGTGCACTATTATTATTATTATTATTATTATTATTATTGTTGTTGTTTATGATGATGTTGTTGTATGCCCACATGTCTGGCCTGCTGGCATAGCGGCTATTTGTTGCCATCTTACCCCAATGCTAACCCCAAAATAATAATTTCTTTTTCCTCATCCTGATGATCATTATCTTTTTCTTTTTTTTATATCTTAATTCAAAATATCCAAATCTCTAGCAAAAAAAAACCCTAAAAAAGCTGTTTTAAGATCAGACTAAAAAACGATTCCCCAGCCATCCTACAAAAAATAAAATATCTGATTTTATGGACACTTTAAGCTGTTGTAAGAACAAAACAATTATCAATCTCTAATATTTGTCTATGAAGAACATATAAATAATTTTCCATTTCTTTGAAATATTTCATTTTTTTAAACCCCAACGTATACAAATTCTGCTGAAAATGCTTAAAACGTTTTCAATAAAAACTGTATTATCAACCAGGAAAAAAGTAATCCCACGAACCTCAAGTAATTATTTCTTTTTGTTTTAAAGATTTTTTTCTACTTGGCTTTCCAAATATAAATATTTGATATTTAATTTTGAGCCCAACTGCCCTTCCTCAAATCTAAGTGTAGGATAGCTCAGATATCAAATTGTTCAACCATTGATGTCTGATGCCTGAGCTTTGCTTGTGTAACAGTCAACAGTCAGAAATGAAGAGTATATCATTTATTTTATGAAAAATGTCTCCTCCGTCTTTGATTGTTTGCCCCTATTCTGCATTTTTTATTTCACTGGATATTTGATGAGTCATTGTTAAAAGGGGTCTGTTATTTTTGGAACTCGTTGCCTTCCAAGAAGGGAGACATTGGTTTCTTCTTTTCATAAAATTTGGAAGTTGGAGGAAGTTTTAAGAAGAAAGAGCGAAGTAGAATGTAATTACTTAGCCCCAAACTCGTTTTGCTTGATCGCCAGTGTTGCATGTGAGGTTGAATGTTAAGTTAATCGATTTTCTTATTCTATCAGCATTTTAATAATCTTACAATTTCTATGAATTAACTGTTAAATTTATATTTACAGTTTTTGTATGCTGATTCATACATTCATGATCCGTTTTCATAACAACTAGACATAATAATCACATCTACAACATAAGCATTCAATAATTTCTATGCCAGTTTCATCAGTTTTTTTTAATTCTTATTATGCACTTATATGAGTAAGTCAACATCAAGATGATGACAACATTGCATCATATATATATTATATATATATATATATATATATATATATATATATATATATATATATATATATTAGATAATTTGGAAGGGTTTGGATTTATTGACTATAAACTCTCTAGTATTTCATGGTAAAAATACTAATGACCACCTGCTCAAAAGATGAGTCACAGCTCTGTTCATAGTTTCAAAGTGATGTTATTTTAAAGTTGTTCTCAGATCCAAACACAACCGAAATTGTGAAAAATAATTATAAATAAAACTGATTTTATACTTTTTCTTATAAAATACTTACATAGGCTGTAAGTATTTTCTTATTTCATATATTCACTCTTGCCAGAATACATTCTCTTCCCATGGTGCTTCCATATTAACTAAAAAAATTGGAGGTGCATATGATATTAAAATTATGCAATGGCTGCAATAGCAAAGGCTTAGATGCATATATAAATATGTAATTGATGGAATAGCAAAGAATGGGGTACATATGATAATATTAAAATATGCAATGGCTGGAATGGCAAAGATTGGGGTGCATATGATGATACTAAAATATGCAAAGGATGGAATAGCAAATGTTGGGGTACATATGATATTAAAATATGCAATGGGTGCAATAGCAAAGATTGGGGTGTGTGTGATGATATTAAACTATGCACTGGGCGGAATGCATATGATAATATTACGATATGCAATGGCTTGAATAGCAAAAACCTAACAGGCTGTATTCAAAATGGATTCAGTCAGACATTTTAAGTGGTGATCTTTTGAAAAGCAGTAATCATATTTTAATCATAAAACTCATCATGGAAATGTTTTCAATTCAGCCTTTTTCTTCAATCAGAAATGCAAACCTCCAACCTTTTCTTTTTTTAAAATGAAGCTTCAAAACAATGAAATAAACGTATCCTTCCCCTGCATTCTGGCCATTCTTGTGTTTTCATATACAAAGCCATTTCTTTTATTATAAAACACACACATTGAGAAACGAATGCAAACCAAAGAAACATATATTACTCTCCTGAGATTCTATGTAGATTGAAAATTTTTAGACAAAACACAGAAAAGGTATGATTTATACAAAACCAAAAAAATGTATTTGGTTTTCCCAATAGAAAACAATAGTATTTTTCTACTTTTACAAAAAAGCAAATGTAAAAATCTTCTTTTATTTCGTTAAATAAAAACAAGATTTTTGTTTTGTAGTTGTCATAAATAAGACCTTCATTATAACATTCCTTTACAACATCTGTATTCATTTAAATTGTCAGGAATAAAGTCTAAGACTCGCAAGATAAGTTTACCAAGCTTTATTAAGCAAAATACAAGCAGCGTTAGAATCGCATGTGCGATAGGTATCTCCAGTTCTGGCTAATGTTGTAATCTGGAAAAGGAACCATATGTCATAAAGGTGTGTCATAGTACATGTCTTATCTAGAAGGACAGTAATACTTTCTATTTATTTAGAATAGGAGAGTCATTAGCAATTGTAAACATTTAATTATGAAAAGCAAACAATTCTCTTATGCTGTTTGTATTTTTGGTTTTCATTTTTTCATTATCTAATCAATGTAAACAAATGTAAAAAAGCTGTTTATTGTTCTAGTGAAAAACAAGTTTTAAACATCAGCTTTCAAATCAATCATCTTCTATCTGACAAAACTTGATTCTTTTTTTTTTTTTTTTTTCACAATTTCTTCCATTCATAAAAAAAGCAAAACAAAAATTTTTTTAAACTCTTAAATCAGAATTCGTTTTGCTCTTGTTATTTATGTCATGTTTGTTAAAAAATATTAAATTTTTATTCTTGGATTTTTGCGAATATTTCTAAAATTAGATTATTTCACATGGAATTTAATTGTTGGTATATTTTTATTGAAACAAAAAAAAGAATGAAAAAAAAAAAAAAGAAAAAAAAAGAATCTCACAAAACTAGAACTGTTTAAGTTTTACATCTTGTGTATGCTTGCATCTCTTTCTTCCCAGATGTTGACTCTGATTAGTACTCACTTTATAATAAAATGCTTTCATATGTAAAAACATTTTCCCTAAACAACAATTGCTAATTTTATTCAATGTAGTTAGTTAAAACTTTTTACTTGTGTCGTCTGTATATGCTATGTACTGATCAGGTTGTTTTTCTTTGTTAATGTTATGAGTTGTTTAAAATAAACAACCGAATATTTATAAACTCTACCCATCCAAGATCGATAGTAGCTTTTCATATCAATAAAAGCAAAAAAAACTAAACGGTCAACGTGGACAAACTCCCCTCCCCCCCCCAAAAAAAAACCGAGCTGCAATAAGTGCTGAAGTTTTAATATAATCCTTTATTTATTTATTTTTACTAATTACAGCAATCAAAAAATGCTTTTATTAAGTAGATTTTATTAGTATAAATTCTGTTGGTATTTTCTCTTCCATTTTTTTTACTAACGTTGTTTTTGATTTAATCAAAATCTAGCAATATTTTTTTAAAATTATTATTACTTTTTTCTGAATCAATAAGTCATCTTCATGCATTTTCATAAGAAGCTTCCATAATTTCTGAACATTTTCTCTCAAATTTTGCCTTTTTCTTTTTTCAAATATTTCTACAAATCGGAATAAGACATGATTAAACTTAAATATCTACTAAGTTAATGAAGAGAAGATAACGTTTTCGTTTGTTTTACTAACCAACTAATGCATGGCAAATTTGATGAACAACTAAACGTGAGTGTTTTTTTTTGTTGTTGTTTTTCCCTACGTTTTCACTTTTTCGTTTGCCTTCGTCGTAATTTGAACGCCCTCAGTCTAATTATTGGTTGTGCCTCAATCCTATAGCCATTATTCAAGAAGCCAACAACATTCCCATAGATTCTTTTCGTTGAAAATATCTTCTCCCAGTTGCGTCACTATACTTTTCAGCCTCTCTGAACAAGGGACAAGAAATAAGCAAAACAAAGATCACTTCTCCTCTCGCGCCTCCCTTGTTATCCAAAATATTTTACTCTAAAAACCAAACAAAAGACACAATCGATAAGATGGGTTTACTCTGTGCACAGATCAATGTGTCTGTTTGAACTGTGATGAAATCAAAACCATGTTTCTTTTTTTTTATCCTCCCCCTACAAAATGACACATAATTTCATCAAAACATGTGGGGATAGCTTTCTTTTTATTTTGTCTTTCTTAGTTGTGGAAACAACCAGGTCTTTTTATTTTTTTGTTGCTGTTTAATGTCCTATACGCAATCGGTAGTCGATACTTCTAATTCCCCGTATTGATTGGTTGGGAGAGCAGACATAGAAGAGGGGGAGGAGCATGGTTGTTTTCCTGAGAAAAATCTGGATGCAAAATTCACTTGCCACAGTTTTTATACTTGTGGGCAGCTCTTATCTTCAGCAAGTCTTTCATCCTGATAAAATCAATAATCTATAAGTATCTGTGTGCTGTTTCCTTATTCCAAATGGATGAGTGTCACTCCTCACCTGATAATTATGATTCGGGGGGGGGGGGGTCCTTTATTAAGGGACTTTTTAATAGAATTTGGAACACAGCCATCAACATCTTATGTCTTTCATGTTGTAGATACCATGCAGTATGTGTGTGTGTGTGTGTGTGTGTTTAACAGCTATGAATCTAGTCATAAAAAGAGAAAATCCCTCCAAATAATTGGAGAGTGCTTTTATATATAAAGTATATTATTTCAATAGAATCAGTTCTATGGCAGTATGTATGGTAAAATAAAAACGTTTTGAAAAATCTTGGTTCTGTTGCTGCAATGGATGGTAAGAGTTCTTGCTCAGGAGTGGCTGCCGCCTACAAGATAATTGGGCAAGTCTTACACACGCACACAACTATAACATACATACAGGCATATATATATATATATATATATATATATATGGCATACTCACTGTGATGAATATTTGTCAAATGTCTTAATCGCTGAGAAATAGCCAGTGCTTTAAAACTGGTGAAAGTGCAGACTATATAACAGAAAGCTGACCAAATCATCCCAACCATGTTTTCGTTTCCTTCCTGGTCGCCATCTACATTCAACAAATTTAAATTCGTTTGCACTACTTGTTGTATTTAAAGAAAAATGTCAATCACTAGCAGAAATACTGGCACATCGTTGGGTCGTTTAATAGGTGTACAAATTCAGACTCCAAAATACTTGAATGCAATTTTTATAAAACTACTGCTCTGGTGTAACAAGAGTAAAGTTGCATAACTGAATTTGAAGGCTCTTAAAAGTTTTCAGTTTGTGCCGTTAAGCCCCTTTCCACCATGAGGACGGGGAGGGGGGGGGGGTAAAATAAGAGGTAAGCAAATTTAAGTGGAGTAAGGTCGTGTCCTTCGGGAACCCCCTAATATATAACTTAAAAACTTTGATGCACTACATCTTATCCACTACGTTAAACATTACTTGGTGCAGTGATATTTATTTCTATAGAAAACAGACAAATATATAGAGAGAAATATATTAAAGGATAATTTACTAGTAGATTTTTGTCTGTCAACAATTTGCCTTTGGAAAGCCCTTTTTAAGGAATTCAATAACACTTACCTTTTAATGTTTGTTAGTCGCTGATGAAGTCCATAATCTC
Organism: Sepiola atlantica; assembly: GCA_963556195.1. Classification (NCBI taxonomy): domain Eukaryota; kingdom Metazoa; phylum Mollusca; class Cephalopoda; order Sepiida; family Sepiolidae; genus Sepiola; species Sepiola atlantica. Next base: position 91,133,553 of record OY744520.1, on the reverse strand, counting down.
TTTAGCTGAAGCAGTTGAGTGTTGTCAAACTTGTGTTTCAAGATTTGCATTTTTCTCAAATCACGATGTTTTCAAATCAATTTTCGTCTCTGGACATTTTCGTTTTTCAAATTATTATACTTTATTACATTCTTGTTATTTCGATATAAAACTATTAGACATTGGAGAAAGAAACAGGAGAAATTAGAAAAGCTGATATAAACACGTTTTTTGTTCTGGGAAATTTGATTTTAATTAAGATTTAAACTTAACAAGTCATTTTAATTCTTTTTTTTTTTTTTTTAGAAAAATAAAAAATAAACTTGAAAATTCAAACGCGCGCACACACACTAAGTTTGTATATATGAAGAGAGAAAATCTTAACTGAAAAAATGTTTTTCTTATTCATATCTCCTAAAGATTTTCAGTGAATATTCTTAATAAAAATGCCCTCTTCTATCTAAAATGTTTACTTTGAGTTTTTGTCTATAAAAATTGGTTAAAATTGTTTTGTTTCGGATATTGTGAAATGCAAAGCTTTTGTCAGAAGAGATCAATCATATAAGAACTGAAAACTGTTGCATTTCCTTTCAAATTCCAGTGGCCATTTTAAAAACACTTCATATCATTTTTATTGGCACTTATTAAACTCGTTTTATAGAATTTACCTTTTTATTTCCTAAATATCAATTCCCCAAATGAAACCAAATACATTTTTATAAATCCTGCCTTTTTGACACCATTTCAAAAATTGTTCACTCTCAGGCCAGCCAAAAGAATGGAGAACAAATCACAACTTAGTCCATTCACTGTGTTCTTTTACAATTAAACTATCAATTTTGGATGTCTGTTTCTTTAAACATGAAAAAGAAAATGTTGCTAAAAATGTTATAACCAATTGTTTTGAGATGTTTGTATCGGGTTTTCGTTGCTAGTTTTATATCATTTCTGAAAGTTATCTACAAATTATAAGTTTTTCAACTTATCCTTAAAAAATATTGCATACATTCAAAAAAAATCCCATTCTATGAAGAAAAACACAACAAAAGAAAAACAAGGCCAGACACGAGTGGGAAAAATTTCGACATACGAAAGACAAAAAGCTTCAAATTTTCACTTGGAAAAAAATTATAAAATGTTCGGTTCACTTTTACAAAGTATTTTTTGTTCCAATTTTCAAGAATTGGTAATAATTCTATTTGATTGTGTATGGGCATTGGGATGTATGTATAATGAAGACATTTCTGTATGTGCTACATACACACACACACACATATATATATATATATATATATATATGCGTGTGTGTGATTCTTTTGTGTTTGTGTGTGTGTGTGTGTGATATACATGTCTCAAAATGGCAACAGATATTCTTGACATATTACAAAATTCCTCAAATTCATAATTACTTACACTTGCACCAATAATATACTTTTTTAGGTGTTAATTATAATTAAATACAATAATTAAACCTCCCCCCTACACACGCACTTTCTTTGGATAAAGAAAACTCATAAAATAAATTTTTCGGATACAAATAACCAATTTCGTTTATTTTTTATCATAATGGTTCTTCGTTAGCATTTATTCTTTTAAGATATTAATTTTTATCCTCTCCCCAATAATTTCCAACATTTCTTTTTTTTTTTTTTTTACCCCCCACTTCAGTGTTAGGAGGGAGGCCTATCAGGAATGAAGAGATTACTTTCTTACTCTTTGGTCTATCCCCACCCTCTATACCCCCATCCAACTCCACTGGGGGGTTAAAGTGTCAGTCAGCAGGTCAGACATTTGCTTTTGCAACTAGACAGGAGGTTCCAAACTCTGTAACTTGTCTCTTGTAAAAGTGCTCAACAGCAATTTTATTCTTCTTATTTTGTTATTTCAAAACTCTTAGCATCATCATACTGATCACCATCATCACCTGATCTTGGCTTTCCCATTCCCTTCCGAATACCCTTCGTTTTTAGCTTTTAGTAACTCTCTCTTTAACAACATACAAGCACACATACTGAACAGTCTCTCTCCCCCCCTCTCTCTCTCTCTCTCTCTCTCTCTCTCTCAATCTGTCCTTTTCTCTATATCTCTCTTTCACTCTCTCTCTCTCTCTAGATTCTCCTATTTTCAAATTATCATTTCTGTTGGCAATATTTATTTAGGGTGGAGCCTGTGTGAACTGTCTTTCTGTGTGGTTATTAAGATTAGAAGATGAGAATGTGGAACACAGGTTTGCCTTCTACCTACTATGTAGGTTGTTATATATATTTATGGACTGGAGAGTTAGAATCAGTACATTTTTTAGAATGACTTTTGTACATTTCGTAGAGTGATATTAATGCATATCTAATTTAGTTAGAATAACATATATATATATATATATATATATATATATATATATATATTCTGCAGATGGAATGTAAAAGCATGAGCAGTAATCAGTGTAGTGATATATGGGAGTGGGAGGAGATGAGTGTGAATGTTTTGTATAGGCAATAAAATCTAATAACTTTAAGTGGTAGGAGGTGAATATAAAAACGGTTAGTAACATTTTAATTTTCGCAGTTGGCCAGATGAGTACTTTCTTGAACTTAAACACAGACGTTTATTTGGAGCTAACTTGCCATAAGTATGTTTTTATACAAATATATATATATATTATATATATATATTGGTGGTTATTAACTCAGTCATGAGAAAGGGCATTCCCTGGAACAAATTCGTTTGGAAGCGCTCGAAAGGCTGCAAGCAGGAAGATGATCCTCCAGTTAACTGACACTTATGAAGAATTTGTAAATATATATATATATATATACCTGTATGCGTGCATACATATATGATATATATGCGTTTTAAGGTATATTGTGTACATTATTTAGTAAACTCAAATAAGTAAAAATCAAGAAAGAAACTGAAATCGACGTAGTGAAAATTAAAAAAAAAAAATGTGCTTTTCTGTTTTCTTTTTATTCCAATCCAACAATAAATGATGAGATATGCAAGGGAACAAAACCGGCTATTTTATTAAAAGTTCTCAAATGTAATCCTCCTTTTTCTCACCCCCCCCCCTTCATTGCCACATTGACCTCCTTCTGTGAATGTAAATGTTGATTTAGTGTATTTTCTCTTTATTTATCGGAATGATTGTTTCTTTTTTGCGCCTTTTTTTTTTTTTCTTTTTAAATAAGTTTTATAATTTTTCAAGATTTTCAAAGATTTCGTTCCACTACCCACTTTCAGGAAGAAAGAGAACTAAAAGAAAAAAAACCATTTTAATTTTCACCTTCTTTTTCTTTTTTTTATTACCTGCTCTCATATTCATCAAAAAGAAGACAAGACTGGAAGCAGCAAAACTTGATTCAAGAAATTACTGAAATCCCACAATGAGAAGAGCTGACAAAAAAAGACAGCTTTTCAAATTGTTCTTGAAATGTCAAAGCAAATTACAAGAATGTTGTTTCTTTTTTGCTGCCAATTGTCTTCAGAATTGGTTCTTATGACAGCCTTTCTCTGCAATTTTTATATGTTTTCTACAAAATCTAAAGAATAATTTACATGTCAAGTTTGAAATATATGCATGTCCAGAATATGAGACCTGGTAAAAAAAAAAGCAAAGAAATCTTAATTTATCTACTGACGCGATTACTTTTTTGTTTTAAACAGATTTTCTCGACCTTTTCGAAATCAGCTTCTGTATATTTTCTCATTCCTGTAGCAGCAGACTTTTTTGACCACTCGTGGATGGTGATGATGGTGATTCTTTTTCTTACAATGGAAATTTTACACTTTGTACAAATCTAAGCCACTCTTTCTGATATTCTTGCTATAGACATACATTCATACTTACATCATGAACATTTCCATACACACACACACACACACACAAGTGTGTCGGTCGAAAACGTGATGAATGAATTTTTAATGAAATCTGAAAGAATTGCAAGAAATTCAAATTTAAAAGAAAAGGAAGAGAAAGAGGAAATGCTTCTTTCTGACTTTTTCAAAAAACTAAAAACCAAAATGCATCTTCTTGTTCTAATTCAACGGAATCTGGAAGATGAAGAGTTCTAGAAGAAAAATCCTATTAAACCAACACATGTTCTATGTGATGTATGCAACTTTCTTGATCCGCGGGTTTGTCTGTCTTCGGTTTGTGGGGGTTTGGGAATCTTTGCAAAGAGTCGGAGGCTTTGGGAAAACTTGAACGAAATCATCTTTTTTTCCTTCTGTAAAGTGAGATTCTTGTGTAAATAATTTTGAGAAAAAAAAAAAAAAAAAAAAAAAACAAACAAAAAAAAATCGGAGGCCATCGAGGGGGGGAGTTAAAAGCTCTGTTGTTCGGATTCTTTTCCTGACCATCTCCTCTGCCTCTTCCTTCAAATTTTGTAAATATTTAAGAAAAAGAAAAAAAACTTTTTTCTGTTTAATTTCTTCCTCTCTTTTTTTTCCTTTCAATTTTAGAAGGGAAGAAAAAGTGAACTTAAAAACGAACAAAAATAATCACCAGATTTTCAAATCTTTCTTTTTCTCTCTCTCTCTCTCTCTTTTTCTTTCTCTCTCTCTGTCTTACCAAGGGAAAATCTCTCTTTGCTCACTCTCAGTATTGTCTTATAGAGAAATAAAAAATATATATTAGTAACAAATGGTGGTATTTTTAATCTTAACTTTATTACTTGTAGATGAGAATGATGGTGACTATTATTTGAATGATAATATATATATATATATTAAGTATATATGTATATATACAAAGTAACATATATATTCAATATTTTCTTCTTCCCTTTAACTGCTCTTGTGATATGAGCAGTTGACTTTCTTCATCTTTTGACCGTTCAGTCTCGCCCAAAATGGCCTCAAAACATACTCTGCTCTTTGCAACAGGTTCCTGCCTACATTCCACCTTTTTTATCTTTATTTTCTGTATCTTTTTTGTTTTTTGTTTTAATTTTGGCCAAAACCTGCCAAAAATGGTTTGAAAGAGAAATTTCAGAATCCGTAAACGTTACTTAAACTAAATCTTCTGTGGAAAGAATTGTTGAAATAATATTTGAAAAAATTATCAAGAGAAATAATAAACCTCTAAATTGTGACCAAACTTGACACACCCTTACATATACACACACACACACACACACTGACACGCAGTGTTTTTTTTTTTCACTTCTTCCATGCCAGACTTGCTTCCAATGATGATGGGAGTAGAAAAAAATAAAAATGCTATGATGAAGGAACCGTTGAATAAGGGATATTAAAAAAAAAACAAAATACTTTGTTGTTGTTCATTAGATTCTCTTGTGTAAATAAAATGAATGAATAAATAAAATTGAGTTTTCTTGTTCTTTTTTTTTCTTTTTTTCTGGTCTTTATTTTTTCTTAGATAGTGCCTGCATATGTTAGCTAGTATAACTATTAGCGACAATCTTTGGTGCTTATGCTGTTCAGTGGCCATATCAAAAAATTATTTTTTTATAAAAACAATATTCTATACTTATTCAGCGTTATATTCTTACTCACTGTACAAAAAAGTAGAAAAAATTATCCACTAGAACTTTAATTACAAGTATTTTTCCATTCTGCGTATCATAACAGCGATTCGTTTACTAAGCTTTCATCTTCTTTCTTAAGAAGATTTCAAGAGCAGATAATTCGAAATCTTCTTAAGAAAGAAGATGGAGGCTTAGTCAACGAATCGCTGTTATGATACGCAGAATGGAAAAATACTTGTAATTAAAGTTCTAGTGGATACTTTTTTCTACTTTTTACTTGGACAAATCTGGTGTGTTGTTGGAAACGGAAACATTCTGGCAAGGCATCACAAAGACTTCAAACGTTTCAGCTTTATTGTATCAGCTAAAATTTGTGAGGAAGGAAATCCATAGTGTTTGGTGAGATGTGACATCAGGCATACAACTAAGATGTGAGCCGGAGTAATTCTCGGTAGTTCGGATGAAATGGCTGAACTAATAACATATGTTAAATATGGTCTAACATTAAATAATTAAGCCATGAGCTTAAAATAAGTCTCTATCTCCCCTCCACCCTTTTGACCTTGCAGCTTTCTGGACGATCCTGGTGAATATTTCATCTTCCTGGATCTTGTTGAATTGATTAATTAAATAATTTAAGAAGTATGTGAGATGCCTTTTTGTTACACTAGTGAAATGCCAGTGAGAAGATGCATTACTTTGAGGTGATTGAAAAAGAACTGATTAAATGTTTTTTTTATGAAAAGGATTACAGTAAAACTCTTACGCTATGAACTTTTGATCTGTTCATTAAAAGATATGGAAAATGAGTATAGATTTGTTTGGCCAACTATACTAATATTTTGAGGATAATTAAAGAAATTATGTAAACAAAATGGATTTCTTAGAAAAATGACTATTGATCAGTGCAAATCGACATTAAATGCCTAAATATAAAACAAAATTGTTAATAGATGCTGCATGTATATCACTGCACTAAAATTATTGAATATCATCAATATTTTCAAAATCATTCCCGTTCAATGATTTCAGTGAGTCTTTTATGTTTTGGCGAAATTTGGATACTTTGTTCGGTTCCATTTTCTTAATGAACATTTTTCTTTGTAGAGCACGAGCCATCTCTATATTGTAGTTATTAAAGCAACTCTTTTCTTCCAAGAATGTTAGAAGTGATTCTGTATTTTTTCTGCGACTTTAAAAAGGGAGTACGTTAATTCTTATATCGATAAAAATATCTTTAAATATATTAATTTATAAAAATATATCAATTAACTTTATAATTTTTTTTTTAATTGCTAAGCTTAGTTCATAGCATAGGAAGCTCATATTTAATTTGGTTCAAACCGTAGGAAGTTCATAGCCTATGGAGTTCATAGCGTAGGAGTTTGACTGTACATAGTATTTGTTGTTGCTATTTGAGAGAATGTAACATCTCCACTTATTCAAGATGCATGTTCATTGTAATATTTGTTGTTGTGAAGATAATAGGCAGATAGTAGATGAACTGGGGTATTCTAGCTATGATTAGAGTGTAGTATCTGTTCTGTAATAGTATTTGTTCTGTAATGCTTTTAATGTGGGGTAAATACTTCTCCCCAAAACAGGGCACTCGAGATTGGAACACATTTTTTTAAATTACCTTAGTTTAGAAGGATTTCTCCTTCTCTTACTGACAATGACTAAACAGTTTCAAGTATTTATTCGAAAATAAATTTAAAATATATAATTCATATAAGATACTACACTTTGATCGTAACTCGAAGGCTGTGAATTACAGAAACGGAAACCAAAAAACACTTGCTGATTTATTTATGCTTTTCTTTGTACATTGTTGCATTTCATTTTTTTTGTAATTAACAGCAATTGAAAAAAAGCTGTTAAGAGTAGATGTTGCTATGGGCAGGATCGGAAGCTGCTGCTAGTCGTAGAGGGTAGGATCGCTGCTGCTTGTTATAGAGCTATTGTAAAAAATAAAATAACATTAAAAACACAAGTTGATATTTACCTTCCTCTCACCGCAGGGAAGATGTGACACAAAATCAGAAGGTGAAGATAGAAAGGCTAGTGCACAAGCGGCGTGCACTCTGGCTGCTCAAAAATTGCCTGAGCAGGCTCGTCGGTAATCCCCTGTAGAAACGACTCAGGCTTAGTTTATAGCTAATCTCCTGTCTCAAAGCAATAAGGTAAAGCCTGGGAGGGTGAACCTCCTAGGTCTGCACAGAACATACCTCGGTCTGACAAATTAATTTTATACTCAGGTAAGTTAAGTGTGCAAGCACTTGGGCCTCGAACATTCTTTAAAATTTACGGCAAATAAAGAAAAATCTGTGATTTCTCGAAGGCCCTAATTCATACAAATTTATGACTAAAATTATTTCTACCAATAATTTATTAATTGCAAACCAGTCTAAACTAATTTTATTGTTGTAGGGGCCAGTCACCTGGGTGATCGGTCTTACAACTAAGAAAGAGACACAGGCAAAAATACGGCAATGGCAAAGAAGAAATGACAGATGCAGGTTAATAGTGTAGGACTAGAGACCGTTTTTATTGTACCAAAAAGGTAAAAAAACATACAGCAAAGACTGGAGATATTGGAGAACGTCACTGGTTACTGGATAGCATGAAAAGGCAGGATGATGTTACTGGAAATTGGACAGCATGGATAGTGTCAGACAGGATTTGATGTGGATGTCAATGAGGCGCCCCAGGAAGATCAGTTCTGTATAGATGTGGCCAAGAGCTGAATCAGCCGGAGGACGTTGATGGGTATCAGAAAAGGCAGGACGTCAACAGGAGCAGGAGGACGTCAGCAAAAACAAGCTCCAGATGTTGATGATGCTTGGATCGGTTATTAGTTGCTGTGACGATGATGTTGATGATGACAGGTAGTCATTGTTGACCAGCTGTAGAAGGAGGTGAGAAGACTGCTGCTGTTGCTGCTTACTATCACTTTGTGGTAGAGAAAAAAAAATCATTCTGTCTGTCAGAGACCAAAAGGCTTTTGCTACCGCTACTGGATGTTGTTCTGGCAATGATGAAAGGACACTATAATGTATAGCAAAGATTTCTAGAGAAAGATGGAACACACAGTGTTTCATTGGGCATCGAGGCCAGGGACAAGGAACTCAAATGTGCAGCTGAGTTAAGAAATACTCTTATTATATACTGTATTGTCGACTGCTGATGGTACAACGTTTTCATGAGATCTGATTGGTTGGCTTGAGTTATGATTTGCGCAGAAAGAAAGAAAATGTGTTGGTTTCTGTCACACGGGCTAAAGTGTTCAAGTGTTAAACATCCAGTTCCTGTTTGGTTTTGTTGTAAACGGAGCTTGCACGACAATGGCTAAGTTGTTCAAGGATCAGACATCCGGTTTGTTAGGAGTGCTGAGTCATAAACAGAGTCGGAGTGACTAGGCCGTTTTCTTGGATAATTGATCGTATCAATTAGAAACGTTGTGGGGATGAGTATTGATTTACTCCTCTCCAGGAGTTAGGCACAAGGCCAGTTTTTATCTTACTCCCACAAGTAAGATGTGACCCAAGGTCGGGTCGGGAAAGTGGGGTTTAAAAATTGCCTGGGCAACCCTGGTGGGGGCGCCTCAGGCAGTAAGCAATAAACTTACTCTTCCCCAAAGAGGGGAGGCGAAGCCTGGGAGGGTGGACCTCCTAGAACTGCACAGGACAGACCCATTGACCGGCGTAAATCAAGACCCGAAGGCCAAGACAACACCAGTATGGGGTGCAGTATCCATCGGAACAGATACTACACTTTGATCTTAGCCAAAAGGCCAAGAAAACAAACAGATGTGCATCTATGTTGAAAGTGTATCCACAAAGACGGTCAAAGTGAGTAGTACAAGTGTTTCTGTATTTGATGCAAATTAGTGTTCACTGTGCTCACAGTCAGTAGTGCAAGTGAGTCTGCACTGTTGAAAATGTTGAGTGCAAGTGTATCTAATGTTGAAGAAATCTGTGATGCAAGTAAGTTTTTGTCAGTGTTGATTGTTGCATTGCAAGTGAATCTGCACTCTGGAAAGTGATGAGTGTAAGTGGGTCTGCACTTTTGTTGGTACGCATTGTCTACAAGTTAGTTTGCAAATTCGAAGAGATGAGTGCACAGTTGAAGGTGATGTGTGCATTTGCACAGTTGTTGATTGCGCTGTTAAGGTTGATGAGTCGTCTTGTAGAGTTAGTCAATCAGCATTCAATTGTCAGAATCGGTGGTGCACTATGGCCAACGTCAGGTCTGCATAGTTATGAGAGTGCAAGGTTCGCAAGTGGGTCTGCAGATTTGAAGAGACAAGTACAAATGGGTCTGTACTGTTGTTGGAGCATGGTCTTTCGAGTTGATGGTGTTCATTTTGGAGTGTTAATCAACAAACGTCCAGTTATTGAGTTATTTAGTAATGCATGTGCAGCTGTACTCGTTTTAAACTGGTGTGACTTTTTCCATAGTGTTGTTATTGATGACTTCGTTGGTCGAATTTCTAGGCATTTCTTGTACTGAATGAATGTCTGAGAAAGTTGGTTATTTTGTCGTTATTTGTCCTTGAAGGGTGATGATTTTTGCTGAGCCTTACTTTTAAGAAAAAGTATTAAGTCAATGACTCAGTAGTGTTGTCGCTCATTCTTGGCTTAGTTTTTTTAGATATTCAAAATACCGGTGATCAGATCTGAACAATCTGTCATCTTTGCCTGCGTCAATTACGTCGGGATCGCCATTTGTTACAGAGACCAATCACCTGAGTGATCGATCTTACAACTAAAAAAGATACACAGGCAAAAATACGTCAATGGCAAAGAAGAGATGACAAACGCAGGTGGATAGTGTAGAAATAAAGATTCTTTTTATTGCACCGAAAAGGTAAAAAATCATTGTGAAAGGGTGGAAGTACTGGGGGACGTTACTGATAATGGAATAAGTAAACTTGTTTCCCGTTGGCAAAAATGTGTTGATTCTAATGGTTCTTATTTTGATTAATAAAGTTTGGCATAAAAGAAGTTATCGTCTTTTGAAGTTGAACGTCAAAAAACGCCATTGTTTTTGCACCAACCCAATATACGCAATAATTTGTCGATGATAATATTATAATTATTAAGAAAATGAATTAAAACGATTTAATAAAAAAGGATAGCGTTTTAAAAACTTTCCTAGAATTTGATTTTCAAGATATATAATTTACATGAAAACTTCCGATTTAAACTTACAGTGTTAGTAAAACGTCTGATGTCCATGTGATGCTGAGAACAGATACTACACTTTGAAATATTTATTTTCCATGAAAGATAAAAATGAATTACATTTCATAAAAAATTAGGCACAAGGCCATCAAAATGTGGAGCATGGTGGGGTCAGTGGTCGATGCTAACTATCCTACTCTTAACTACACATATTCGGAGCCATTTGTCGAAGTACCGTTTCTTTTTCATTCTTTCTCTGTCTCATTTATCTCAGTCACCAAAATAACACATTTACTCTATGGACTTAACGATTCTTGGCCTTTTGGGTAAGATCAAAGTGTAGTATCTGTTCCGATGGCTACTGCACCCCATAGACTGGTATTGTCTTGGCCTTCGGGGCTTAATTTACGCCGGTCTATGGGTCTGTCTTGTGCAGTTCTAGGAGGTCATCCGCCCAAGCTTCGCCTCTCCTCTTTGGGGAGGAGTAAGTTTATTGCTTACAACCTGAGGCGCCCCTACCGGGAATGCCGACGGGGCTGCCCAGGCAATTTTTAAACCCCACTTTTCCGACCCGACCTTGGGTCACATCTTACTTGCGGGAGTAAGATAAAAACTGGCCTTGTGCCTAACTCCTGGAGAGGAGTAAATCAATACTCTATGGACTTAATCCTATTTAAAATATCCCCAATGGTTTTAAATTAAATTTTATTTAAAAAAGATATTCACAATAATATGAAACATGATCACCAAAAGGAAATAAAAATAAAGAAACCAAATAAAATGAGGTGCCTATTAGTAAGACCCTTTCAATCCTCTCTAAGTATAGACTCCAACAGAGACGGACCATTTCGGTTGCCTTTATCTGTTGGACTGAGTTATTATGTCTTGGGTAATCTTAGGAGGTCCACCCCTCTCGGGCCTTGCCTTCACTCTTTGGGAAGGGGTTGGTTTATTGCCAATTGCCTGAGGCGTCCCTACTGGGGAATGACAACGGGGCTGCCCAGGCTATTCTTAGAGGCCAGCCTGTTTACTCTGCCATGAACGCTTGCATTTTCTCCAACCTTCTTGGCCTTGTGCCGCATCATACTTACGTGGGAAGTCTGTAAATACTAGGAGGAAAAATCATTAGTTCGCCGTCAAAATCATGCCTGCCTTTTACGAAAAGAATTGGCTGACTATATTGGTAAGATGTTCCCAAATAATATTAGCAATCATAGAGATAATTACTGACTCACAGAATTACAGTATTAATTGGCTGAAGTTTTAGTCCATTTTATTTATATAAATATACGCCAGTTTTTACTTTTGTGTGACGATTCAGTTTGGCGCGATGGAAGTGAATAAAAGGGAACAGTGACAAGTGTGAGGCTTGTAGAGTGTTTTCTATATTTAATTTTAAATAGACGAAAATATATTAATTTTGTATAGACTACTGGTTAGAGACAACGAAAATAAAGTTAGGTAAGAAATGCGAAAGTTCAAAGTGTCCAAGGAAAGTTCTAAGGTGGAATAGATGATTTTTGTTTGTCGGTATGGAGAAACTGATTACACATGTTTGTTGCGCCTGTCGCCTCATGTGTTTATGTGTATGCAAATAAATATTAGCGATGGGACGATTCCAATATTTTCTACGATTTCGATACAACTACCGATTCCGATTCAAATAACAAAAGCGCGAGAACCAAAACAGCCACACCATAAAAGTAATCATCTGAGCTACTATAGACTCTCTATCGAAAGAGTTCATTAAATGGCGTCGATTTAAGTCCGTTTATATAGAAAATTTCCGATATTTAGAACTTTTTTTTATCGCAAACTTTTTACTAAAAAGAACAATGAGGTTAAAACACCAAAGTTATGTTAAAAAATAAAAAAATTTGTTTACATCAGTTTATTTTTGATATATAATTGTGCGCTGCAACAAAATCTATAAAAAATAGATATGTTCATTTTTTGTATCTCACCAACAAGTTATAAAAAAAACAATACACATTGGCAAACTTGTAGATAAATCAATTTCCTTTCGTGTGATAGGATTTTATGCATTTATAACGATATTATAGGGGTTGTTCCGACGAATCTGCTACCGGAGAGTTTGACCAAAAATAATTCTACCCAAAGAATTTGACTCACTCGATATATTTTTCTTAACCGTTAGGTTTGTTTTGCCAGATATTTTTGCATGAACTTTTAGAACATTGATTGGATATCTGACACTGAATAAATTTATTATTGATAAACAATTGCTTTATATCTTTCGACCATCTTATGAAATTTTTTTTCTGGATTAAAAATAAATTCATTAATTAAATATATATATATATATATATATATATATATATATATATATATATATATATATATATATATAAAGTTTCAACATATTGTCGATATTTTAAATAGGATGACCCCTAAAGTAAATGTGGTATTGTGGTGACTAGAAATGATTCTAGCTAATAGTTAGATAGATACTGTAAGACAGAGGATGACCAACGACCCCTACTTCCCCACACTTTTGATGATATTGTGCCATGTTATGTTATATTTCTTTAGCAAATAAATAATTCAAAGTGTAGTATATGTTCTGATACTAAACTTTATTTTTCCTGTCCTCGGTCAGTGAAAGAGGAATCATTCTAGACTGGAGCAATTTTAATTTTCTCCCAATTTAGAGTACCCCTTCTTGGAGAGCTGCATTCCCCACATAAAAAAACCGACCTCGTGTTTAACTCTGCCTCTGTGGGGAGACAAGTAAATTGTATGACACGTAATTAATAAAGCCCTTAACTAAATTACTCCCTTCCAAAATGAGATTCTACTTCTTTAGGCGATTACGTGTTAACATCCTGAAGAGCTTGACAGAAAAAAGAAAAAAATATTTTAGAATTTAGAGTGGAGAACCGTTTCGACTATAAATTTAAAGTAAAATGTTGCTTATTTCCGGGCTCTCTAAATTTTTTGAGCTGTTAATTGAATATTTGTTCACCACTAACCCTAACCCTAACCTGAAAAGGTCATAAACCAACATATAATCGCTTAAAAAATTGTCTCAACCCCACAAAAAAGTCATACAGAATTTATCTCGCATAAAAAAGATTTTATTAACTGTTCTTAGACACTAGAATAGCCCGAAAATGGGGCTCATTTTACGTTAAATTTTCATCTGAAACTGATCCATCACTCTAAATTGTAAAAGAATTGATTTTTTCCCCGACAAGTTATTCAGGGTGTTCACACATAATCGTCTAAAAAATCGTAATCGACAAAAAAAAGTAGAATCTCATTTTTGCTTCATCTACAACAACAACATAAACAATAGTAATAACAATAATAATAATACTTATAAGTTCTTTTTTATATAGTAAAAGAATCTACTTAACATATAGCAAAATAATCTACATTAAAATATAAGTTTAAATATGAAACAAAAATTAATATAAACATGTTAATAATTAATTTTTAATTCATAAAACAAATTTTAAATTTCTTTTCAATAGTTTAAAAAATACACGTTTACATTTTTATGTTGGCAAGAAATGTTTCAGTCTTTCACGTAGTCAGTGAAGGGAAAATTAACTGAATTACAAAACGGTTTCAATAATATTAATATCCAGAGAATCATTTTTATTGCCTTCTATTTCCATCTCCATCCACCTCTTATATATTTAGATTTTTTTTACAACCAGTTCACAGACAGGAAGCGCAAAATCAAAGAAGAACAAACGCCAAGGTACCGTCTCACGTAGAGTGGATAAAATCTTTAAATTCACTAATTCATTTATACCTAATTCAACCAAGCCCTTTAAAATGTTCGAAGTTGTTTTTCACACTTGTTGGCCACCTCTTGTCAGATTTGCCAATTCTGAAGGTGGGCTTTTTTCCCCAAAAGCCCACCGGACAAAAGCACACATTTCATTTTTTTTTACACAAGTAAAATAAATTTACATCGTATTTTCGATGTAATTATAATGTATAGATTTTAATTTTAAAAACAATAAATATTTATAATTTTGTTATTAGTACCAACTCTGGACAATTTCTATTTTTAAAGAATCGTTTTTAGAATCGGAAATTTGGCCCGAATTTTTCCGATTCCGATACCGATTCTGATCCCCCCACAAAATTGGATTTTTCTGATTCCCAATTCCGATAAATCGTCCCAACACTAGTATATGTATTTGCATGTATTTGTATGTATATGAGAGAGTGTGTGACTCTATGAACTTGTGTACATATAAGCTAGTGAGAGAGTGTGCGTATCTATGAACTGTGTACATGTGCGTTCATTAAACGGCGTGTGTGTGCTTCAAGTGGCACTGTGTTTAGTAGTCCGTAAAAGTCTCTCGTTGTGTGTGAACTGCTTGCTAGGAGTCCCTCCGCTAATGTGCGGAATAAGCTTTTAAAGACTTAGCCACGTGCGAAAAATACTGGCAAAAGGAGAGTGCAATCATTAATGTGATTATTGCTGGATTGTGACGAACGCAGGGGTGTTCTCTTTGAAAGGAAAAAACTGCACGAGATAGAATATGCTGTGTTTTGATTTTTATACGTGCTGGAATTCTTTGATTGGATGAATGGAATTGCTGATTAGAGATTTTTAATTATACGTAATATGTGACGTCAGAGAGACAACTGCTACTATAAAAAAACTTATGTTTTCCCTTTGTGTAAATGCAGATTAAGCAGGCGTTTACTAATCTCGCTCTCAGCCTTACGTACTCGGTTTGTCAACCGAGTTTCGGAAACAAGATTCGATTTGTTTTATATTTATACAAAATGTCTTTGTCAATTTATTTTGATACAGCTTTTCCTCAACAAATTTGGTGACCCCGACGTGGGAGAAACACCCTGACGTCTAAAAGCAGACAAAAACGCGAAGAATCACTTCACAGAAATGTATGTTCGCGTGTGTCACCGAAGCGTTACATGCGGAAATTGCAGATGGAGTGGAAGACTTAATGGAAAATCCATCAGATGATAAACCCTATCAAATCCTGAAAGAAGCAATCCTACTAAGGATTAAGAAGTCCGAAACTACTCGTCCAAATGAACTTTTTAATAACATCGAGATAGGCGATAGAAACCCTTCGCAACTACTCCGTTTCATGAAAAGTATCCTTGGAAAAAAGCAGATGGACGAGAGCATTTTACGACAACCCTGGCTGGATAAATTACCAGTGAATATGGCACAACTCATCAACTCATTTTGGCCAAGATCAAAGTGTAGTATCTGTTCTGATGGATACTACACCCTATAGACCGGTATCGTCTTGGCCTTCGGGTCTTGATTCCGCCGGTCTGTGGGGTTGTCCTGTGCAGTTCTAGGAGGGCCACTATCCCAGGCTTTGCCTCCCCTCTTTGGGGTGGAGTAAGTTATCGCTTACTGTCTGAGGCGCCCCTACCGGGGAATGCCGACGGGGTTGCCCAGGCATTTTTTTGTAGGCCAGAGTGCTCACCTTCTCGGGCGCTGGCTTTTCAAATCCCACTTTCCCGACCTTGTGTCACATCTTACCTTGAGGGAGGAAGATAAATAGCATAGCACAACTCATCATCATATTTTCAGACAAGAAAACACTGCAAGAGCAAGCCACAATAGCAGACAAAATTCGCGGATACTATCAGCACGGTGAACGTAAACGGAAATGCCGAAATTGGCGAACTGAAAACAGCAGTTACAAGTCTAACCGAAAGACTTAACAAGGCACTTAACGAAAAACGGCACAGATCGTCGTTGAGGAGCAGAAATTGTCAGAGACGATTCTCGCATAGGGCCAGATCAAGTTCAAACGGAAAGTGGTGCTGGTATCACAGGAGGTTCCGGGAGAAATTGTATAAATGTGTACCAGCGTCTTCGTCTGAATAAAAGAACCATTTAAACGAGCACACCGGCGAGTAAGGGTGCATACCTTCACCGGATACAAACCAAACGGGCGCCTACATTTTCTGTTAGGGAGAAATTCGCAGAGAAAGTTCTTGATTGACACCGGCGCTGCAATCAGCGTAATTCCGCCCGAAAAAAGCATAAACCGGCCACACGAAATTATTCGTTAAAGGCTGCAAACGGTAGCAGTATTGAAACATACGGCTCGGTTTCACTAACGCTGCTACGCCTCAGTATGAAAAAAGAATATCTTTAGGTGGATTTGCATAGTAGCGGACGGTAAACTGCCCACCTTAAGTGCAGATTTTTTAACGTATTACAATATCAGTGAACTTGAAGAAACAACGTCTAATGCACCAACAAACTTATCTCTCAGTGAAAGGAAATATTTCCGGCATTCAGACATCTGTTATTAGAATCGCGTTGCCACAGAACTTCCACTACGCAAACAAACTTAATTAATGAAATTCCCCGGATTAAGCAAACCTTTTTCCCACACTGATGAAATTAAGCATCAAGTGAAACACCACATCACGACAACGGCGCACCGGTCCACGCGAAACCAAAACGAATGAGCCCAGAAAAAAACCCTAAAATAGCAAGAGCGGAATTTCAGCACATGCTAGATTTGAGCATCATACAACCTTCTAACAGCCTAAGCTCATCACCGTTACATATGGTCCCCAAAATATGTGGAAACGACTGGAAACCGTGTGGCGACTACCGCGCGTTTAACGTGGCTTCAACACCTGACACTACATATCCACGATTTTTCATCGTCACTATCCGGAACTACTATCTTCTCAAGAATAGATCTCATTAGAGCTTATTACCAGATACCCGTCGCTGAGGAAAACATATCGAAAACGGCAATTTGTACTCCGTTCGGTCCTTTTAGCGTTTGCACGTTTACCCTTCGGTCTGAGAAACGTAGCACAAGCTTTTCAAAGATTAATTGACGAAGTATTACGAGGATTGCTGTTCGTTTTCGCGTATATTGACGACATTCTAATTGCCAGTAACTCGTCAAGCGGACATTTAGATCACTCCAAGGAAGTGTTAAGACGATTGGATTTTTACGGTTTGAAAATAAACTCTACGAAATGCGAATTCGGTGAAAAATCACTGAACTTTTAGGACATCGGATTGATAGCTCTGGAATAATACCTTTGCCCGAAAAAGTAGCAGCTATCAAAAGTCTTCCAATTCTCAATTGCGTGAAACAATTACGACGGTTCATAGGGGTTATAAACTTCTATAGGAGATTCATTCCTAACTGCTCCAAAAGCTAATCGAAATTAATAGACCTTTTAAAAACAAATTATTAAGCTTTTATAGTAGCAGTCGTCTCTCTGACGTCACGAGGGTTCGGGTTCTCGCCTGTCGCTGCTGCTTCCACAAATATGAACATTATTTACTAAAACAGGTGTGAGGTTACATCGGCCGAAACGTTGTGAGAATAACATCCAAGTTGAGTACGAATAATCCAAATAATCCAAATAGTAACCTTTTTAAAATAATGTCACTTGTCGACTGAAGAAGATCGAATGCTACATCGGCCGAAACGTTGTGAGAACAACATACCAGTTGAGACTAATAGTAGTAGTACTAGTCATACAATAGTCACCACCTCCTCCATCTAAAAACTGCACCTTTTGAATCATCCAAGCGATACTTTTTATTTTATTTTATTGCGCTTTCATTTCACTTGGGTGAGGATGGAAGAGTTTACTAACCGTTTGAAAATTAAACAGCAACTTAAAGAATGTAGGTTTATTTTATAAAAAACATACTCTAAATCAGCGTCGGTTTTACAGGGTCTCCAATACTATGGGTCCCAAAGAGAATCTCTTATATTTTTAATCTGATAGCCATGATTTACAATGAAGTTTTGCTATTTGAACTTGACAATCTAAACATAAATATGATTACAAAGTCTTCTCGGCCATCTTTAAGTTATTTTCAAATGATTTGAGATTAAATTTGAATACTATAATTTATCAAAAGTTTACGTCCTACAAAAATCTATCTAAAATAAAGGGCCTGCATTACTTTTATCAGTTGCATAAGTGTCCTTAATTCTATGTATATGTCTGTAGGACATACACTTGGAATAAATAATATCATACGATTGTTATTACTTATTACTATTTTTTCTAATAAAACAGAAAGGGGTGTTTCTAAATTTTTAAAATGAGGATTGATAATTTGGATTATTTGGATTATTCGGATTACTGTTCAAATCTTGAGTGTTATTCTCACAACGTTTCGGCCGATGTAACCCCGACTTTCTTCAGGTTTATCTTGTCGAACTCGGGAATCTTTCTGTCGTAACGGATAAAGCACTAAGTAAAATTCAGTTGTAAGTGACACTTTTCTAGAGGGTGAAGGTTCAATCCTCAGTACGGGCGATACTAAGAATACAATTGCGAAGTACTTAAGACTTCTACGAGTCGTGGCTGACGAGACGAGGCATGTTACCCCGTGGATTAAATAAAGGGTTCCGTTTGAAGTTCCGTACAAATTCTTGAGTTCGACATAAATATTCCCGAGTTCTACAAGATACACTTGAAGAAGGTCGGAGGTTACATCGGCCGAAACGTTGTGGAAATAACACTCAAGATTAGAACAATAATCCAAATAATCCAAAGAAAGCGGTGTCTGTAAACAAATATATGTGTGTTTAAAAATATATAAAGAAAAAGAAAATGTTATCTTTATATTTTATACTAGCAGGGCTACCCGGCGTTGCCCGGGAGCCTAAAAAATAGAATAGGTTAAAAAGTGTGTGTAACAGCATTATATTAAAACTTCTATTATTCCTCTCTCTCAATCCGTCTATCTTTCTCTCTTTCACACCCGCCCAGCCTATTCATCTCTCTTAGTTTAATGTATTGAACATAATAATAATGCAAGTCATTCATCTGAGCTTTCAGTTTTAAAGTTAATGAAATTTATATTTGTTTTTATTTCTTCCCGGGTAACGTCGAGATTTTTATCCCCCCTTTAATAATATAATGAAACCTATATTTATTTTAGTATATTCCCGGGCAACGCTGAGTTTCTTGTCTTCCTCATTCTCCATAAAGCATATACCACATAGGAAATCCACTACTGTATTATTGCACACACCTGCTATATCTAGGATATTGAGCACTGACTCTGGAGCAACACAGAATACCTTTTCTGGTATAAAATAGTATAACAAAATACAGTGAACATATTTCTACCGGGCAACATCGTGTTTGAAAACAGCTTCTCTATTTAGGATTGCTCTATCTAGGAGATAGATGAATCCCGGGCAATACCGAGTAAAAACATCTGTTCTAACTATGATATTGAACACTTTGGATCAACTTACAAAATATAATACTGTATTATTACTACTACGGTTCCCGGGCAACATTGAGTGTACAAAAGACAGTGAAGTTCTTTCTACCGGGCAACGCTGCGTTTAAACACACCTGCTCTATCTAGGATGTTAAGTACTTTTAGATTAGTATATACCACTTATCAAATGTAATACTGCAATATTACATTCATTGCTCCCGTTTAGAGTGCTACACAAACCACCCAAATAAAATTAAGGATGCCCCCAGAGAACTAATAACACCTCCATTTTGAGTTTATTGCCCCCCTTACTAGTCTGAAGAGAAGTTTAAGAAACGTTAAATAGAGATCCAGGAATACTTCCATTATCTTCCCCAGTTAATTTTACATGAGAATACAGTTTTAGATTTTATGTGGATTCTTTAACCTTTCTTTCATATAGGGTTGACACACAGACATTGAATGTTATATGTATATAGATTAGCAAAAAGCAACCCCGCCTCACTTCCTCGGGCAGCTATTAATTTGAAGGAGGCGTATAGTTAAAAAATATGTTTTTACTCAGAAAATTCCATAATTCTAACAACAAACTTTAGTAAATTTGCAGATTAAAACTCTAAAAATGATAAGATTCTATTTTTTAGGCGATTACATGTGAACACCATAAAAAAACTTGGCAGAAAGAAGAAAAAATGATACAGAAAAAAAACAATTATTTTAGAATTTAGTGTGAGAAATCAGTTTCCTATATAAATTTAACGTAAAATGATACTCCATTTATGAGTCATTCTAACTTATTAGGACATTAACTTATTTTTTTTTACAAATAACACTAAATCCGATTGGCAAGGTCATAAAACCACAGGTAATCGCCTAAAAAAGTAGACCCGCGAAAAAAAAAACCCAGTGCACAGAACTTATATTCCATGGCAAAAAATGGCTAACTGCTCTAAAACGCTTAAATGGCTCGAAAACGGGGGATCATTTTATGCTAAATTTATATGCAAAACGAATCCCCCTTTTAAATTCTGAAATAATTGTTTCTTTTGTTTTGTTTTTTTCCGTCAAGTTTTTTAGGTTGTTGTAAAATCTCATTTGTTTATTTAGCGGAGAGTGTTAATCTACAATAATACCCAATAATTAAAATTCCCTTAGTCTAGAAGGATTTCTCCTTCATCGACCGAGAATACAAAAGTTGAAGTGTAGTATCATCAGAACAGCTACTGTACTTTGTCCCTAGTCAAAAAGCCAAGGAAGAATTATCGGAGGGTGTTAATATATAATAACACCCAATAATACCAAACCTTTCATATTTATTTTATTTACGCTTTAAGAATTAAGGTATTTTATTAGTTATCTCATTTTAAAGAAGTTTAAAGAATTTAATTAACACGATAAAAGTAAGCACAAATAAATAAATCAATTGCTGAAAATTAAAAGAAAAAAAGGCAACTTTCTTAAGTGTCATGGGGGACTTAGTTAAAATATTTAAGATTAAAAAAAAATGGATAAATTTGCAGAGTAACACTTTCCGCTTAATGCATCCTCGCACTTAAAAACATGAGATTCTGCTTTTTTAGGCAATTACAAGTGAACAATTATTTCAGAATTTAACGTAAAATAATTCCACATTTTAGAGCCACTCTAGTTTTTAGAGCAGTTAACCAAATATTTTTACCCTTAACCATAAGTCAGAGTCGCAAGATCATAAAACCACACGGAATCGCCTAAAAAGTAGACCCCTACAAAAAACGTAAGGGGTTTAACTTCTACCGCAAAAATGAATTTGGTTAATTGCCCTAAAACGCTAGAATGGCATGAAAATGGGATCATTTTGCATTAAATTCATATACGAAACTGATCCCCTAACACTAAATCCTAAAATATTTTATTTTTGTTATTTTTTCTTCTTTCCGTCATGTACGTTTTAGTAATTTTGACAGATCAGTGCTGGGAAACTACTAAACTTTTGTTTTCATTTGTTTATTGACAAATGAAAACAATGTTTAGTAGTTTCCCTCCACTAGAAAAAAGGGAGGTTTGCAAACATTAAGCAATAAGTTTAACACACAGTATTGATACTTTTAATTACACTTTACAAAAAAAGCATATAATTTAATAATAAATAAAGTTATTTATTTTTCATAGAAAATGAAACAAAAACCAGGGAAATTAAATTAGTATTTTAATATTTCATATATAAATTATTATTGTCATTTCTGACGACCTAAAGTAAAATACCAACTGTTCACTTTTTATTTATAATAATTGTAAGATATCGTTTTTTCTCCAGTTGTTATTCTTTTTCAAAATTCAAACAACAATATCCAAAGCTAAAAATGAAACTATTATGATACTTTTTTTTTTATCAAAATGTATTTTTCATCTAGTTATCATTATCGAAGACATATCAGAAATTGCTTCGCTTTTATCCTGTATAATAATAGTAGTCCACCAGCTGTTACATATTTTCAAAGTCTTATTCACTCGTTTCTTTTCGCATTGCTTTTCTCTTTGTTCCTTCATCTGCTGCCACTAACTTTTTTACGCTAATGACATTTTTCTGTTTTTTCGAACTAACTTATTCACGAAGGACAGTCTTAGCAGACTCTATTTAAATATATTTATACATTCTTTGTCTAAACCTCTATTGTGAATGATAGTTTAATATTTTACTTAGCTTGTGCATAAGAGAGCTCCAGAAACTTACACACCATGTGCTATTTAAACGACTATAAAGCTTGATTTAAATATATTTATACATTCTTTGTCTAAACCTCTATTGTGAATGATAGTTTAATATTTTACTTAGCTAGTGCATAAAAGAGTTCCAGAAACTTACACACCATGTGCTATTTAAACGACTATAAAGCTTGATTTAAATATATTTATACATTCTTTGTCTAAACCTCTATTGTGAATGATAGTTTAATATTTTACTTAGCTTGTGCATAAAAGAGCTCCAGAAATTTACACACCATGTGCTATTTAAACGACTATGAAGCTTGATTTAAATATATTTATACATTCTTTGTCTAAACCTCTATTGTGAATGATAGTTTAATATTTTACTTAGCTAGTGCATAAAAGAGCTCCAGAAACTTACACACCATGTGCTATTTAAACGACTATAAAGCTTGATTTAAATATATTTATACATTCTTTGTCTAAACCTCTATTGTGAATGATAGTTTAATATTTTACTTAGCTAGTGCATAAAAGAGTTCCAGAAACTTACACACCATGTGCTATTTAAACGACTATAAAGCTTGATACATTTTTGTATGCTCCATCTCTATTGGTTTTGTTCTTCTGTTTCACGGCATATAAACACGGTAAAGAATTTTAGGCAAGGGTGCATTATAGTTAATGAGATAAAAATAGATGAAAAATAAACAAATATTAAACAAATAACTGTCACCAAACGCAAGAAAAGTTTACTTTACGAAGGTATGTACTTTATTAAGATAGTTACTACCTTTATAATTTTTTTGTTCTAATCGTCTTTCGTTAGTGATAATCCAAAATGGGGGAAGGTCGTTTTTGGCGGACACCCCGAAGTTTGATTGATGCTAGCTTCGTCTTTTTAAGTGAAAAACAAAACAAAACAAAAAAAACTATACTACAACTAACTGTTCCAAACGCAATAAAATTTACTTTTCCACTTAATTGAAAAGAGAAAATGACGAAGAAAAAATAATCTGACTCTAATTATTCCTGGAAGATGGAATCAGCCATTTTGGATTCTGACTCTAACGATATCGGATTCGAACGGAATCTTAATCTGTTCCCACTTAATACAATCATTGCTATAAAAATCTATTTTTATATTTGAATCAGGCTTGTATTCAGGCGACCCTTTCCTACCCACCTCGGCTTTCGCATCATTCGTATACTATCTCACAATTTCTCCTGTCCCTAATTCCCTTCTTTCTCAACCTTTTTTTTAAATTCATTTTTTAATGATATTTCACCCCAAACAAGGCAGGACGCCACTGTAGATGTACTGAGAATTAGGAAGTAGGTTTAGGGTGTCATTCTAAGTTGGGAGCTGTGCAACGAGATGTTTGTTTATATTAGTTTTAAACCTCTGCATGTCGGTACTGTCGGTGAAACAGGGGGCAGGGAAGGAGTTCCAGAGGCCAGCAACACGAGGAAAGAAGCTATTGGAGTAGAAGTCTTTCCGGCATCTGGACACCTTCACAGTGAATGGATGGGATTTAGCGAGTTGGTCTAGTGAATTTACGTCAAGGGGACACCAGAGAAGCCAGTTCATCGGAGCATAATCAAATGAAGTATTTGTAAAACAAGCACAAGGATGCTACATTGCGGCGATGGGACAGGGGCTAGAACTTGGTTGACAGCGTGCTTGTCTAAATCCATACTGGCGGCCAGAAAAAAGTTTAGCATTAACTAAGTGCCGGACTATCGCTAGATTGATTAAGGATTCAAAGATTTTAGCAAAGATCGAGAGTAGACTGATTGGGCGGTAATTTTGAGGATCGGTTTTATTCCCAGAACTCTTGTAGGCTAGTACCACAGAGGCAATTTTCCAGCTATCGGGGAAGCAAGATTCGGCTAGGCACATGTCCTCTCCAAACTCTATAATAAATATAGAGTTTGGAGAGGACATGGGCCAGTTGTGCAGAGCATTTCTTTATTACTATTACAGGTATAAGATCAGACCCACAAGCTTTGGAGGTGTCAAAATTTTTTATGATGTCTCTGATTTGGGATGGGGTGATGACCAGATTATCAAGTATGGCTTCGGTCCGCAATGGGAATTAAGGGAGGGGGTGGTTTTCTGAGTCCAAAGTGGAGTTAGAGGCGAAACGCTGGGCAAGCAGTTTAGTCTTATCAGTTGCCGTGCAAACGACATCATTGTGGTTTGATAGTGGGGGAATCGTTGATTGACCATTGTTGACCACAATATTGTAGATTTTCCAGAAATCGCGGGTACCTAGTTTCTGTGACTGAATGCGTTTTTTTGTTTACTCAGTATACTTTCTCTTTGCTTCACCTATCACGGTCTTACAATTATTTCTTGACTCTATAAATGTCTGTGTATTAGTAGCAGACGTATGGCGGCCGAAATTACGGAATGCTTGCTGCCTCTCAGCTTCAATGCCTGCTTTAGCCCATTCAGTTAACTCATTTGCACACTCGTCAGCAGGGAGTGAGAAGGCTTCCCTCCATGGGACGTCGCTGATTTGATCTCTGATTGACTCAAAATCAGCCTGCTCGTAGTATTTCGTTATTTTGAGCAACAGCTCATCAGCTTTTGGACGACTTTTTTTAGAGTGATATAAATCATTAGCACAATGTGATCAGTATTCCCGAGTAGGCTATGAGCTTTCGTCACACAAACCTCGGGCATTGAGGTCAAGAAAAGGTCGAGAAGTGAGGCTTGCTGGTCTACTCGATCGAGGATGCGGCTCGGGAAATCGACAGTCTGAGAGAAGGAGTGAGCTAAGGAGAAAGTATAGTCCTGTAATGGCGTTAATTTACTCCCTGACCTTCGTAAGACAAGCATCTACCCACTAACGGAGTTGCTTGATTTTGGAAACTATTCTTTATTATATCATTTTTGATTCAAATCCTTAAAATTTGTAACTGAGAGCCCATGGAAGCATTCAAAAATGGCTTCTTTTAGACAGCTTGCATCCTAAACAAATCTCTTGAAACCAGATTACTTGTACGTTTGATGGATTAATTCTTCTTGGATACCCATTCACCAACTGCTGCATTCTTCGTGAATCATCCAACGATGATTTTTTTTTTCCTGCATTTTCAATTTTTTTTCTTTGGACATTTTCTGCATTTCCCCTAAATTTTATCTATCATACTTGCATTTACACTTTTTTAAATTATGACTTGGTATTTCTTTTGCCAACCTATCTATTTTTATTCCTCTAATGATAGAGATCCAATCTTTGAAAAGCCACGGCTTGAGGAAGGAAATAAATATTATTTAATTGAATATACCTTGTTCTGAACAACTGAAGACGTAATAGATTTTTATTTTCACATCGAGCATAACTCCCTTCATGAAAGGTTCAAATTTAAAAATATACATTATACTATTAGTTTCATATATATATATATATAGATGAGTACCGATTGTAATTTAGGCTCTGCTCCCCTAGCTTTTCATTGTTTTTGTTTTTTGATTTGCTTTTTATAATTAGCATTGAAAATAGCCACACCAAGAAAGGAGCATTTTACAAATATCTTGGTTCAAACCAAAACAATTTATGCAGAATAAAAATAAAACAAGTTTTATGAAATGACGTGAATCTGTCCTTTATAACATTGATATGGTACAACATTAAATACAAAATATTGAATATAACATACCTCTGGCCTTACACTATTGAGCTATTATAATTACTTTATGTTATAAAATTTTTATTTGAATATATATAATTTTTTAAATATAAATAAAAATACATATATATATGTATATATATGTGTGTGTATGTATACATTAGTCGTTATTATAGAGTGAAGGATGTATTTTTAAATTAAGATTATTAGTGGCTTTCGTTATAATATACACCTATGATGCTAACGATTGCCTCATCAGTGTTGCTATTGTGTTGGGATATTTCCCGTTCAAACGAGGGATGAACACTGTGATCCGTAGTGTAGGAAAGACGAGGCTTAAAACGTGACAAGCCAAGAAAGAGAAAACAACAACGGTTTAGTTAATATAGAGATTTTATATAATTAAAGCAAAAGGGAGAATGAGAAGGGAAGAATAATGTTGGTTGCAAAATAAGGTAGTATTTGCGGACTTAACTTTGTTGTCTCATCTTCTTAACAGGGTCTCTTCGTTTGGTGTGGTCTTTTGATGAAAATGTATAATTATACCTTTGAATAAGTGAGCTTTTCTTCGCTCAAGTGCGTAAAATCCACGCAATATACATACATGCTTGTTGAATCAAGCATGGTACGTATAGACACAGATGTGTGTGTCTGATCGACAGGAACGCTGCAGAAAGGGAGAATCGAACTGCTCCAGTCGGTTGATGCTGGGAAAGAGAGAACGTTGCTTAAAAAAAACCCGCTGGCGTCAGTTTGGTAGTGGTGGGGAAAGGTGGCCTGTGATTGGTTGATTTTCATTCAATCACAGGAAACGTAAAAAACTACTGCGTCATAATAATTTTCAATAATAAAGTTAGGTTGTTACAAGTTTCAATTAATAAAAAAATATATATGTTCACTCAACTGAATTTAGTGGAACACCGAAAGTGATCCCGAAGCCAAGCCTTAAATAGTGTACATAATACTGCTATTGCGCAAGCAGATATGTAAGGTGACATTTACCAATGAGAAGCGAAATGTCACTGATTTCTGCATCTGGATGCGTTAAATGGGGAAAACCTTTTATTTCAATCGGCAGAATGCAAGATCGCAACGAACACTGTCTGATCCCATAACACAGGTAAGGAATTATGATGTGTTGTTTCATCTATTCAGTTCCTATTTACTTGCATCTACTAACACTTTACCACTCATCAAGACCCAAAGGCCACTCGAGGATAATAGTAAATGAGTTTGCGCCAGGTGGACGGTATGTGCTAGATAAGGAAGAACTCCGGATCGGACTCAAATGAAAGTCACCCTAGTAAAGAAAAAGTGTTCCTACTCTGACCGAGAACAGATACTACACTTTCAATTATTTGTAAAAATATGATGTACATTTTAACAAATTAGGCACAGTCATCAACACAGTGTGTGTGGCCAGTTGTCACCCTCTGTCTCTCCTACTATATATTAGACTTACTAACAGTCACAACAATACCACATTTACTCGTTCTACTTCAAATATCTCAATTTGTTTCAATTTAATTTTATTAATCCTTTCTAAAGAATAGATCTCTATTGTTTTCCGTTTTGATAAGAACCGAAAACAAGCGATTCTATCTCTAAATGGAAGTTAGGCATAAGTGGGATGAACACACTTTGATCATAGCCTGAAAGTAGGGGAAGGGAATGTTTCACCTACTTTTTTTTTTAAATTTTACAAAAACAAAGCAACAGGCAAAAATACCATTTGTACAAATTGACAGATGGTAATAATTTTATGAAGCAAAAATTGCCCCCACCCTCTCAAAGTTAAATTTTGCTTACTTCCCCTTTTTCTTCCTTCGATAGCTACTTTTAATTTATTTCTAACTATTGTAAAGTTATATTTTTTATCATTACTCTAAGAATTGATCAAAATAAGAATAAAGAAAAAATATGATGAAATCTCAATTCGTTTTCTAAAACAAGTCTACAATTAGAATATGCGATAGATTCGTAGAAAAATCTAAACAAACTGTTGTAAACTGTTTTTGTTGGTTTTGTTTTTACTAAAGAGTCACCACTTATTAAGATCTAAAAGCCACTCGAGGATAAGGGTGAACGAGTGCCAGGTGGACGGTGAGACAACACCGTGATGATTGGTAATGATTGTGGAAGTTTGGCAAAATTTTATTATTTAGGAGGACAGCTTAGCAAGAATTTGTTTACATTGGACTTGAAAGCGAAAATGTTGTAGTCAGCTGGGAAGGAGACCCGCGGTATTGAGTTCCACATACTGGTCGTTCTGGGAAATAAACTTTGCTTATATAAGTTTCGTTTACTTTTAGGCACAGAGAGGGAGAAAGGGACAGACAGTATATCAACACATGTCTGTGTGTGTGTCTTTGTCCCCGCATCAATTGTCAATTCTTAATCTCCGAGCAAAACCAATGGCATATTTGGAATCACCATGTTTCTACAAATGTTATAACCTGTTTTGTTATATATATATATATATATATATATATATATATATATATAATTTTCTTTCACTACATTTTTAATAATATTTTTCAAATATTTGAACTTTGGCTTTTTCGAAAGCCAACTTATCTATCTGTATTTCTCCTCTGATGATAAGATCTCGATCTTTGAAAAGCCTTGTCTTAAGGAAACACTAGTTTATTACTGAATACACCCTGCATTGAACAATTGAAATTTGAAATAAATTTGGACAATCGTCGCATGTTTATCACTCTTTTTTCTTCTCTCTCTCTCTCTCTCTCTCTTTCTCTCTCTCTCTCTCTCTCTCTCTCTCTCTCTCTATATATATATATATATATATATATATATATATATATATATATATATATATATATATATGATGAGAATTATGGAAATAATATTCCAACGTGATGAAAAAGGCAAAACCAAAATTATTTATATATTCATCACGTTTCGTTTTTATTTCAATCATCTTGAAGAAGTCTTGAAATAAAAACGAAACGTTGATGAATATATAAAATACTTTTTCTTTTTTTTTTACTTTTTCATTTTCCATGTACAGTAAATATGTCAATTTATATAAAGTTAGATATATATTTATATATGTCTATGTATAAGATACCCTCGTAAGATAATTAACCGGTCATTATTAATTTGGAACAAAGCTGCTATGCGTAAAAGTGGGTAACGTGGGCTATATTTCATTTAATTTAGTTTTATAAAAGGGGAGAAAGAGGGTGGTGGAACCCTTAATAAAATACAAGAACGAACATATCTTTAATTAAAACCCCTTTCAACCGGAGATGAATATGATTCCTAGATGTACAATAAAATGACCAGACATGTTCGATGATAATGCGTGAAAAGCTATAAAAAATATTTGTTTGTATTTTGGGGATAACAATGTTCCACTGCTATCCTCATCGTGATTGTTGTTATTACAGTTATTCTCAGTATTGTATTGGACCATGGCCATCCCTACTAGGGATGGCCATGTATTGGACCCTTAACCTCCCAAACACTGTGACTTGGGACGGAGTATTACTTAGCACCTTATCCGTTGCGCCACGGATCAATTTGAACGGAAGAAAGTAGGAAGTTACGTCGGCCGAAACGTTGTGAGAATAACATCCAAGATGAGAACAGTAGTAGTAGTCAAATAATACAAGTAGTCACCTCCTTGTATATCTAAAAACTTCACCTTTTCAGTCATCCAAGCGAGACATTTTATTTTAGTTTCATTTCACTCGCGTGAGGATGGGATAGTTTACGCACTGCTAGAAAATTGAACAGCGACTAAAAGAAGGTAGGTTTATTTTATAAAAACACACTTGAAATCAGCGCTGGTTTTACATATGGTTAAACCCCAGTGTCTCAAATCCTAGAGGGACCCCAAAAGAAATCTGATATTTTCTATCTGATTTACAATGAAGTTTAGCCATTTACACTTGACAATTTGAGATGAATATGATTAAATATTATCAACTATGGTGATTTTAAAACACAAAGTCTACGCGGCCATCTTTAAGTTATTTTAAATGAATGGATAGTACATACTATAATTTGTAGAAAATACTATAATTTATCAATAGTTTACGTCCTACAGAAATATATCTAAAATAAAGGGCCTGCATTACTTTTATCAGTTGAATATGGGCCCTTCATTCTAGGTACACGTCTGTAGGACATACACTTGGAATAAATAATGACATGAGGTGCTTAATAATTAATACTAATTTTTCTAACGAAACAGAAAAACTACAAATAATGTTCCTTTTGTATACATGTGTGTTTAAAAATATATAAGGAAAAAGAAAAAGTTTATCTTTTTAGATTATAGAAACATTTTCGTACAACTAATTTCCTATACAATCATTTATTTAATCGTTAATTTAATTACTATAAGCCGACTAGTGTACACTCTCCGGCAAAAATGATGAGAACAAACTATTTGTATAAAAACACCGACCTATATATATATATATATATATATATATATATATATATATATATATAATAATAATAACGACTGGAGAGTCGTTTTTTCATTTTCTTAAACTCAAACTATGATATCTAAAGCGAAAATTGAAGCTATTCTTGATAATTGTTTGGTTTTTATCAAAAATGTATTTTTCATCTACTTATCATTATTACTACTGACCCTAAGACGTTTATCCCGTCTTTCTTAACACGACCTAGTATAATAATAGTACACCAGCTGTTATATATTTTCAAAGTCTTATTCACTCGTTTCTTTTCGCTTTTTTTTTCTTTTTGTTCCTTCTTCTGCTGCTACTGACTATTTTTTACGCTAATGACATTTTTCTGTTGTTTCTTTTTTTAACTAACTTATTCACGAAAGACAGTCTTAGCATAATTTATTGAAATATTTTTCTACATACTTTACCTAAACCCCTCTTGTCAAGGGTAGTTTAATATTTTTCTTAGCTAGTGCACAGAAGAGCTCAGGAAACGTATGTTTATTTACTCCTCGCGGAGTTAGGCACAAGGCCAGTTTTATCTTACTCCCACAAGTAAGATGTGACCCAAGATCGGGTCGAGCAAGTGGGGTTAAAAGCCAGCGCTCGAGAGGTGAGCACTCTGGCCATTTAAAAATTGCCTGGGCAGCCCCGTCGGCATTCCCCGGTAGGGGCGCCTCAGACAGTAAGCAATAAACTTACTCCTCCCCAAAGAGGGGAGGCGAAGCCTGGGAAGGTGGACCTCCTACAACTGCACAGGACAGGCGTGCAGTATCCATCGGAACATGTTTCTTGAGCTCTTCTGTGTGCTATTTGGACCACTCTAAAGTCTGATCTTCAGTGATAAATTCTTGCAGAATTGTTTCTTCATTACAAAGAATTTTCCTTTCTTCCTCTCTGTATACCTAAAAAACGGAACCACCATGAACATAATTTCTTCTTTGGGTAATACAATACTCCGGGGCTGCTTTCCAGCTGAGTACAACATGGTCGTTTTTAAGTCCATTGTAAGCAAATTATTTTTGATCCGCCCATTTAAATAATTATCAAATTCTGACCAGGTCAGCCATCGTTTCAAATTCTGTCAAAGGTGTTGTTCATCACCAATTGAACATCTCATTAACCCTTATTCTCGAGTGACTTTCGCTCCTTGATAAGCGGTGACTCATGAATAACTTTTTATTTTATTTAATTAACCTACAATGCCAGCGCAAGATAAAATAGCAACTCATTCAAAATTAATTTTTACGGAATGTGATTCCGGACGACCTAGGAACATGAAATATAGTATGAATGATCTTCTACTAATTCAAATTGCTGGACGAAGTTCATATTCATATAATTCTTACAATACAATAAATTAATATTTTCTTTCTTAATCTGCGATTTAATTTTTCTACCTTGCTAAAATTGTTTAATTTTCCGTTGCCTAAATAACCGTTGCCTAATTTTCCGAGATTCGAATTCTTTATAAACAATTGAAACAGTCGATGATTGGTATGAAAAATAAGAAGACGGTGTTAGAACAGAATAGTTAACAAAGCTACCTTCCGAGTCAAAAATGAGTTTCTAAATAATAATGTTACTATTAAGAAAACCATTCTTAAGATAGGGAGGGTGGGGGTACTTTGTTAACTATTCTGTGGTTTCCATCTATCAAGTAATGTTTATATTTTTTATCCTAATTATGAAGATTTGGTCGGTTATTAGATTGATTTGTTTTACTATAAAAAGAAAAACAAGATACATATATTACTAATATAATACTACAAACAACAATAATGGCAAATTTATAGAGTAACACCTTCAACTATGGTGGTAGGACAAAAGCCCACCGGACAGAAGCCAACCGGATAAATGCCCACCAAAATAATTCAAACACGGACAAAAACTACCAACATAAAAATAAATTCATTTCTTAAAATTAAAATTTTTTAAAAAATATTTAATTTGCTTACAATTATCTATAACTCTTTGTCTGTAATTTGTTTTTATTGACAACATTTTTTTATATTTAATTTGCTTACAATTATTTATAACGCTTTGCCTGTAATTTGTTTTTCTTGATAACATTTTTTTATTTCGATTTTAATAATTTTTCCGGTACTTTGTAAATACTGCATTCTTTTAAATATTACATCAGAAATGAACACGTGCCTTTTTACTACTGCCTTTAAGTCTGGGTGGTAAAACAAACGATACATTTAAATAAAAGTTATGTATTGTATTACTCATCTTTCGCGTAAAGAAAAAACAACAATTATTTTAGAATGCTGATTGGAGAATCAGTTTTGCATATAATTTTAACATAAAATGATCCACTATTTCCGGGCCAAACTTTTTCACAAGTTATAACTTATTAAGGTAGCTAACCAGTTTTCTTTTGCGATGGGAGATAGATTCTATGCATTGTTTTTTTTCTACTTTTTAAAGCGATTACGTGTGGTTTTATGACTTTGCCGGTCGGACTCATGCTTAGTGGTAAAAAAATTAAGTTACCTGCACTAAAAAGTTAGAATAGCCCGGAAAGGGGGAATAATCTTACGTTAAATTAATATACGCAACAAATCCCCTACTCTAAATTAAAAGAATAGTTTTCTTTTCAGTGTGTTCACACGTAATCGCCTAAAAAATGTAGAATCTAATTTTTTTTTTTTGGGGGGGGGGGTACTTTTATTTTTTCCCTTTACGTATTGTATCTCAAGCTTTTGATACACTCATTGTGAGATTTTCATCTCTATTTTTCTCTTGTACCATTTTTTCCTATTTACCAACTTGCGCCATTTTTACCGGTGTCATTTTAACTAGATTCAATGAAAATAGTGATTAGAGATAGTTTAGCAGTCATGAGTTTTATAATTCTCCATTAATTGAAACTTTATTTAATTAATTTCAAAGGAGAAATAAGCATTAGGTTTAAAAGATTTCAAACCAAAAAAATACAAGCACACTTTAATTATTTCAGAGGATATATACGCGGTGACCGGACAAATAGTCAGTATCAGGGCGGCGCCAACGAAAAGTAAAACTTGTCCCACAAAACTGTGAACTCTCTGAAATGCGTCATAAATTGTTTTTTAACATTTCAAAACGATTGATAAGGGGATAGGCGTAAGTGAACTCTGGAAACTAAAATTTACCAATAAAAAATCAAATTAGACGCGTAAAATAAAATAACGTTTTGGGGATCCATATTTAAAAAAAAAAGAATACTTACAAAAGTTAATCCACTTGAATGCATTTTGGTTTCTTCGGAAACAAGTCAGTCATTTTAATTTTTTGTCACTAGTTAAAAAAAAAATGGATGAATTACTTCGTGACCCTTAGAAATCCGAAAGGAATTTAGAAGCATTTAAACTGTCGAAGAAAAAGGGTTAGCTAAGAATTTTGATTCTTGGCAAATCTTCATTTATTAAAAGATTTAAAGATTTGGAAGCTTTTTACATCCAATAATTTTATAAATAGGAATTAAACCAACAACAACAATTATTTATAGTTCCATAAGAATTTGGTTCAGTTAATAATTTAATGACCAAACGATACCGTAAAAAGTAAATTTAACTGTCAAAATCCTATTCAAAAAAATAATTTGGCGAAAAAAATATTAAAAAATAATAATTGGGTCAAAAAAATACTTTAAATATTTTAATTTAGGGGGGATTCTCCTCCAGAACGGTCTTAAAATCTATTTCCATCGATTGACAACTATTAACGAACTATTATTTGTGGCGTCTTTGCGTTAAAAAAAATTAATATTTAATATAAAATATAAGCACTTTAAATCACCGTAAATATTGATTATGAGTAAAGTAATAAGCGTCATACATCTTGTTATATAGGTCACAAATGAGTAATTAAACCCAAATAAATTGGTTTTTACCAATTTTTAACTGTATTGTACTTACCACTCGGACTTAGGGTTAGTAGTAAAATAAAGGGTGCGTGTTTTTTATGATGTAATCTTTAAAAGAATGCAGTATTTACGAAGTACCGGAAATTTTTTAAAAGTGAAATTTAAAAAAATTGTCAAGAAAAACAAATTATAGACAAAGAGATATTGATAATTGTAAAAAAAAAATATAAAATTTTTATTTTTTATTTCTAAAACATAATTTATTTTTACGTTGGTGGGCTTTTGTCCGATGGGCTTCTGTCTGGTAGGCTTTTGTCCGCACACCCAGTAAATAAACCCCTCAAATTGAAATTCTATATTTTTTAGGTGATTACGTGTGAACACCTGGAAAAACTTGGCGAAAAAACAATTAATTTAGAATTTAGCGTGGGAGATTTGTACTGTATATAAATTAAACGTAAAATGATCATCATTTCCGGGCCAGTCTAACTTTTTAGAGATATTAACTAAACTTGTTTACAATTAACCCTAAGTCCGACTGGTAAGGTCGTAAAACAATACGTAATTGCTTAAAAAATTAGACCCATAAAAAAAATAAACAAAAAAAACAAATAAACGGACAGAATTTATCTCGCATCGAAAAATATTTTTTTTTAGTTAACTGCTGTAAAACGCTAGAATGTCTCGTAAATAGGAGCTCATTTTAGATTAAATTTATATGTGAATTTGACCCCCCCCTCCACTCTAAATTCTTAAATAAATCGTTTTATATTTAATTTTTTTATAATCATCAATAAATGTTTATCAGTATTTTTTTTCTTGACAAAAATGTTTTTATTTCATTTTAAAACATTTTTCTGGTACTTTGTCAATACTGCATTCTTATAAAATTATCGATACTTGTTTTATTTTTTTTCGCCAAGTCGCAATTTTAAATTTTAAAATAATCTATTATTATAGTTCTGCACCCTATGCTAATTCACTCAATAAGAAAAATGCGATTCTCTATTTTATAGACGATTACATGTAAACAGCCTGAAAAACTTACTGGTTAAAATAAAATAAAACAACAAAAATTCAGTTTTGCATATAAATTTAACGTAAAATGATCACTACTTTTGGATCAGACAGTGTTTCAAGAACATGTAACTAATTTTCTTTGCTTTCAATCTTGTCCATGCTAATATTCCTGATCAAACTGTAGTATAAAATATGTCATTGTTAAAAGTCATAAAAAACACGCATCCTTCCTACTACTAACCCTAAGTCCGTGTGGTAATATGAAACATAAAACGATTACATGTGGTTTTAAAACTTTACCGGTCGGACATAGGGTTAATGGTACACAATTTAATTAACTGACCTAAAAACTTAGAATGGCCCGGAAATGAAGGATCATTTTACGTTAAATCTATATGCGTAACACCCCCCACTTTAAAATAAAAAGTAATTGTTTTATTTTTTCAGTGTGTTCACACATAATCGCATAAAAAAGTAGAATCTATTTTTAATGTAGATATAATTTCTTTTTTATTTTGATAAACCCATTGTGAGATTTTCATCTATTTTTCACTTGTGCCGAAACCGAAAATAATACAACAAAACATTAATTATTTCAGAGGATATATACTGGGTGATCAGACAACGACCAATGTCAGAGCGACGCCAGCGAAAAAAAAAACAAAAAAACTTGTCCTGACTCAATCCCGAGCGTTTTAAATCTTTTAATATTCAACTGTGAACTCTGAGAGGCGTCATATAGACGTTTAACAAATGGGTGCGAAAAGAAATTTGAACATTTCAAAAGGTTTCACAAGTGCATAGGCAAGTAAACTCTAGAATATTTACTTTGTTTACCATAAGTTACCAATAAAAAGAATTATACTCCGAGAGTCAATGCCAAATTTGGGAATGGGATTCTGTACCTGCGGTCCTGTGGCTCTTAGTCTGATGTTGTAAATAAACAATTTTTTAATAAATAAATACATATTTGTTTCATTTTTTATTATCAAGGAAAAAATTTAAAACAATCGTTTTTGGAATCGGAAATAAGGCTTACATTTTTCCGATAGGCTAAAAGTTCCGATTTTTCAGATTCCAATTTATCATCCCAAAACTAACAAAAAACAAATATAAATTCGTCCCGTCACACAAAATGTAGCGAATAAAACTAGAGACTAGACAACTTGAGCTTGGGTAAGATTGTTTAAATCAGGAAGAAATAAGTATGCAAAGTCAGTTTAATTCAAAAGATAAAAAAATAAACAGACAAAAGACATAATTGATTATACCTCATCCCTCTGTTCCCTTCTACTTCACACCCTTTCTCTCTTTTCCTCTCAAGCTACGGGTTTAATAATATGACTACTGAGATAATATTCCTGTTTTCTTATGACATGAATTAAAACAACCAGTTACGACAGTATTGGAATCAAAATAAAGCTTAGAATAAATTCAGAAAACGGTCTGATTTCTGGGATTTATAGCGCCAGTGGGTTTTGCATTCCTCAAATTTAATTATTGTAATATAATGCGGGTTTAATAGTATTACTACTGAGATGATATTTCTCGTTTGCATGACTTAAGATTTCGTAAACCAGTTACAACTATATTGGAATCAAAATAAAGCTTGGAATAAATCCAGAAAAAATACCGATTTCTAAGATTTACAGCACCTGTTGATTTTGCATTCTTCAAATCTAATTATTTCAAAACATAATGCTGGTTAAATAGTATCACTACTGAGATGATAATGCATGTTGTTCATGACCTAAGATTAACTCACGAAGTTACGAAAATGTTGGAACTAAAATGAAGTAAAGAATGAGCCAGGTGCATCATCGGGACATTTGAAAGACACCCAGTGCTTACCCCTGTTTTCTGACTAGGGCAATGAACGCCATTACACTACTTTTACTTCTTATCTTGGGGATATTTGCTTGTCACTTAGTTTCACACGACTAGTCTCTAACGCTCTTGCTCTGATGGGTTGAGGGTACAGATTTGACAGCTTGTCTGGCTGCTATTTCCAATTGGTAG
Organism: Sepiola atlantica; assembly: GCA_963556195.1. Lineage (NCBI taxonomy): Eukaryota > Metazoa > Mollusca > Cephalopoda > Sepiida > Sepiolidae > Sepiola > Sepiola atlantica. Next base: position 91,096,024 of record OY744520.1, on the reverse strand, counting down.
TACAGGAGCCCCAACTCTTAGGTAGTGCTAAGACCAGCTTCTCTATCAACATTTGCATAATATCTGACTAACTGCAGTTCCAAAGAAAGAGGCCATGCACTGATCTCTGATGGGCTTTTCCGAGGCCACAACATCATAGATTAAGACTGGGCTGAGTGTTTAATTGTGTGAACTTTGTTTTTCTGATATACAACAAACAATCACTTTGCCAAAACCCACTATATCTAAAACTATACTAATGACAATAAAAATAATACGATCAAACCAGATTCCCCCCTAAAGAAAACCCCAACGCCCTCGCCTCATCCTCCTTCTTCACAAATATAAGAGAGTTATAACTAACCTCGATTATGTAAAATGCTTCATCTTTGTAAACTCTTCAGATATCTTAGCACTAAATGAAATTAACCTATACTCCTTAATCTCCTCTAAGCATTTTGATATGCCAGGGTACCTCACCCACTATGCCTAAAATACCTTGAAAAACATATGCACGGCTCGTAGTCTATATCTGTAACACCCTTCCCTTTAACTAGAGAACTTAGTCTATAGTCTGAAGATCAAACCTACATGTTCTTTTTATTAACATCACAACATAACGTTAGTTACCTATATTTCCTCTACCGATCTACCTTAACCCATGATTCTACCCTACTCAACAACGTCTCCAATAGTATAGATGAAGAACATTCCTTGGATCCGAGCGCCTAAATCCATGTATTTGGTGATTTTGATGTCCACAACAGAGATTGGCTTGGTTTCCTTGTAACAGCACATGTAGGATTTCGATTGTACATTCCTACTTACAAACTACCACCTCTCCGACACACCTCCCATATCGCTAAAACCATCTAGCTTCATTTTTCGGCCTATTCTTGACAACAATGCCCTAGGCTTGTGTGACATATGCCCACAGTCAAATCGAAAATGCTTAACACATAATAATAATAGTTGATATCACCATAAATCTCCGACCACAAACTGAAGCGCCATTACTCAGAACAACAAGATACTACCAACGTGCTGATTGTGAAACCCTTAGATATCTCATCAGAGATGCACTTTGGGGTAACACCTTTTCTCTTCCCGCTTCACAGTGCGGAAAGGAGGTAACTGAATGGGTCAAAGTAGACATTGAAGCTGCTATCGCGTATTTCAATCGGAATAAGTGAACTACAAACAGAGAAAAATGTATAGTATCATCAAACCATTGTAGAAGGTTAATAGCCGCCGCTAAATGTAGGTATACTGAGATGACGAGAACACGCATCGAGTCACAGAAGTTAGGAACTCGTGATTTCTGGAAAATGTATAATAGTGTGGTGAACAATGGGCAATCAACAATTCGCCACTATCAAACCACTACCTTGGACTCCACAAACCACTCCCTCCCTAATATCCCACAATAAGCGGAAACCGGACGAGTGGATCGGATCATCACCCTTCCCATGTCCACGGTCATTATAAAAAAAACTTTGACATCCCTAAAGCATATATCGGATATTACCCTTACTATAGAAAAAAGGAATTGCTCTGCTGAGCAGGCCCCTGTCCTTTCCAAACCCTTTAATTAATTCCTTGCCAAATTCCGCTTCTCTGATAGCTGGAACATTACATCTGTCGTACCAGATTTCAAGAACCGTGCACTGGCACAAAGAATTATCTCCCCATAAGTCTACCCCCACAGTTCGATAACATATTTAAATCATTAAACAATCTAGCTATAGTACACAACCGCGAAAATGCTAAACTTCTTTTTGATTAACAGTATCAGTTTAGGCAATCTCGTCCAACTGTTGATATCCTATAATCTATGAACACATATGCCATACGCTGGATAATAAGTAAAGCTAGGGCGGTAGCACTTGATATACTCAAGGTTTTTGACAAAGCCTGTCATGAAGGTCTTCCCAGGAAAATCAATTCGTACGGTCTTACTGGACGAATATTTAAAAAGAAATCAGATTTTTCTTAGCTAAAAGAAAGATCAAGGTTGTTCTAAATACTAAAGTTCCAAATATCGACTTCTGAGCACACCCGCGTTAGTGTGCTCAGAAGTCGATATTTGGAACTTTAGTATTCCTGATCTTTATAAACGGCTTCCCCAACGCAATCGTGTCTGAGATGGGTATATTAGCTGATAACACCACACTCTACTCTCGACATGTGGGCAATCGAACACATGCATATCCAAGGCAGTAGCTTAACCATTAGAACATAAACTCCAGTCTGTAGTTGAATGGTGACAAATATAGATGATGGATGATCACATTCAATATTACTAAGCCAAAACTCCTTTCCTTTACAATTATAGGAAACTTTTCCAAAACAGAATGCCATGGCTTATATTACCCTTCCTGAAAACTCAACGTTTAAACTCCCCATCCTAATATTCATAGGCAACGTGAATTGGAATAAATACATAGAAGATACTGCCAAGTCTGCTGCAAAGAACGTGGGCTTTCTCTAGGGGTCTGGAAAATTTCTTACACCTGTCAGTATCCTATATATCTATAAAGCCACTATTCGCCCATGCATGGAGTATTGTTGCCACATTTGGGATAGTGATCCGATCACTAGTCTCTTCTTCTTGGCCAAGATAAAACATAGTCTCTAACCTAATAGTTCCTATACTGTTTACCAGAATGTTGCATCTCTGTTTGTTCTACAAGTACATCCACGGAATGTGCTCCAATAAATTACTGCACTTGTGCCTCCTCAACGTAAATAGCCTCAATCAACCAGACTAGCAGCAACAACTCAGACCTTCACTGGAGAGATCCACAGATTCTGGAAAATCTTCTACTTTAATAGCTGTTATTCTCGGACTGCTTGCTTTTGGAATCCCTTTCCTGCTTCCTGTTTTCCCGAAGTGACTGTACCAACATCCAGACATTCTAAATGTAATGTCAACAAATATCTTGATACACAACTCTTCACCTTGGATGCCCCCTATAAATTTGACCCCTAATCACAGTAGCCCCTTACGTCTCAGTGGCAACATGCCTTGTTTGTGATGAACAAAAGTAAAAAAAAAAGATTTATAGCGCCCGTTGGTTTTGAATTCTTCAAATCTAATTATTTCAAAATATAATGCGGGTATAATAGTATTACGACTAAAATTATATTTTCTGTTATGACATGAGATTAACTCAACCAGTTATGACAATGGTGGAACAAAATAAAATCTTAGAATAAATCCAGAAAGGATTGTTTTCCAAGATTCATAGCGCCCGTTGGTTTTGTATTCTTCAACTCTAATTATTTAAAAAAATATAATGCAATGAACCGTGATTCTTGGTTGAAATTCTAGTTCTCCATAAGATGAATAACGTTTTGGGGATTATTTACATAAAAATTACAGTAGAACTAGCAAATACATGCTCCGTATATGTTGCATGTGGGTTTAGTTTTCGCGGTTAAAAACGTCACGCCTCTATACTGTATGTACACACACTTCAGTTCAAAGCGCGAATTAAAATCACACGCCTTTCTCTCAAAACAGGCGTTTATCCATCTCATGTGCATATGAGTAACGATATTTCACATTACTTTGCGAGATCCTTCAGGATATAATCTGGCGCAGCCGCCATTTTGCGTTTCTTTTTCGCCCGTAACCGGACCTTACACGTTACACAAACTCATCCAGAAATTTGAGGTAAGCCCCTTCCACACTGTTTTTACTTGCTACGACGACAATAATAGACTGTTTCGAAATAACTATAAATATGTTGTATTTTATTTGTTATTTGTTATGTTGTGTAATGTGAGAGGTTTGACTCGAACTTTACTTTACTTACCTTATTACATAATACAAATCTGATCAGCCCAGCGCTTTGGAGGCCTACTATGAAGTCTTTTACCGGGAAATTCATCCTATAATGGTCGCTTCCAGGATCTTTTTTTCACATAGTTCACCCCAAACAAGGCAGGCCGCCACTGTAAACGTAAGGGGCTACTGAGAAAAAGGGTGAACGTTCTTTTGGGGGTCAATCTAAATTGGGAGCTGTGCAGCGAGGTGTCTGTTTACATTAGTTTTAAATTTCTACATGTCAGTACCGTCAGGACAACAGGGGGCAGGGAGGGAGTTCCAGAGTCCAGCAGCACGAGGAAAGAAGCTTTTTGAGTAGAAAGCTCTTCGGCATCTGGGGATCTCCACAGTGAATGGATAGGACGTGGCAGATTGTCGGTTTGGGCTAGTGAATTTACATCGAGGGGGCACCAGAGCAGCAAGTTCATCAGAGCACAATCCATTGAAGTACTTGTAAAACAAACACAAAGAAGCAACATTGCGACGATGGGACAGGGGCTGGAGCTTGGTTGATAGTGAGTGACCTATTAAGTTGGCGACTCTTTTTTTGGACCTTGTCTAAGAGGGAGAGACTAGTGGATGATGCCTCAGCCCAGATGTGGTAACAATACTCCATACGTGGGCGGATGGTGGTTTTGTAGACATATAGGATAATGTCACGCGTGAGAAGTTTACTAGCACGGTAGAGGGATCTCACCTTCTTTGCAGCAGCCCTAGCAATGTCCTCAATGTATTTATTCCAATTTATGTTATCTGTGAAAGTAAGGTCGAGTAGTTTGAATGATGAACTCTCAGGTAGGCTGTTATTTGTCTTGACAATCGGTGGTTGAAGAGGTTTTTTTGTAGTTATTGAAGGAAAGTAGCTTTATCTTTGCGGCATTAAAAATTACCATCCATTATTGACCCCAAACCTGCTCATTTTCTTTTCTTGATAACCTTGATGATATCATTTCGAAACCCAAAAGCTTCCTTAATTTGGGTTATCCTACAGCGATTCAGACGAGTTTTGCCGACCACGGTTCTCAAAGTCATTTCTAAATACAGAGAACATGATATTAATTTTGATTGCGTTAATATTTGCTAAAGTGAGTTTTCTATTCGACATACATTATTGTTATTGTTTTTTTGTTTTTCTTATTACTATGCTACTTCCGCCAAGGAGGTTATGTTTTCGACCGAGTTCGTTTGTCACTGTTTGTTTGTTTGTTTGTGCAGCTTAACGTTCACATCACTTGACAAATCGTCACCAAACCTGGTTAAAATATCGGTCATAGTCTAAATTCGAAATGATTTAATTTTGGGGCTGGGTCAAAGTCGCGGAAAAACTAAAAGTAACTCTTTTGGCGATTACTTCGGTTCTGTTCATCGTAGACACTCAGTACTTGGCCCATATTGTAGCCAATAGAGTCAAATATCTTCTATGAACTTGGCCTTTGACCTTGGCCTTGGAAATTTCGGTCATAGTCGAAATTTTGTCGGAATTTTAACTTCCGATTTGTACAATTTTGATGTATGGACTTGATGATCCTTGATAGTACTAACTACTATTCAAAATTTCAGCCTGGTCAAATACATAGTTTGAATTATCAACGTTTCCATAACATAAGTTCGGGTATACTTCATACAATACGAAGAAATAACACCCAGATAAGATTTGGCCCATCCCTACGTTGCACACGCAACTGTCATCTTCTTGTTCATACTTTCTTCATGTTTTGTTAACATTTTTAAAAGAAACAAACTGTTACTATTTTTAGTAAACTTTTGTTCAACAGTCATGATTGACAGTAGCATTGTGCCAACAGTCATGTATATTTGAGCAGCCATGAAACAGGTTAAATGGCTAGTCGCCTCGGTTTCTACTTAGTCGAAGTAAGATAAGATTCTTGGCCTTTTGGCTAAGATCAAAGTGTAGTATTTGTTCCGATGGATACTGCACTCCATAGACTGGTATTGTCTTGGCCTTCGGGGCTTGAGTTACGCCGGTCTATGGGTCTGTCCTGTGCAGTTCTAGGAGGGCCACCTTCCCAGGCTTTGCCTCCTCTCTTTGGGGAGGAGTAAGTTTATTGCTTACTGCCTGAGGCGTTCCTACCGGGGAATGCCGACGGGGCTGCCCAGGCAATATTTAATGGTCAGAGTGCTCACCCTCTCGGGCGCTGGCTTTTCAAGTCCCACTTTCCCGACCCGACCTTGGGTCACATCTTACCTTGTGGGGGTAAGATAACACTGGCCTTGTGCCTAACCTCCTGGGGAGGTAAATAAAATAAAAAGATAAGATTCTTGGCCTTTTGGCTAAGATCAAAGTGTAGTATCTGTTCCGATGGATACTGCACCCCATAGACTGGTATTGTCTTGGCCTTCGGGGCTTGATTTACGCCGGTCTATGGGTCTGTCCTGTGCAGTTCTAGGAGGTCCACCCTCCCAGGCTTCGCCTCCCCTCTTTGGGGAGGAGTAAGTTTATTGCTTACTGCCTGAGACGCCCCTACCGGGGAATGCCGACGGGGCTGCCCAGGCAATTTTTAAACCCCACTTTCCCGACCCGACCGTGGGTCACATCTTACTTGTGGGAGTAAGATAAAAACTGGCCTTGTGCCTAATTCCTGGAGAGGAGTAAATCAATACTCAGTCGAAGTAAACCATCTTTCGGTAAATTATTCATATCGATAAGTTTAAAAACCGTAGTCAAGTTTTGGGAAAACTAAAAAAGTGTCATCGAGAAAACATCGAATAACATGAAAAGTCTTTTTTTAATATTCTTAGAAAGATCATCGAGAGATTGTAAGCAAGGTAACTCTATTTTTCTTCTCAGGATTATGTAATGAATTCAGTTGTAAAATAAAGGGACAGACAAAATTTGCAACATATTTCTGAAGATACGAGGAATTTGTTTTTAATATAGTTCTAGAAAGAAAGGACGAGAAAACAGTTCGATTCTTGCTTAACATAGTCGGAGCTATTGAACATGAACAGTTTTCTAATTACATAGTACCAACGAATTTCAAAAAATATTTTAATTTCAGGGAAGCTTTTTGCTATTAACAAAGATTTTTTGGCGAAAGAAGTTAACTTTTAAAAACGCGTTGGCAATGCCTTAATACAGGGTGGGCAAAAATAAGGGTCCTATTTTTAAAAATTCATAACTTTTTTATTTATTGATTTAAAAAAAAATTTTTTTAGAATAAGTAAAGGACCCCTTCCGAAGCAAGCATCAGCCGTATTAGCCCTAAGGAACGTACCCTCATTTAGAAAACATTATTTTTGCTTAAAAAACTCAAAACAGTGTAAAAACAATACTTTAGTTTTTGTAAGTTTTAAGAAGTGTTTTTCGGCTAAAATTTGTTTTGTTTATTTCAAAAAATCTCGGAAGGGTCAGTCTACACACACATAAAGTTTGGTGAGTTTAACTTTTATTTTGTGGAAGTTATTCAAATTCAAGTTATTCAAATTTAAAGATAGGACCCTTATTTTGGCCCACCCTGTATAACAAAAGAGGATTCAGAAATAGCTTTTGCGTCTGCCTATCACGCTCAAATTTGAAATAAAACTTTTGTCGGACTGTCACGCTTAAGTTTAAAATAGCATTTGCGTCGGCTTGTTAGTTTGAAATAGAATATTTAGATGAGTACAAGTAGCTCAGTTTGTCGCTCAGCTGGTCCGTTGGTCAGTCGGCACTTCAGTTTTAAACACCGTTTTTATCGCTAAACTAACGAATATGATTTCGTGTTTAATTACAAAGTCATAGAAGGATTTAATAAGTTAAATTAACTTTCCATGAAAATACACATATTATATTGGAAAACATTGATTGTTAAACTATTCGACCGCAGGTTCTTAGAAACTGTTCACAGGGAGTGGCATTATGTGTTAGTTGAAAACCAAAGAAAAAAAACATTTTTTTTCAGGGTATTTTATGTGTTTCATTTTTTAAAAATCTTATGTAATTAAAGAATTGACAAATTATGAACTGCTATTTAATAACATTCAGCCTTTTCAAAAAGCCATTAAAATTATATTTTATTTTATGGCATTCAACCTTTTAATAAGCCATTAAAATGGTACATTATTTTATATCATTCAACCTTTAAAACAGCCAGTAAAATTATATTTTATTTTATGAAATTCAACGTGTTTTTAAAAGGTCATTAAAATGATATTATTGTTTTGTTTCAGGTTACATTTTGATTTCCGCCAAGAAAGAACACATCTGACACAAATATATATATATACACTTTCCTGTCAAACGAGTCCCGAAATAGAGTTTTTTCCAAGTTTCTTTTTTGTGGTAAGTTTGCTGGAATAGATTCTCTCGGCGAAATATCAAATAGGATAGTGAGGGTTAGTTGGAAAGGATTATCTCGACATAATATCAAATAAGGTGGTGAGAGTTGGTAAGCCGGCATTTTGATGAATTTCAAGGGAGAGCCTTTGTCGTACATCCATTTCGGTTGACATTTGTTTTCTCTCTCATTATTCTATGTACACTTTTATCAGTGGTTGGGAATGTCCAGTAAACGGCATTTTCTCAACCTGCAGACGTTCATTCGTAATTGACATTCTGCCTTACCTCGCACTTCGACCTTTCACCTACCTCGGGCATGTATTCTTTGGATTATTCCTTCAACAACATCTAACATATTGTTAAATGTTAAATTTAAAATTAGTTGATGCATCCGACATACAATATATTTTGAGGTCGCTGTCAAGGCAGGAAAGAATACTTTAAGCGGCACCTCCCCAGATTTGTCAGAAGTATTCCTTCTTAGGATGTTTCTGACTCTTATATAGGTAGAGGATTTCATCTGGAGTCAGGTACTTTCTAGAGTGGTAGAATGAGCCAACCATTTTACCAGCAACCTTAGTTAATATATCCGACATTCAATATATTACGAATCTTAAGAAAATCAGAAGGCAAGCAGACTAACGGAAAAAAAAGAAAAGACAAACAGTGACAACAGAATAGGGGGTCTTTTTCTGATTAATATCGAAGATTAATTAATTAATTCACTCATGAACTAATTAACCGATCATTCTGAATGTTTGAATAGGATTTCTATTTTAAATGGTTTTAGAGAGCATGGCATTGGTACAACCTCTTATTTTAAGATTCAAATATATCAGATTTATATTCAATTTGATCCATTGTCATCGGTTACGAATTAAGCAAGATTCCATGCATTTAAATTTCTTAAGACCGATTTTAGTCATTTTATAGAATCAAAATCATGTAATGAATGTTCATGAAATTGGAAATAAGGATTCTAAACATAAGGTTTAGTAGTATTATATCTTGATTTTAATCTTCGTAAGGGGACATAAAAGCGTTGTAAAACTGTTCTGTTTTGTTATTTAATTTACTCGTACTGGAACGGGAATTTTTCTAGTTGGATATATTGATTTTCAGAATTGTGCATTATTTCTTTCTTTTTACTGTTCCGTAATGTAGAACTGCAGGGGCGTGTGTTAATAAAACTAATATCAGTGGTAATATAATAATTATGAGACAATTGTTACTCATAGAGAATGTAATTTTACCGAAGAGATAAATCAACCTTTCTTTATTTCGCAGGCAAATTTTTGCACGTCTGGTCTTCCGTAGTATAAATGGGTGACTTTTAAGGAAATACTACAGTGCATCTGTTTTAGTAGTGTATATCAGCGGATGACGATTCATTATATGGGATATGATTGTTTAAAAAGGGTTGCCCAATCCCATAACTTAGCTAGATCGATGACTAGGTGCTGACCGTTGCTCATTTTTATAACACACGTAAAATTCATCTATGTTTTTATTATCAACAGGAAGCACAATGGAAGTCAAGTGGGACCAGCAATGGAAAGACATTTCAATCCGAGTCAAGAACTTTACATTTCGCTGGTCTGGCATTGACACAATGGAGCAAACAGAGATTGATTACTTGAAGACTGCACTCGGTTTGAAGCAAACTACACAGGAAGAGCTCAAGAAAGAGATAAGGCATCGGGGTAAGTAACAAGAACGAATCTATACAGAACATGCTGTCATTTAATTTGTGCATTTAGAGAATAGAATGCTGTTTTAAGCGATAGCGTGATAGACCAACGAAATGACTGGGCACACATAACCCGGATCTTTTAATTTTCGCACTCATTAAGAACACTGACCTGAAAAGGTGTTGCTGTCTGTCAGCTTTGACCGAAATATCTCTACAAATGTGTAGCCAACAACTATTTCTATAATTGAAAAGTTGTATACTTAATAAACGGCTCTATTTATTATTGAGCACTTTTTATATAAACACAGTAGGATTCAGTACATTTTACCTTGTCGACGTAAATTTAATAGATTATACACATACACACACATATATATATATAAATTTAATAATTAAGTATAAGTATTTTATATACACAGAAAAGCTCTTGTTTAGTCTTTTAAATACTCATGAGTGTGACCATACAACTGATCCGCCTACCGTATGGATCGAGCCTTAAACCTCGGGATTGATATCCCAACATCTATATCCATGCGCCCTACCGATCAACTGCGACAGCGTAAATGAGAAGTATAAATACTGCATTTATCAGTACAATTCATTCGTCTTTAAGCAAAACAATCAAGTATTCCCAAACATAGTGATCCTTTCTTTATCAGGACGATGGTTATAATTTGATAATTATTAGACCCCAGGAGTATAGACGGTTCGTCTAATAGACGAAATCGAAAAAGAAAACAGTCTTTAAAGAGTTTAGAATATATTTATGTAACTCTTATGATATATCCACATATTAAAAGATATTGAAAATGTTGTACAACTAAACACTTGGCATAATTTTTCTTTTTTCTCCTTTACAGCCCACACTGTGTATACTATGCCGAGTAAGTATTATTTCAGTTTAATCTCTTACATCCATTTCTTTTGCCTCTCTTCATCCGCCATAAACATTTTTCCTGTAATGTGCCACCGGTCTAATCTTCCCCGTAGAAAACAAATGCAAAAACACCAGTAAATACAGGGCGAGCATCGAAGAGAAAAGTCTGAGGAAACTCTCTGTATAATGAAACAAGAAGAATACCCGTCCCAGGACGGGTAAAATTAATTCCACGAACAGAACAGTTTTGCACCACTTTTATGTCTCCGTACGAAGACTAAAATCAAAATATAATGATACTAAACCTTATGTCTAGAATCCTTATTCCAATTTTGATCAAAATCTATTACATGATATTGACTCTAGAAAACGTCTAAAATTTAAGGGGTCTTAAGAAAAAAATTGAAATTCGGGAAATGTAACTAAATTGTATGTAATTAATTAATGGATTAAATTAAATGTAATTTTGAAATATGTGAATATTACAATGGGTGGTTGTGCTGATATTATGCCCCTAAATCCCTTTAAAATACACCAAATAAACTGATGATTGATAAACTGATGCGTCGTAAACGACAAAACGCGTATCCATAGATAATTAAATTAAAAATTTATAAAATTCCGAGGGCATCACATTAATGAAGGGAAATTGTTTATTTAGGTAAAAATGCTTTTCCGTATATATATATATATATATATATATATATATATATATATATATATATATATATATATATATATATATATATAGTAAATTATGAAACTAAAGCTAAACTGAGGCTTCCGCGTTTCATTCCCGGAAGGAATCGTCAAGCTAGAATGCATGGAGTTAGTTATGCCAGGTGTTTGTATATACACGCCAGCTGGTTAACCAATCAGATGCTTTCTTGTTCTCTTAGCCAATCGTTGGCTTTCTCACAAACAAAGGTTCGGTTTCATGCTACTTCCTATTTCCTATTCTATTGTGCTGTTTTTTATAGGATGACTCATTCCTGTTTCTTTGTTGTTCTCTTAGCCAATCGTTGGACTTCTCACAAAGTTTATATATATATATATATATTTATATTTATATATATATATATATATATATATATATATATATATATATATATATATATATATATATGAGGCCTGTCTCAAGAGTATCCGACCTTAAGCGAGAAAAAATTCAAATACATGACAGGGTTGGAACTCTAATTCCCTTCAAAGCAGGCCCCTTGTGCTTGCACACACTAAGCCCATCGATCCATTCACTGCCAGAAACACGTTTGAAAGTCTTCTTTTGGAATGGTGTTCATCTTCGCCGTCGCGTTTGATTCAGCAGGTGTTTGGACAAGATGCGATGTGTAACACAAATTAAGGAATAGTTCAACCGTTTCAAAATGGCTGCACATCAGCAGAGAGTGATCAGCGTTCGAAGTGCAGCTGTTGTTAAGAGAGTGCAAAAAAAAAGAGATAATACGGAACACGACGTCGGAGATGAACACCATTCCAAAAAGAAGACTTCCAGAGGTGTTTCCGGCAGTGGATGTATCGGTGACACTTTTCCAGAAAGTAGACACCCTTGAAATTTTCCTTCGATTTCATCTGAGATCACCTGAGGCAATTATCGGTTAGATCCATACAATAACTAAGATATAGTAGAACGTAAAAAAAAAAAATTCAATTAATGTTTTAAAAATACATTTTTTTCGTTCTATTAAACAAAAATAAAATTTAACAAAGAATATCTCGGTGACAAATGTATTCAAATATATTTAAAAAAAAAAAGAATATCGCAGTGAAGAATGTATTTAAAAAAGATTTGATCATGTAAATAATTATTTTCATTGGTATTTTAAAGATGTAATTCATTGTCTAGTATTGGTTAAAACCGTTTGCGGTTTTACAGCTTCAGGATCTTTTAAAAATTTTTTACCGTTCGTCTAGAAAATACTCGATTGTCTATAATTATTACTGTACAAAAGTTCTTTGATAATTCTTGCTGATGTTGTTTTCATTTCCTTTTTTTTTTCAGACAAGCCGGAGAGTGACTCTAATAAATATGGTATGTTTACTAATTCCAATTTCACCAATCTGTCTCTTTATTTTAAATGACAATGATCTCTTTAAATTCCGTTTACAAACGATTTGTCTGTTTTATGTATTATTAGGAAGTATACCCGGTATTTTCGAGGATAGAATTAAGAAGCCTGTTTTTTTTTGTTTTTCTCATAACACTATATTAATTATTTCTAGCTTTGATGCTACATCTTATACTGTTACGTTCAAACCTTGTCTCATACCAGCAAAAAACAATTTTTATTAACGCAAATAGATCACACATCTCTACAATACGTTAAAACCTTCGGAAGAGTCTGTTGATTTACTGGCTCTCATACGCGTTTTTTTCAACTGCTTTTCGACAAGCCTTGGTAAGAACCTACATGCCTCTTGCTAAAAATAATCTATTATATATGTTTTTATTAACTAATAATACGCCCCACGTGGGTTGTTTCATTAACTTTTTTGTCGAGTGTACTTTTTGTTTCTAGTGTTTCTTTATGGTACATTTTAACTATAACGACAATCGTAATTTAGCCCTCACAAAAATTCTGATTTAACTTCTTTGTGGCTATTACATGCAAACAGCCTGGAAAATATAATCGAACAGGGAATTTACAAAAGCTGTTTTAGATTTTAAAGTTAGGAATCATTTCACTATATACATTTAATGTAAAATGACCACCCATCAATTGTTGTCTTTGTTGCGATTTTATGGAGGGAAATTAAGACAGAAGAGATGGAGATAAACACCAAATAAAACGAACAAAAATAGGGAAATTAGAATTTCTGCACTCAAAATGGGGTCAACTCGATTGGAACACACTAACAATTGCCTCAGTCCTTCACTCACCGCGGTCAGAAGAGATGGATATAATAATAAAAATAAAGTTAAACGAACACAAAATTAGGAAATTAGACTTTCTGCGCTCACAAAAGGTATCCACTCGATTTGAAAACAATGACAATTGCCCCAGTCTTGAAAGATTTCTTCTTTTTATTATTAGGAATAGTATTAGTATGGGATTTCACGCCATATGTCAAATATTTGCTTATGTGTGCTACTTGAAAGCCGAACCAATTCTACTGTAAGTAATTCAGGTGATTGAAATAGGATTTAATAATGTTTGTCCCCACTTTAAACTATAGAGGGGGAGTCCAGTCACCCAAAACGTAGAGAAATCTATTTTGTTTGATTTAAAACAATAAGTACTTAACAGATCCTATTTAATCACCTAAATTACTTACAGTGAAATGGGTTCTTTTATGAGTGGTTCTTAAAGTGATACTTTAACATTTACTTTTATTAAATGAAATCATTATTCTATATTTTCCCGGACCAACGCCAAAACATTGAGACATCCTACTTTAATCACCTAAATTAATTACAGTGAAATGGTTTCTTTTCTAATTTTATATTTCTCCCGGGAAACGCCGGGACACGGGTCCTGCTACTTTAAAATATTCTAATATTGACGAAATGTACTATGTATGAACATAGTCACATTTTATTGATTAGGAAAAAAAACAACAAAAAAGCTATTTTATATAGTCTTAATATTAAAAGTCAAGATATTTGATATTTTATAAGAATAAAAATGAAAATAATTCCTAATTAAAAACCGGCTAGATAACAAAATGAATAATCGAAAAAGCAAAACATCGATTGGCTAAATGAAACAATAATATATTTCTGAGTAATTTGAAATGATTTCTTTGTGTTTTTCGGCTTTATTATTAAAGACAGAACATTTTAAAAAAAAAGAGTGTTTGTCAAAAACATGAATCTATTTTTATTTTGTAATTTAGAGTGATGAGTGGAAGGGGGATTTTCTTGTCTCTTCCTCCTCCTCCTCCTCCTCCTATTATTATTAGTAGTATTAGTATTAGTATTAGTAGTAGTACACAATAAAAATTATTTATATACACATTAAAAAAAAAACTAGTTTTATGAAAAGACAAACTTTGTTAGTCGTTGAGGGCGGAGTATATTTACGTTTTAAAAAGAAATATTTTCTCTCGTGCAGTAATCTAAGTTGTCGGTGTGTGAATGTACACAGGTATGCGTATGTACACTTAATTGGAAGTTGTCATTTGAATTTCAAGATAATGTAAACCGGAAGTTTTCATTTGAAACGTTATCCCTTTTCATTACAACGCTTTAATTAAAAATAATTATATCGACAAAAACCATTGCGTATATATAAGTAAATAAGACATTAAAATTTACAAATGAATAATGCAGACTAATAATTTATCAGAAGCTGTTTATAAAATAAGTATGCTAATTAAGCACACATATGGCTGTGTTTGTTTGCAGATTATTGTATATTCAATTCAATTGAAGTAATTTGTCGAAAAATAAAACAAGCATATTTCAGTTTCCATGTAGGAAAAGGGTGGTAGCCATTTACGCAGAAGAGGATACAGCATCCGAGCACCTGTCCAAATTCACCTTGAATTGCTGCGTTGTTGGCGCATTTATTACCTCCTGATTGAGAAGGCGGTTCTCTTCCAGTTCAATCAGAATAGACAGTGAAATAGTTTCTTGTGGTGTCCACATAGATCACTTTCTAGTGCAGGAGTGAATAATAGGTCCGGAAGTATATCGTAATGAACATTGAGGAGATTGTAGGCCAAAATGAGATCACTGCATAATCGGCGGCGCTCAAGGGAGAAAAGGTTAAGTTTCTTGAGTCGGCTTTCATAGGACAGATGCCATAGACCCTGCACCATTCGAGTAGCCAGTATTTGAACTCTCTCCAGGTGCTGGATATCACGTATTAGATATGGAGCAGAGGCCTGAACA
Source organism: Sepiola atlantica (assembly GCA_963556195.1). NCBI lineage: Eukaryota > Metazoa > Mollusca > Cephalopoda > Sepiida > Sepiolidae > Sepiola > Sepiola atlantica. The sequence continues at coordinate 91,080,512 of OY744520.1, read as the reverse complement.
CCATATTCTAACAGTGGTCTGACGAGGAAGACATAAAGCAATAGAAAGTTTCAGGAGTGAGTTTGCAGAAAGAACATTGAATGAGAAATAGAGTGCGCCGTGCTTTATTTCACAAGGACAAATATTTTTGTCTCGTTCGCTTTCTTGAGCAGAGCCGTGTCACTGTTGAAAGTAAAGGCCGAGTCATGAGAAGATCCCACTGCAATATGGCAGCATTTATCGATATAAAGTTATATGTCCCATTTAATTGACCATTTCCATGCACATTGATGGCTAGATTTGAGATTGTCAATTTCGCTTCTACGAGCTACTAACTTGACATCATCTGAAAATAGAAACACTTTTTCAACCAATCACTTCCGGCATGTCGTTTCTATAAAGTAGAAAGAGAATATATACTGTATTTCAGAATATTATGTTGTATCATTGTGTTAAGCCTGAGTTGTTTTGATATCAATATAGTTCGGATAAGTGGAAAAACGTTCGCATTTATTAATTTAGATAGATAATGCTACTCTGTTTAATAACACTTTCTACATTTATAAAGTCATATTAATAAGGGGCAGATAGGGACATCAGTTAATTAACATAAATCTATGAAATATACCTATTTTTAAAAATGTACGTATTTTTATTTTCTAGGAAAAACGGCAAAAGGTAAAGACGTGGACCATCCTGCGTCATTTACGGGTAAGTGTATTCATATTTTGAATGTGTTTATTTGATGTATTTACAACCGATGGAGCGCTGGCCAAGTTATTTACCTCAACGAGGATAGACACATGGTCAAATTATATTTAGTTACATCCTACTCAAGAGGCTAGACACAAGGTCAGGTGTGGTTAGTAAGCGCACTAGGATTAGCACGCTCTCACCTACAAAAATGCCTGAGAAGCCCCGTCGGCATTTCCCGGTAGGAGGACCTCAGGTGATTAGCAATAAACTAACCCCTTTCTCAAAGAGAATGTAAAGCCTGGGAGGGTGGACTTCCTAGACCGGCGGAATCAAGGCCCGAAGGCCAAGACGGTACCAGTCTACAGAGTGTAGCATCCATCGGAACCGATACTGCACTCTGATCTTAGCCAAAAGGCAAAGGAGATGAAAAATAAAGGTTTTATCTTTGGGCCAAGCAACAACTTTTGAAGTGGACTGAATTGATTATATATATTTTTAGTTTTATTATTTTATTAGAATACTAAGTGACCCTATTTTAATCAGTTACGAAAAAAAGTTTTAAAAACTGAGCTCAGATCACTGGTTTTTCCTTGTACAACATTCACAGCAAGCACTCGTTTTCTTACTAAAACAAAAACGCTTTCCTTTCTCCCCCCGTGAGCCCTACAAACATAGCATCTTCGCAAGGGCTTCCCGTCTGTTGAACACATTGCCACGGGACTGCTTCCCTGCAGATTTAAACATGCTCATCTTCAAATCAAATGTCAACATATTCCTGCCATAGAAAGTTCACAGGAATGCTCAATCTTAGTTAATTCCGTTAAGTCTTAATCTTCATCTAACAATAATTACATCTCATTGAACCTTATCCTCAAGTGGCTTTCGACTTTGATAAAAGATGATTCATTAATACAAAAGATATTATATGGAAATTAATTAACATTAGACTAATAAAATACTACCACGCAGCGGTTAATGGCCGGGAAGAAACCTTTTAAACCTTTTTAAACTGATTTTACATGTTATATTGATTTCATTTTTACTTGCATGTCCATTAAAATAAACATTTAAATTAAAACAAAATAGAATAAGCTTTACTAGATAATCGTAATAAAGTCGGTAAGTGACCATCATATATATATATCATATATATATATATATATATATATATATATATATATATATATATATATATATATATATATATATATCAGGTTCATCATCCAAGATTTTTACAACACTCTGATGTGTGAGACACTAAGTTCCAATAGCACCCAACACATTCATAAATGTATGGAATGTTCCAATCAATAGTATCCGATTCATAATTGGAGTTCCATTAGGAACAGAGTTCACGGTTTCAGAAGCCTTCCAAAACAGCGGTTGGTCAAAGCTAATGAAAGTCGACATGTGTTTTGACGAAAAAAAACATAGGTAATCTAGGGTGGACAGGATACAGGTTTTATCTCCTGGATTCATGTCTATCATGGCGAGAAATTGTACCGATGATTTTCCCGGATATTCGCACTCTTTATGCATCAAGTGCATCATGCATTGACAACTGGGAGTAGTCTGGTTGAAGCGAATAGACATTTCCAGAAAATGTTTACTTTGCGATCACAAACATCAAATGTGGAGAGGGACTGAAATTTAATGCCACGGTTGACATGCTTTGAAAAACGGTAATCTATATCAATGTTCGTTATTTCAACAGGTTCCAAGTCCGCCGTTATTTGTCTTGATGTCATAACTTACTTACCTCTCTGATGTTATCGGAGCAACCATTCCCATCGCATTGAAGGTACCCTTTCCAGCCAACGTTATAATGTTGTGATCCACGATGAGTCTGGCAAATAACAGGGGCTGATCAAGAATGTTCATGTCACCGGCTAACACATCTGGAGCAAGGGAACATGCTGCATTCACGTCAAACTTTTGTACCTTTGGGTATGATGAAGCAAATACTATGGTTGAGAAAATATCGACCAAGAATCGTGACCTATACACGTGGTTCAATTGCACCGAGAGACCAGGCTTTAAGAGTGCAATTACAACTTTTGGACGCACTGCTCGAACAACAGCATGCCCTATGCCAGCAACCTTTGTAAATGTATCCTTCCCAACAAACATATGCTTCAACAAGAACCGCAGGAATTAAGTCTAATGCTGTCGTTAGTTTCGGTTCGGCCGTTGTTGGATACGTATCCGCCACTGGCGCCACTGTCGTCCTGATGTCAGTATTGATAAGTTCGCTGCGGTTTTGAGAATTGCTCGTTTTTGTGCTTCCTCATCGTCTGTCCCAGGTGATTTGTAGTATTCACAAATAATGTCTCAGTTTTTTTCCTAAATGTTACAATGTTTGCGACACCACAACGGCATTCGGTCACAAATAAAGAGTTTCAATATCGACTTATCAGCTTTCCCGTGAGGTACTTATTTCAATACGCCGTTGATTTACTATCTAGTAAGTATTCTCCCATTTTAGCGACACGGTCATCGTTTCCCCTAGGAATACACACACCCTTTTGAATGCTTCATCACGATCGCTGTCTTTTGGTCTTCCACCTTTTTGTCGTTTGGTTGATTCAATTGACGTTAACTGTCTTAGAATGCGACGCATTTTACGGAATTTTACGTTACATCACTAGTAGTACACATAGTCTACAGTGTGAAGATCGCCATAAAAATATTTGATCCGATCTTTAACAGACGTGTCCCACTTATCCCCTCTTGTTTTGAAATGAACCAGGATCAAATGCATCAGTCTTCACATAGCAAATACTTCACTCACTTTTCCGTTTAAAGTCTTTTTCATAGCATCCGTTCCACAGAAATAGCAATGAATTTTACTGTCATATGGTCCCAGAGAAACAAGAGCGCTTCTTTTTACTGGCCGAGCAGAATCTTCATTTTTTAGGATAAAGCAATGTCCTTTTCGTTTATGTGGTTAACCCGACATGTTTTGTGAACACTAGATCCGGTTTCAACAATAACTTTGACATCTCTTTCGATACTTGCACAATTGACACCTACAGCATCCTTTTCTCGAAGCATCACGGTCTCCTCACAGTCCAAACCCCGTTCGCATAAAGGACAGGTTTCTCTGCTGGCGACTAAACTCATGTCTGACCCTGAAAATATACGAAAATATGTGACTTGTAAACCGAAAAACGTTCCCTTCGAAATTTGATACTTTCCCATACTACGATTTGTCCAACTTTTAGTGTGTTGTAGACTAGACACAGCAGCCTAACATACAACCAGCAAAAAACAAAATTTTGCAATTCTTTTGGCGTAGGGCTACTCTGGCAGTATATTGACTCGTCAATGGAAGGTGGTTGCATTTGTTGATATTGAGAGATAAATCCCATAGTTTTGACCATTTCCAGATTTGATGGAGGTATCTATGGTAATCTTTAAAATCACTTTTAAGAGAAAATATCTTGACGTTATTGGCAAAAAGAAGAACCATCTGAAAGATGGTCTCTGGCAGAACATTGACGAACACCAGTAACAGCAAGGTACACAGTACCGAGCTTTGGGGGACAACATGACTGCATTAGAAACACAAGACATAGAGCCATTGACCTCCAGCCGACAGGTACGGCCAACAAGGAAGGCTCTGATCCATCTCACCACAAGTGGTTGGAACCCATATGCCTGGAGCTTGTAGAACAGAAGTCTATAATTAACTGAATTAAAGGTCTTGGCAAAGTCAAGGAAGACAATGTCTTGTGCATCGTCATCATACATGATTTTAGTGACCTACTCCTTAATAATCAAGAGATTTGTGAAGCAGAATATCTTCGGTACGAAGCCGTGTTGGACTTGAGAGACTAATGCTGTGATCAGGGGATGGGACATAATGGCTGACTTAAGAAGAGTCTCAAAGACCTTGCAGATGACAGAAGTGAGTGAGTCATTTCTATAAATACTGTTATGGCATGTGTTCTTAAGAATTATGTGATCTATTCTCTGCTTCTTTTGTTCTCGTCCTTTTGACTCGTTGGTTTAGTGGTCTCCATAGATTCGCTGTTTTGATACTTCATTGTAATACAGCTTCCTATTCCAGTAGCTTTTTAAAGAACTCCAGGCTTATGGAACTCTTTTTCTGCTGACTGGTTTCCTCCTGTTTATAGTCTTGGTCTGTTCAAGACTAAGGCCAATAGGCATCCTCTGTCTTTGCGATAATCATATTTCGTTCTTGTTAGCATCATGTCTTGTCGGGAGCGTTTTCCATAAATAAAAGAAAATGCACATACATTTATTCTCAGAGGAAGTTTATCAAAGATAAACGTACATCGGACATGATACACAGAAATAACATTGCAACATGCAAACAAGCGTAGGAGAGAAACCATATTCTTGTAAACTGTTCATGTGTATTCTCGTATGTACTTATCTATATTTATTATTTAATTATTAATGTTATTTTTACTTTTCAGGTGGTTCTATCGATTCAAACATATGCAACTCAGGTAATTGTTTACTATATTCAAATCAAACAAATATGGATATGCTATAGTATAAATCATCAGTTGATCATTGATCTCTTTAACACCTCTTTCACTATCTTAGCAATCCCATCTTAAAATGAGCATAGAACATTCACACACTTACTACAGTATCAATATACAGATATGATTCTGGGGGACGATGAGTTTCGGTCAAATCTTATTAAACGAAAGATAATGTTGAAATCTCAATTTCTCAAGAATTTCCTTTTAATTTCTGTTCCTACCATTATTTCTGAATTTATCTAATCCCATCTGACAAGTTGAAAAGCAGAAAAGCTATTGCTGTTCATAATCTGACCTGGCAACTTCAGAGCAATATTAGCAATATTAGCAATATTAGCAAAAAATAAAATCGCTTAATGGATCGAGTTTATATAGGTTGTGACTCATATAGCCAGTGGCAAAAGTTTAATAATACATGTTCCTTCTAAATATGAATTATGTCAGGATTTTTGAGATGAGGATTATTTCATTTGTATTATTGGGATAATTCTAAATTACGTATAGGTTCCCGAGTTTGATATGAATATTCCTAAGTTCAAAAAGATGTACCCGAAGAAGGTTGGAGATTACACTGACCGAAGCATTGTGAAAATAACCAACATGAGAATAGTAATCTAAATAATCCAAATGATATTGACCTAACTTTTGTTTCTTGTTGTGAAATGTGAAAACATTTCAACGTTCGACTAAGTAAAAGTAGTGATAACAAGTTCAGTCGTAAAAGTTTCCTTTACTGAGATCGAAGGAACGGATGTGAATCTCACAACAATTGAGCACTATGCTGTATGTATTAGTTTAATCCAGAAAAAAATGATCCTGATCCGTTTGAACAACTACTAAGCCGACCAATAATGACGCGGCGCGGGCTGTGGACTTGACATGCCGTGTTCAATCGATGTCAATGCTATACAGTTACATTTGGGGAGGGGATCCATGATCGGCCCATTAAATGTGTATGTTCTTTGGTTAACACCTGGTCGGAAATAAACAAGAACGAATGATGATAAAAAAAGTTGTAACGATGTAAACAACGCGTGCATTTACATCAATAAACATATATTTATTTTCACAGAAAGTTTACCAGAAACAAATGTCCGGCGGACATGATACACAGAAATAACATTGGAACATGAAAACAAGCATAGGAGAGTTTAGTATTGTAGCATAGGAAGAAAAAAACATATTCTTGTAAAGTTTGTAGCTAAGTCTTGTCTTGGAGGCCAACAGCTCCATCGGAATCTATACAACCTGCTTTAATATTTTTACAGTTTGTACTTATGTATATTTATCTTTTAACTCTTAAATGCCTCAATAAAATGGTAATTTTAAAGGTGTTTTAGAATTTTCTGAAAAACAAAGTTATATGGTAAACTGAAATTAAAATGCCATCAACTACACCCAAGAACCTCTATCTATGCCAAAAATCAGCTGAATCCATCAAATAGTTGATGAGATACAGGGTGGCACATACGTACGTACGTACGTACGTACGTACACACGGATAACACAAAATCATGCCTGACCTTTCTGGATCTCTGGGTTGCCTTGACTGATGATGCTGAAATTCTACACACTTATAGAACCTATCAAAAAAAAAATTTGTGCAAAGTTTTAACTAATTTGGTTTATTGGTTTTTGACTTATGATTGAGCAAAGAAGTGAGATTTCTAGCATAGACCGCTTTTGAAGTCTATTAAGGGATAGAGCGCTCTCGCGTCTCCCTTGATTTATTTTTTAACCCTTAAATGCTTTATTTTTTATATTGGTTTAAAAAACAAATCAAGTGAAAAACGTTACATAGGGGTAATATAAAGTAGCATAAATGATTTTTGAAAAGAAAAACATATTTATTGAACAAAAATAAATGATGTTGCAAATGTGCAACAAATGGCGTAACATTTTACATGTATAACAAAGCACTACAATATATGCATCTAAATAATCATAATACACTAGAGAATCATAAAATAATTTTTATTTACATTTATAATGACCAGCTTTAAAAGTTTAGGCTCTTGAATTAGGCAGATGAAACACCGATGACACTCGCCAGTGAGATTGAAGATACTTATTACCTATTTGGCGGGTTTGCTGATGCAACATCATACTAATACCTACTCATACTTGCTAACAGGCTCGTCACAAATGTGAAACAAAATTGCCGTTTGACACATTTTCGTTAAATATTATATTAAATTTGTTTTTTTTTGGAATGTGTCATATTTGAAACAAAAAGCATTTAAGGGTTAATTATTATTTTTTATTTATTTTTCAGATGATTCTATCAATAAAGATCAAGTCTACTCAGGTAATTTTTACTATATACAAATAACCCAACCGTAGATATGCCATAATATAAAAATATCAGTTGACCATTTGTAGCTAAGTCTTGTCTTGGAGGTCAACAGCTTCATCGGAATCTATACAACCTGCTTTCATATTTTTCCAGTTTGTACTTATGTATATGGCATGAAAAATGCCAGTATATTAAAATCATATGCTCTTAATAGGGTCAAGATGAAAATTCATATACACTAAATGTACAAAAGCAAGGAAATTCCCAAATGTTTATACTTTTATTGTCATTAATTAAGGGTATGACTACATATCAACCAAACAATTTCATTATCACATCACTACAGTATAAATCTCTATGCATGAGTGGATGAAGTGTGTGAGGTGCGCTGAAGAAAAATTCCTACCAGTAAAATACATAGCCCTGTTGTGCTCGCATACACTTAATGACAATAAAATTGTAAAAATTTGGGAATTTCCTTGCTTTTGTACATTTAGTGTATATGAATTTTCATGTTAACCCTATTAATGGAATATGATTTTAGTATACTGGCATTTTTCATGGAATGTCACTACTTTTGTAAAGGCTATGCCTCAATACAATAGTCATTTTAAAGGCTTTTTGGTATTTTCTGGAAAACTAAGGTATATGGTAAACTGAAATTAAAATGCCATCAACTAGACCCTAGAACCTCTATCTCTGTCAAAAATCAGCTGAATGCATTAAATAGTTGATGAGATACAGGGTGGCACATACGTACGTACGTACACACGGATAACACAAAATCATACCTGACCTTTCTGGATCTCTGTGTTGCCTTGACTAATGATGCTGAAATTCTACACACTTAAAGAACCTATCAAAAAAAAATTTGTGCAAAGTTTTAACTAATTTGGTTTATTGGTTTTTGAGTTATGATTGATCAAAGAAGTGAGATTTCTAGCATAGACCGCTTTTGAAGTCTATTAAGGGATAGAGCGCTCTCGCGCCTCCCTTGATTTATTTTTTATATTGGTTTATATCAATAAAAAACAAATCAAGTGAAAAACGTTACATGGGGTATATAAAGTAGCATAAATGATTTTTGAAAAGAAAAACATATTTATTGAACAAAAATAAATGATGTTGCAAATGTGCAACAAATGGCGTAACATTTTACATGTATAACAAAACACTACAATATATGCATCTAAATTATCATAATACACTAGAGAATCATAAAATAATTTTTATTTACAATTATAATGACCAGATTTAAAAGTGTAGGCTCTTGAATTAAGCAGATGACATGCAGATGACACTCGCTCGTGAGATTGAAGATACTTATTACCTATTTAGCGGGTGTACTGATGCAACATCATACTAATACCTACTCATACTTGCTAACAGGCTCGTCACAAATGTGAAACAAAATTGCCGTTTGACACATTTTCGTTAAATATTATATTAAATTTGTTTTTTTTTGGAATGTGTCATATTTGAAACAAAAAGCATTTTAGGGTTAATTATTATTTTTTATTTATTTTTCAGATGATTTTATCAATAAATATCGACCAGACTCAGGTAATTTTTACTATATACAAATAAAACAACCGTAGATATGCTATAGTATAAAAATATCAGTTGACCATTTAAAATTAAACTGGCGATAACATCAATGTATCGCCCTATTCGGCTAACCATAAACTAAATAGTAGACTTGACAAGTATATTTGGAGCACGTTCTTCTAAATAATATTTAATTATTTCAACTGCCAAATTATTTTAAATCCTTAAACATTATATATTTTAAATTCCTGAAATTGGCCTGACTATATTAGAAGACACAAAAGGACCTGTTAAAAACCAAACCAATCGATATAATAATACGCTGACTTTCTTAAGGTTTCACCACCTCCTCGTGGTAGAGAGTCGGGCAACGGCGTTAGTCGAGTTAGTCAGAGCAGAGTTACGCCGTGTCCTTCTAGGTCCATCCGCGAATCCGTTAGCCCCTCCGTCCACTAGTTACCACTAGAGACGCGACTATCCGAGTGCGTCTGAGTTAGGGTTAGAGCAGATCGGGACAAGTCTGCCTACTCTAGCTTAGCCGGCCAAGAGTGCCAACCATCCCTCATCAGGTTAACCTCCTGCAGTGGGATCATACAAGAATACAAAAAGTCCCCCTGTTTTACAAAAATAATATATAGATATAATTTTATTTAAATAAATAAAGAAGAGGCATATTGGTTTTATTTATTTAAAGATTATTTAGATAAAAATGACAATTATTTTTACAGAAGAAAAAGAGTCATCTTTCTTAATAGTATTTACCCTGACAGTCATTTATTATTTCAATAGGTATATTAATATTAACAATAATTTATAGAGATTGATGTAGAAAGCACCGTGGAATTTTCACGGGGCTAGTAATCAATAAATGTAATAACTGGTGTTATTTAACGTGGTGTTTGCTTGAAATAATATCCCTAGTGTTGATTACAGACGGACACAAACTTTCTATTATATTATGATTAATATACACGTTATGATACGTTCGACAATTCAAATATATTTATTTTCTATCCAAAGATGTAACATCATAGAGCAAACTTGTATTCTTTCTCGCTCTCCAGATTAGATTACCTGACATATTCTTTTGTGTGGATATTTTATTTTGCTGAGAATAAAACCGTTTAAACTCGTCTCCGATATTCGAAAATGAGGAAAGATTCATATTCTATTTGATTTTTTTTAACTAGGTTTCAATACAGATCGCAATAAAATTCAATATGGACCACCACGTAAGTACATTTTGTTGTTCTCTTTTTAGAAAGATTCGTGTTATTTGCTCTCTCTCTCTCCAACTATTTAAACTCATACACACACGCATAAAAATGTGCTAGCACATCACTCAATAATTCCAGGGCCTGACATATAGATAGCGCCACCAATAAAGAATTCATATGATTTTTGTAAAGTACTAACCTTCAAATGTCACATGGCAAAATTTGAGCTCAATCAGATTATTAGTTTACAAATTACACTTTTTAAACTTTAATTCACCCCAATCGAGGCATATTTCCACTGAGAGGTACGAGGGTAACTATGATCAGGGACCCAGATTTATAGAAGGCATCCTCAGTGAAGAGTTATGAAGCAAGATGTTTGTTAACATTACATTTAAATTTCTGCATGTTAGTACAGTAGGGGAAACAGGGAACAGGGATGGGATTCTAAATGCAGCGGTTCAATGGAAAGAAGTTATTAGAGTAGAAAGTTATTCGGCACCTGGAACCTCTACACAGAAGGGTGGGATTTTGTTGCTAGTTGGGTTGATCGGGTGTATTTACGTTGGGTGTACATGTGCAGTAAGTTCGTCGGAGTACATTTCATGGAAGTACTTGTAAAAATGGCACAGGGGTTGCAACATTGTGGCGATGATAGACAGAACGGAACCTCTAAAGTTAGAGTCTCTTTTTTGCACCCTGTCCAAGAGGGAGAGACTAGTAGTTGGTGCACCCGTCCAGATGTGGCAACAATACTCCATGCATGGGCGACAGGCGTGTGAAGGTTTCTATCCCAGTAGAGAGATCACACCTTCTTTGCAGCTGACTTGGCAGTATCTTCTATGTATTTATTCTAATTCATGTTTGAACGTTGGACTATCACCCATAGAAATCTGTGGTTGGAAAGGTTTCTTATAGTTACTAAAGGAAAGGAGCTTTGTCCTAATAGCATTATATGCAACCACCGATTTCTAAAATCCCATTCTACTGCAGACCAGAGGTCATTTTATAAGGGTTTCATCGTTGTCTCATGTGTGTGTGTTCGATTTGCCCGCAATAGAGCGTAGTGTCATCAGCTAATATACACTGCACCATGGACATCCTTTATGAAGATCAGGAATAATAATAGTCGAAGTATCGACTCCTGGGGCACGCCTGTATTAATGTGATGATGTTTGGATGTACGGCAATCAACGACTTCAATCTTCCTTTTAGCTAAGAAAAATGTGTTTACATTACATATTCGTCCAGTAATACCACACGAATTAATTTTCCGGAATAAACTGTAATGCCAGACCCTGTCAAAGTCCTTGGATATATAAAGGGCTACCGCCATCACTTCATCTGCCTTATCCAGTATATGGTACATGTGTTCGGAGATTATCGTTAGGATATCCGCAATAGAACGGGATTACCTTAATCTATATTGTTGTTTTGAAAGTAATTTAGCTTTTCGAGGTGATGCACTATCACTAGATTGATTAACGTTTCAAAGATTTTAGCGAAGAGCGGGGGGAGACTTATGTATCACTAGATTTGTGGGGCAGTTCTTTCGACAGAGTTTTTGAAAACTGATACCACAAAGGCAATTTTCCAGCTATCAGGGTAAAAACTTTCTTTATGGAGTATGGATAGGAGAGAGGCCTGATCAATGGCGCATTTCTTGATTACTATAGCAGGAATAAGATCTGGCTCACATGCTTTGAAGGAAGTGGTTTGTGGAGTCCTCAGTGGAGTTTAAGGCGAACCGCTGGGAAAGCAGTTCATAGCGGTTTGATAGTGATGGGAATTTTAATTGCCTATTGCCCATCACACTTTTATAGTTTTTCGAGAAATCAGGAGTTCTTATTTTCAGTGACTCGATGCGTCTTCTAGTCATCTCAGTATACCTACCCTTAGCTGCGGCTAACCACACCCTGAAAGTGGTTTCTTAATGCTAACCACAGTTTTGTCTATTTGTAGCTGACTTAGGATGGTTTAAACGGCGGAAATCGTGTTGCCGATGCACAATAGCAGCTGCACAGGTCGAAGTGAATCATAGGGAAGAGTTGGCCTTACTACGGGATTTCCATACGTTGTTCAGCAAGGAGAGAAAAAGTTTTACTCTTTGGTGTATCTTTCATGCGATCGCTGAGGGATTCCCAATTAGCACGCTGTTCATATCTGGTTTTGAGTAATAGCGCTTCGGTTTTGAGTCGCGGGTTTATAGTGATATCAACCGTTTTTACAAGGTGATCAGCATCCCCGTGTGGGCTATGGGCATCTGTCATACAGGCCCCAGACAGTGTTGTCAAGAATTAGTAGAGAGGGCTTTCTGGTCTTCGGGATCCAGGAGGTGGGTCGGGGAAGTGGCAGCTTGTGAAAGTAAATGTACGCATGCTATTACCAGCTTGGTCTGTGTACCTTAAGGCACCAAGTACATTTCTGTATTCGAAATTAAAGTCTGTAAATATATAAATTTGGGCGTTTAGATTTGAGTAGAGTGCTGCGTCTATATAATCGGAGACGTAGTCAAGTAGAATACAGTTCTGAGTCGAAGAAGAACGGTAGCAGAAATATAGGTAACTAACGGAGTGTTGTAATGTTAGTCTAAATCCCATTTAGACCCAGTCTTACGATTCTAGACTAAGTTATCTAGTCAATGAGAGGGTGTTGCGGATATAGACTCAGAGCCCATGCATATATTTGTCGACGTCTTTACGGCATAGTAAGAGATATCCTGGCATATCATAACGATTAAAGGAGGTTGAGGAGTTTAGCTTAGTTTCGATATGTGTTAAGATATCTAGAGGTTTTACAAAGGGGAAGGATTCTACATCACCGAGGTGAGTTCTAAGTCCTCGGATATTTATGAACGAAAATCCTCAAGGAGAGGGGATTTCTTTAGTTTTTGTTTATTACAGTTATTTAAGTGAAGCTACTGTGGCAAATTATCAAAACAATGAAAATATCTGAATTCCGTTTGTTGATAAAGCATTGCTTTCTGATGAGAAAAAATACTGTTCAAGCAAGGCAATCGCTTGATAAGTGTTATTCAGACTTTGCTCTGTTGGAAACAATCCTTAATAGGTAGCATGCTGACTTCAAACGCGATTGTACAGGCATAAATTTTACTGAACGCAAATAAAGTGCTATTCCCGACAAACCCGAGGGTAATAGTCCTAACTATCGAATAACATCCACATAAATTCGTCTCAAATAGATCGAGCACGAGACCCACTTTAATCATCAGTTTCTTGAATGTTCAATCCTTAGTATAGGTGATAATAACTAAGAATAACATAAACTAACCACAATTCTATCCGGTCATAGCTGAAGTAATTAAAAGTCTGCCCCCCCCCCCCTCCGTCGATTCAATATTACACAGAGAGTTGTTATTTTCTTTGGATTATTTGAATTATTCGGACTACTGTTCTCATCTGGTATGTTATTCTCACAACGTTTCGGCCGATGTAACCATTTATTTAATCCAAAGGGATAGCATGATCTAGTTCCGTCAGCCATGACCGGGTAGCAGTCTTAAGTAATTTGCAATTGTATTCTTAGTATCGCCTGCACTGATGATTCAACCTTCAACCTTCAGAAGATTGTCACTTAAAACTGAATTTTACTTTGTACTTTATCTGTTACGCCACGAGCTCTTGTTTTTTCTTATTTATAACAATTATTACTACATCTCATTTTAGTTCCGAAGCATTTTTCGTAAGTATAGTCTAAGTAACTTTATCTCTTAATTTTACAGTAGGTGCGCGGTCGAGAAATTATTTTTTCTTTGGTTTAGGAAAAGAAAACGAGGCTAACACTCGACTTTTACTCATAGCGATTTATTATAGACAGATATTACATCATAATTGCCAGTTAAAATGCTTCAAAATGCAAGATAGACCGACCGTGAGACCAAACCTTTTGTCGAGATGCAAGATAGACCGATCGAGAGACAGCCTTTCATCTAGATGCAAGACAGATCGACTGAGAGACAAAACCTCTTCTTGAGATGTTAACCGACTGAGAGACAAAGACTTTCATTGAGACACAAAATAGACGCACTGCAACGATAGACTGTCTGAGGAACGATAACTCTGATCGACATACAAGATAGACCAAGTGAGAGACAACGATTTTCATTGAGACACAAAATAGACCCACCCAGACACAAAATCTAATTATCAATTAAAAGGCCTAAAAGAACAATTTCGAATTTCGCAAAAACCACGTTATTTTCTAATCTATTATACAAGAGAAAACTTGTTCAGCACGATGGTGACTTGAACATGAGAAAATAATTTTTAAGCCTTTATATTGGTAGCTACAAAATTATTTCCGACTTAAATTAAAAGTTATGCATTACATCACGTATATCTTCCTAAGCCAAAGCAAGGATTTTCAAGTGCGCCCCTATTGTACTCAAGAACCAAGATTTCTATATAATATATTAATATTCGTATTACATACGTCTCTATCTAACGTATGAAAGTAAACTTGTTTGTATAACAATGAATAACTAATAAATGTTTTGTATATTAACAGTAATTGAAGTGATGTAAATTACTAAAACCTTTTTTTTAATATTAGTTAATTTATTTTCAAGGTAGGTAATTTAAATTGAACTAACATTGCTGGCTTGAAAGAAAGATATAAGCAATAAGAGTTCATATAGAGAGTAGAGGTTGCCCTCTTACTCTCTCTCTCTTACTGGCTTTCGCTCCACCCTTCTCTTCCTCTCATTAGCGACGTCAGTTTTTTTATTGTTATTAATACCATTCTTATTACATACATCTATATCTAACGTATCTAACTTGTGTGTATAATAATGCTTATCTAATAATTGTCGCACATTTATTGTTTCATTTGTGACCAGTATACGCATAATAGATCAAGGGACTCTAACACCTTTATTTTTATGATAATCGGGAAACCAATATTTCATTCAAATATTAATAAATTTAATAAATTTCTCATTTTTTACCACATTAACCATATTGAAGTTGACATAGCCACCTAGTGCAAAGATGAAGTATATTCATATCAACGAATAAAATCTCTACCTCCCCACGCCAACGAAAATGTCAAAAACTCTCTGAAATTTTTACCATTCTATTTGGTAATAACCTCGGCGACTATGTCGTCTTCTGACTAACTAATTTTTTCCTTCAAAATATACTGGCTTGGTTATTTGAAGGGTAAATGTAACAGTCATGGACTAGATATCGTTTTTTTAATATTTTTCGCGCTACTATTTAAAATT
Organism: Sepiola atlantica; assembly: GCA_963556195.1. Classification (NCBI taxonomy): domain Eukaryota; kingdom Metazoa; phylum Mollusca; class Cephalopoda; order Sepiida; family Sepiolidae; genus Sepiola; species Sepiola atlantica. The sequence continues at coordinate 91,065,011 of OY744520.1, read as the reverse complement.
ACTTCCGTAATTTGAACAAAACTTGACAATACTTAACATATTCTCTTCCAATTGTTACTTAACTTTTATTTTAATTAAAACATTTGGCGAGGGAAAAGTTGTATCACGGTATTCACAAGTGACAAAGCCCCCCCCATCTATGTCAAGCTTAACAGACCGACAACCAGACATAGTTTTAAATATGTTTCTCAAAGGATCTATAATATGCGTTCATTATATGTGCGAATTTAGAGATGGAAATGTTAAACTTTATCAAAAATATTATAGAAAAACATGCTATTTGAAAAATAGGCTTCACAGACCGACGGAAATTTAATTTGTAACTTAAGCATCATCGAGGTTTTAGATCAGCCAACCGTAAAAAAAACTCTTATCGATATGCAACGATAGGTCGTCTTAGAAAATAAAACCTCACATCGACATGCAAGGTAACCTAACTGGTAAACACATTCTTTTATTAAAATGCAAGATAGATCGACAGTGAGAAAAAAAAACTGTTATTGAGATTCAACGATAAGAAAGATTCATATTCTATTTGATTTTTTTTAACTAGGTTATAATACAGACCGCAATAACATTCACTATGGACCACCACGTAAGTACATTTTGTGTTTCTCTTTTTAGAAAGATTCGTGTTATTTGCTCTCTCTCTCTCTCTCTCTCTCCAACTATTTAAACTCATACACACACGCATAAAAATGTGCTAGCACATCACTCAATAATTCCAGGGCCTGACATATAGATAGCGCCACCAATAAAGAATTCATATGATTTTTGTAAAGTACTAACCTTCAAATGTCACATGGCAAAATTTGAGCTCAATCAGATTATTAGTTTACAAATTACACTTTTAAAACTTTAATTCACCCCAATCGAGGCATATTTCCACTGAGAGGTACGAGGGTAACTATGATCAGGGACCCAGATTTATAGAAGGCATCCCCAGTGAAGAGTTATGAAGCAAGATGTTTGTTAACATTACATCTAAATTTCTGCATGTTAGTACAGTAGGGGAAACAGGGAACAGGGATGGGATTCTAAATGCAGCGGTTCAATGGAAAGAAGTTATTAGAGTAGAAAGTTATTCGGCACCTGGAACCTCTACACAGAAGGGTGGGATTTTGTTGCTAGTTGGGTTGATCGGGTGTATTTACGTTGGGTGTACATGTGCAGTAAGTTCGTCGGAGCACATTTCATGGAAGTACTTGTAAAAATGGCACAGGGGTTGCAACATTGTGGCGATGATAGACAGAACGGAACCTCTAAAGTTAGAGTCTCTTTTTTGCACCCTGTCCAAGAGGGAGAGACTAGTAGTTGGTGCACCCGTCCAGATGTGGCAACAATACTCCATGCATGGGCGACAGGCGTGTGAAGGTTTCTATCCCAGTAGAGAGATCACACCTTCTTTGCAGCTGACTTGGCAGTATCTTTTATGTATTTATTCTAATTCATGTTTGAACGTTGGACTATCACCCATAGAAATCTGTGGTTGGAAAGGTTTCTTATAGTTACTAAAGGAAAGGAGCTTTGTCCTAATAGCATTATATGCAACCACCGATTTCTAAAATCCCATTCTACTGCAGACCAGAGGTCATTTTATAAGGGTTTCATCGTTGTCTCAGATGTGTGTGTTCGATTTGCCCGCAATAGAGCGTAGTGTCATCAGCTAATATACACTGCACCATGGACATCCTTTATGAAGATCAGGAATAATAATAGTCGAAGTATCGACCCCTGGGGCACGCCTGTATTAATGTGATGATGTTTGGATGTACGGCAATCAACGACTTCAATCTTCCTTTTAGCTAAGAAAAATGTGTTTACATTACATATTCGTCCAGTAATACCACACGAATTAATTTTCCGGAATAAACTGTAATGCCAGACCCTGTCAAAGTCCTTGGATATATAAAGGGCTACCGCCATCACTTCATCTGCCTTATCCAGTATATGGTACATGTGTTCGGGGATTATCGTTAGGATATCCGCAATAGAACGGGATTACCTTAATCTATATTGTTGTTTTGAAAGTAATTTAGCTTTTCGAGGTGATGCACTATCACTAGATTGATTAACGTTTCAAAGATTTTAGCGAAGAGCGGGGGAGACTTATGTATCACTAGATTTGTGGGTCAGTTCTTTCGACAGAGTTTTTGAAAACTGATACCACAAAGGCAATTTTCCAGCTATCAGGGTAAAAACTTTCTTTATGGAGTATGGATAGGAGAGAGGCCTGATCAATGGCGCATTTCTTGATTACTATAGCAGGAATAAGATCTGGCTCACATGCTTTGAAGGAAGTGGTTTGTGGAGTCCTCAGTGGAGTTTAAGGCGAACCGCTGGGAAAGCAGTTCATAGCGGTTTGATAGTGATGGGAATTTTAATTGCCTATTGCCCATCACACTTTTATAGTTTTTCGAGAAATCAGGAGTTCTTATTTTCAGTGACTCGATGCGTCTTCTAGTCATCTCAGTATACCTACTCTTAGCTGCGGCTAACCACACCCTGAAAGTGGTTTCTTAATGCTAACCACAGTTTTGTCTATTTGTAGCTGACTTAGGATGGTTTAAACCGCGGAAATCGTGTTGCCGATGCACAATAGCAGCTGCACAGGTCGAAGTGAATCATAGGGAAGAGTTGGCCTTACTACGGGATTTCCATACGTTGTTCAGCAAGGAGAGAAAAAGTTTTACTCTTTGGTGTATCTTTCATGCGATCGCTGAGGGATTCCCAATTAGCACGCTGTTCATATCTGGTTTTGAGTAATAGCGCTTCGGTTTGGAGTCGAAGGTTTATAGTGATATCAACCGTTTTAACAAGTTGATCAGCATCCCCGTGTGGGCTATGGGCATCTGTCATACAGGCCCCAGACAGTGTTGTCAAGAATTAGTAGAGAGGGCTTTCTGGTCTTCGGGATCCAGGAGGTGGGTCGGGGAAGTGGCAGCTTGTGAAAGTAAATGTACGCATGCTATTACCAGCTTGGTCTGTGTACCTTAAGGCACCAAGTACATTTCTGTATTCGAAATTAAAGTCTGTAAATATATAAATTTGGGCGTTTAGATTTGAGTAGAGTGCTGCGTCTATATAATCGGAGACGTAGTCAAGTAGAATACAGTTCTGAGTCGAAGAAGAACGGTAGCAGAAATATAGGTAACTAACGGAGTGTTGTAATGTTAGTCTAAATCCCATTTAGACCCAGTCTTACGATTCTAGACTAAGTTATCTAGTCAATGAGAGGGTGTTGCGGATATAGACTCAGAGCCCATGCATATATTTGTCGACGTCTTTACGGCATAGTAAGAGATATCCTGGCATATCATAACGATTAAAGGAGGTTGAGGAGTTTAGCTTAGTTTCGATATGTGTTAAGATATCTAGAGGTTTTACAAAGGGGAAGGATTCTACATCACCGAGGTGAGTTCTAAGTCCTCGGATATTTATGAACGAAAATCCTCAAGGAGAGGGGATTTCTTTAGTTTTTGTTTATTACAGTTATTTAAGTGAAGCTACTGTGGCAAATTATCAAAACAATGAAAATATCTGAATTCCGTTTGTTGATAAAGCATTGCTTTCTGATGAGAAAAAATACTGTTCAAGCAAGGCAATCGCTTGATAAGTGTTATTCAGACTTTGCTCTGTTGGAAACAATCCTTAATAGGTAGCATGCTGACTTCAAACGCGATTGTACAGGCATAAATTTTACTGAACGCAAATAAAGTGCTATTCCCGACAAACCCGAGGGTAATAGTCCTAACTATCGAATAACATCCACATAAATTCGTCTCAAATAGATCGAGCACGAGACCCACTTTAATCATCAGTTTCTTGAATGTTCAATCCTTAGTATAGGTGATAATAACTAAGAATAACATAAACTAACCACAATTCTATCCGGTCATAGCTGAAGTAATTAAAAGTCTGCCCCCCCCCTCCGTCGATTCAATATTACACAGAGAGTTGTTTTTTTCTTTGGATTATTTGAATTATTCGGACTACTGTTCTCATCTGGTATGTTATTCTCACAACGTTTCGGCCGATGTAACCATTTATTTAATCCAAAGGGATAGCATGATCTAGTTCCGTCAGCCATGACCGGGTAGCAGTCTTAAGTAATTTGCAATTGTATTCTTAGTATCGCCTGCACTGATGATTCAACCTTCAACCTTCAGAAGATTGTCACTTAAAACTGAATTTTACTTTGTACTTTATCTGTTACGCCACGAGCTCTTGTTTTTTCTTATTTATAACAATTATTACTACATCTCATTTTAGTTCCGAAGCCTTTTTCGTAAGTATAGTCTAAGTAACTTTATCTCTCAATTTTACAGTAGGTGCGCGGTCGAGAAATTATTTTTTCTTTGGTTTAGGAAAAGAAAACGAGGCTAACACTCGACTTTTACTCATAGCGATTTATTATAGACAGATATTACATCATAATTGCCAGTTAAAATGCTTCAAAATGCAAGATAGACCGACCGTGAGACCAAACCTTTTGTCGAGATGCAAGATAGACCGATCGAGAGACAGCCTTTCATCGAGATGCAAGACAGACCGACTGAGAGACAAAACCTCTTCTTGAGATGTTAACCGACTGAGAGACAAAGACTTTCATTGAGACACAAAATAGACGCACTGCAACGATAGACTGTCTGAGGAACGATAACTCTGATCGACATACAAGATAGACCAAGTGAGAGACAACGATTTTCATTGAGACACAAAATAGACCCACCCAGACACAAAATCTAATTATCAATTAAAAGGCCTAAAAGAACAATTTCGAATTTCGCAAAACCACGTTATTTTCTAATCTATTATACAAGAGAAAACTTGTTCAGCACGATGGTGACTTGAACATGAGAAAATAATTTTTAAGCCTTTATATTGGTAGCTACAAAATTATTTCCGACTTAAATTAAAAGTTATGCATTACATCACGTATATCTTCCTAAACCAAAGCAAGGATTTTCAAGTGCGCCCCTATTGTACTCAAGAACCAAGATTTCTATATAATATATTAATATTCGTATTACATACGTCTCTATCTAACGTATGAAAGTAAACTTGTTTGTATAACAATGAATAACTAATAAATGTTTTGTATATTAACAGTAATTGAAGTGATGTAAATTACTAAAACCTTTTTTTTAATATTAGTTAATTTATTTTCAAGGTAGGTAATTTAAATTGAACTAACATTGCTGGCTTGAAAGAAAGATATAAGCAATAAGAGTTCATATAGAGAGTAGAGGTTGCCCTCTTACTCTCTCTCTCTTACTGGCTTTCGCTCCACCCTTCTCTTCCTCTCATTAGCGACGTCAGTTTTTTTATTGTTATTAATACCATTCTTATTACATACATCTATATCTAACGTATCTAACTTGTGTGTATAATAATGCTTATCTAATAATTGTCGCACATTTATTGTTTCATTTGTGACCAGTATAAGCATAATAGATCAAGGGACTCTAACACCTTTATTTTTATGATAATCGGGAAACCAATATTTCATTCAAATATTAATAAATTTAATAAATTTCTCATTTTTTACCACATTAACCATATTGAAGTTGACATAGCCACCTAGTGCAAAGATGAAGTATATTCATATCAACGAATAAAATCTCTACCTCCCCACGCCAACGAAAATGTCAAAAACTCTCTGAAATTTTTACCATTCTATTTGGTAATAACCTCGGCGACTATGTCGTCTTCTGACTAACTAATTTTTTCCTTCAAAATATACTGGCTTGGTTATTTGAAGGGTAAATGTAACAGTCATGGACTAGATATCGTTTTTTTAATATTTTTCGCGCTACTATTTAAAATTACTTCCGTAATTTGAACAAAACTTGACAATACTTAACATATTCTCTTCCAATTGTTACTTAACTTTTATTTTAATTAAAACATTTGGCGAGGGAAAAGTTGTATCACGGTATTCACAAGTGACAAAGCCCCCCCCCCATCTATGTCAAGCTTAACAGACCGACAACCAGACATAGTTTTAAATATGTTTCTCAAAGGATCTATAATATGCGTTCATTATATGTGCGAATTTAGAGATGGAAATGTTAAACTTTATCAAAAATATTATAGAAAAACATGCTATTTGAAAAATAGGCTTCACAGACCGACGGAAATTTAATTTGTAACTTAAGCATCATCGAGGTTTTAGATCAGCCAACCGTAAAAAAAACTCTTATCGATATGCAACGATAGGTCGTCTTAGAAAATAAAACCTCACATCGACATGCAAGGTAACCTAACTGGTAAACACATTCTTTTATTAAAATGCAAGATAGATCGACAGTGAGAAAAAAAAACTGTTATTGAGATTCAACGATAAGAAAGATTCATATTCTATTTGATTTTTTTTAACTAGGTTATAATACAGACCGCAATAACATTCACTATGGACCACCACGTAAGTACATTTTGTGTTTCTCTTTTTAGAAAGATTCGTGTTATTTGCTCTCTCTCTCTCTCTCTCTCTCTCCAACTATTTAAACTCATACACACACGCATAAAAATGTGCTAGCACATCACTCAATAATTCCAGGGCCTGACATATAGATAGCGCCACCAATAAAGAATTCATATGATTTTTGTAAAGTACTAACCTTCAAATGTCACATGGCAAAATTTGAGCTCAATCAGATTATTAGTTTACAAATTACACTTTTAAAACTTTAATTCACCCCAATCGAGGCATATTTCCACTGAGAGGTACGAGGGTAACTATGATCAGGGACCCAGATTTATAGAAGGCATCCCCAGTGAAGAGTTATGAAGCAAGATGTTTGTTAACATTACATCTAAATTTCTGCATGTTAGTACAGTAGGGGAAACAGGGAACAGGGATGGGATTCTAAATGCAGCGGTTCAATGGAAAGAAGTTATTAGAGTAGAAAGTTATTCGGCACCTGGAACCTCTACACAGAAGGGTGGGATTTTGTTGCTAGTTGGGTTGATCGGGTGTATTTACGTTGGGTGTACATGTGCAGTAAGTTCGTCGGAGCACATTTCATGGAAGTACTTGTAAAAATGGCACAGGGGTTGCAACATTGTGGCGATGATAGACAGAACGGAACCTCTAAAGTTAGAGTCTCTTTTTTGCACCCTGTCCAAGAGGGAGAGACTAGTAGTTGGTGCACCCGTCCAGATGTGGCAACAATACTCCATGCATGGGCGACAGGCGTGTGAAGGTTTCTATCCCAGTAGAGAGATCACACCTTCTTTGCAGCTGACTTGGCAGTATCTTTTATGTATTTATTCTAATTCATGTTTGAACGTTGGACTATCACCCATAGAAATCTGTGGTTGGAAAGGTTTCTTATAGTTACTAAAGGAAAGGAGCTTTGTCCTAATAGCATTATATGCAACCACCGATTTCTAAAATCCCATTCTACTGCAGACCAGAGGTCATTTTATAAGGGTTTCATCGTTGTCTCAGATGTGTGTGTTCGATTTGCCCGCAATAGAGCGTAGTGTCATCAGCTAATATACACTGCACCATGGACATCCTTTATGAAGATCAGGAATAATAATAGTCGAAGTATCGACCCCTGGGGCACGCCTGTATTAATGTGATGATGTTTGGATGTACGGCAATCAACGACTTCAATCTTCCTTTTAGCTAAGAAAAATGTGTTTACATTACATATTCGTCCAGTAATACCACACGAATTAATTTTCCGGAATAAACTGTAATGCCAGACCCTGTCAAAGTCCTTGGATATATAAAGGGCTACCGCCATCACTTCATCTGCCTTATCCAGTATATGGTACATGTGTTCGGGGATTATCGTTAGGATATCCGCAATAGAACGGGATTACCTTAATCTATATTGTTGTTTTGAAAGTAATTTAGCTTTTCGAGGTGATGCACTATCACTAGATTGATTAACGTTTCAAAGATTTTAGCGAAGAGCGGGGGGAGACTTATGTATCACTAGATTTGTGGGTCAGTTCTTTCGACAGAGTTTTTGAAAACTGATACCACAAAGGCAATTTTCCAGCTATCAGGGTAAAAACTTTCTTTATGGAGTATGGATAGGAGAGAGGCCTGATCAATGGCGCATTTCTTGATTACTATAGCAGGAATAAGATCTGGCTCACATGCTTTGAAGGAAGTGGTTTGTGGAGTCCTCAGTGGAGTTTAAGGCGAACCGCTGGGAAAGCAGTTCATAGCGGTTTGATAGTGATGGGAATTTTAATTGCCTATTGCCCATCACACTTTTATAGTTTTTCGAGAAATCAGGAGTTCTTATTTTCAGTGACTCGATGCGTCTTCTAGTCATCTCAGTATACCTACTCTTAGCTGCGGCTAACCACACCCTGAAAGTGGTTTCTTAATGCTAACCACAGTTTTGTCTATTTGTAGCTGACTTAGGATGGTTTAAACCGCGGAAATCGTGTTGCCGATGCACAATAGCAGCTGCACAGGTCGAAGTGAATCATAGGGAAGAGTTGGCCTTACTACGGGATTTCCATACGTTGTTCAGCAAGGAGAGAAAAAGTTTTACTCTTTGGTGTATCTTTCATGCGATCGCTGAGGGATTCCCAATTAGCACGCTGTTCATATCTGGTTTTGAGTAATAGCGCTTCGGTTTTGAGTCGCGGGTTTATAGTGATATCAACCGTTTTTACAAGGTGATCAGCATCCCCGTGTGGGCTATGGGCATCTGTCATACAGGCCCCAGACAGTGTTGTCAAGAATTAGTAGAGAGGGCTTTCTGGTCTTCGGGATCCAGGAGGTGGGTCGGGGAAGTGGCAGCTTGTGAAAGTAAATGTACGCATGCTATTACCAGCTTGGTCTGTGTACCTTAAGGCACCAAGTACATTTCTGTATTCGAAATTAAAGTCTGTAAATATATAAATTTGGGCGTTTAGATTTGAGTAGAGTGCTGCGTCTATATAATCGGAGACGTAGTCAAGTAGAATACAGTTCTGAGTCGAAGAAGAACGGTAGCAGAAATATAGGTAACTAACGGAGTGTTGTAATGTTAGTCTAAATCCCATTTAGACCCAGTCTTACGATTCTAGACTAAGTTATCTAGTCAATGAGAGGGTGTTGCGGATATAGACTCAGAGCCCATGCATATATTTGTCGACGTCTTTACGGCATAGTAAGAGATATCCTGGCATATCATAACGATTAAAGGAGGTTGAGGAGTTTAGCTTAGTTTCGATATGTGTTAAGATATCTAGAGGTTTTACAAAGGGGAAGGATTCTACATCACCGAGGTGAGTTCTAAGTCCTCGGATATTTATGAACGAAAATCCTCAAGGAGAGGGGATTTCTTTAGTTTTTGTTTATTACAGTTATTTAAGTGAAGCTACTGTGGCAAATTATCAAAACAATGAAAATATCTGAATTCCGTTTGTTGATAAAGCATTGCTTTCTGATGAGAAAAAATACTGTTCAAGCAAGGCAATCGCTTGATAAGTGTTATTCAGACTTTGCTCTGTTGGAAACAATCCTTAATAGGTAGCATGCTGACTTCAAACGCGATTGTACAGGCATAAATTTTACTGAACGCAAATAAAGTGCTATTCCCGACAAACCCGAGGGTAATAGTCCTAACTATCGAATAACATCCACATAAATTCGTCTCAAATAGATCGAGCACGAGACCCACTTTAATCATCAGTTTCTTGAATGTTCAATCCTTAGTATAGGCGATAATAACTAAGAATAACATAAACTAACCACAATTCTATCCGGTCATAGCTGAAGTAATTAAAAGTCTGCCCCCCCCCCCTCCGTCGATTCAATATTACACAGAGAGTTGTTTTTTTCTTTGGATTATTTGAATTATTCGGACTACTGTTCTCATCTGGGATGTTATTCTCACAACGTTTCGGCCGATGTAACCATTTATTTAATCCAAAGGGATAGCATGATCTAGTTCCGTCAGCCATGACCGGGTAGCAGTCTTAAGTAATTTGCAATTGTATTCTTAGTATCGCCTGCACTGATGATTCAACCTTCAACCTTCAGAAGATTGTCACTTAAAACTGAATTTTACTTTGTACTTTATCTGTTACGCCACGAGCTCTTGTTTTTTCTTATTTATAACAATTATTACTACATCTCATTTTAGTTCCGAAGCCTTTTTCGTAAGTATAGTCTAAGTAACTTTATCTCTCAATTTTACAGTAGGTGCGCGGTCGAGAAATTATTTTTTCTTTGGTTTAGGAAAAGAAAACGAGGCTAACACTCGACTTTTACTCATAGCGATTTATTATAGACAGATATTACATCATAATTGCCAGTTAAAATGCTTCAAAATGCAAGATAGACCGACCGTGAGACCAAACCTTTTGTCGAGATGCAAGATAGACCGATCGAGAGACAGCCTTTCATCGAGATGCAAGACAGACCGACTGAGAGACAAAACCTCTTCTTGAGATGTTAACCGACTGAGAGACAAAGACTTTCATTGAGACACAAAATAGACGCACTGCAACGATAGACTGTCTGAGGAACGATAACTCTGATCGACATACAAGATAGACCAAGTGAGAGACAACGATTTTCATTGAGACACAAAATAGACCCACCCAGACACCAAATCTAATTATCAATTAAAAGGCCTAAAAGAACAATTTCGAATTTCGCAAAACCACGTTATTTTCTAATCTATTATACAAGAGAAAACTTGTTCAGCACGATGGTGACTTGAACATGAGAAAATAATTTTTAAGCCTTTATATTGGTAGCTACAAAATTATTTCCGACTTAAATTAAAAGTTATGCATTACATCACGTATATCTTCCTAAACCAAAGCAAGGATTTTCAAGTGCGCCCCTATTGTACTCAAGAACCAAGATTTCTATATAATATATTAATATTCGTATTACATACGTCTCTATCTAACGTATGAAAGTAAACTTGTTTGTATAACAATGAATAACTAATAAATGTTTTGTATATTAACAGTAATTGAAGTGATGTAAATTACTAAAACCTTTTTTTTAATATTAGTTAATTTATTTTCAAGGTAGGTAATTTAAATTGAACTAACATTGCTGGCTAGAAAGAAAGATATAAGCAATAAGAGTTCATATAGAGAGTAGAGGTTGCCCTCTTACTCTCTCTCTCTCTCTCTCTTACTGGCTTTCGCTCCACCCTTCTCTTCCTCTCATTAGCGACGTCAGTTTTTTTATTGTTATTAATACCATTCTTATTACATACATCTATATCTAACGTATCTAACTTGTGTGTATAATAATGCTTATCTAATAATTGTCGCACATTTATTGTTTCATTTGTGACCAGTATACGCATAATAGATCAAGGGACTCTAACACCTTTATTTTTATGATAATCGGGAAACCAATATTTCATTCAAATATTAATAAATTTAATAAATTTCTCATTTTTTACCACATTAACCATATTGAAGTTGACATAGCCACCTAGTGCAAAGATGAAGTATATTCATATCAACGAATAAAATCTCTACCTCCCCACCACAACGAAAATGTCAAAAACTCTCTGAAATTTTTACCATTCTATTTGGTAATAACCTCGGCGACTATGTCGTCTTCTGACTAACTAATTGTTTCCTTCAAAATATACTGGCTTGGTGATTTGAAGGGTAAATGTAACAGTCATGGACTAGATATCGTTTTTTTAATATTTTTCGCGCTACTATTTAAAATTACTTCCGTAATTTGAACAAAACTTGACAATACTTAACATATTCTCTTCCAATTGTTACTTAACTTTTATTTTAATTAAAACATTTGGCGAGGGAAACGTAGTATCACGGTATTCACAAGTGACAAAGCCCCCCCCCCCCCCGCAATCTATGTCAAGCTTAACAGACCGACAATCAGACATAGTTTTAAATATGTTTCTCGAAGGATCTATAATATGCGTTCATTATATGTGCGAATTTAGGGATGGAAATGTTAAACTTTATCAAAAATATTATAGAAAAACATGCTATTTGAAAAATAGGCTCTACAAACCGACGGAAATTTAATTTGTAACTTAAGCATCATCGAGGTTTTAGATAAGCCAACCGTAAAAAAAAACTCTTATCGATATGCAACGATAGATCGTCTTAGAAAATAAAACCTCACATCGACATGCAAGGTAACCTAACTGGTAAACACATTCTTTTATTAAAATGCAAGATAGATCGACAGTGAGAAAAAAACAAAACAACTGTTATCGAGATTCAACGATAGACTGACTGAGGAACGATAACTCTGATCGACATGCAAGATAGACCAAATGAGAGACAAATTATTTTATTAATATGTAAGATAGACCGATCGTAAGAAAAAAAACTCTTATTGAGATGCAACGATTGACCGTCTGAGAAACATGCAAGATAGACCGACTAAGAGACACATTCTCTTCTTAAGATGCAAGATAGACCAACCGAGAGACAAAATCATTTTTTAGATGCGCTAATTAAATAAGATGCCATCATAAACACTATTCTTTTAAGGATGAAAATGCTATTTCAAACTGACGTTTCAGGACCGGCGGCACTGTTATAAAAGTGGGAGGGCTCTCCTAAAAAGTGGGGGGGGGGGGCTGGTTAAACACATGCATATATAACTTCATTATTGATGACCTTAAAGTGGGGGGGCAAGTAAAAAAGTTGGGGGGCTTGGGCTCCCCCTGCCCCCCCCCCCGGTGCCGCCGTCCATGAACTTCTTTCCTGTCGCAGGAAGATATGACACAAGGCCGGAAGGTGGGGAGAATTAAGCCAGCTCTTCTAAAGAAGGGACATGCTGGCCTTAAAAAAACAGCCTGGGCAGCCCCGTCGGCATTCCCCGATCGAGGCGGTTCAGGCAGTTAGCAATAAATTCAACTCCAACAAGAGAAGGCAAAGCCTGGGAGTGTGGACCTTTTAGACCGACCCCGGATGAATACTTCAGCCTAGCCGATAAAAGGTAACCAACATTTTCAATTGGATCCTCGACTGGTATGTATACAGACACAGAACAGCAAATGAATGCCGAACGGCAAACGGATTCTTAGATTCATTAAGAAAAGTAGTAATTCTGGTGCTACCAGATCAGACTGTCTAAAGATACTGGCTCACTGACCCCCAAAATACACCAAATATTCATGTTATTGTTTTTTTCCTTTCCCTTTGCAAAACTCAATCATGTTCTGCAACGCCAAAACAAAAACCACAATTTCCTTCTACAAAACAACCAAACAAAACATCATGAATAAATATTTGAATATGTATAAAACTAACTTGAAGCATACAAACTTTTACCAAAATGACCGTATTCGACATTAAATAAACGGAAAAGGGTTGATATGCCATAAAATAAAACAACGAACCCAAACCAAACCAAAAGCAGTAATAATAGAAGTAAACACAATGTCAGGAAGCTTTCTATTCTCTTGTTTTTGTTATGGACGTAACTTGATTCTGTCTTTCAAACGAGTTAATATTATATGCTTTTTAATTATATTACAGAGGGTACGGATCACGATGAAAGTGAGATGATAAAGACGAAGGAACAATTGAAACGGAGAAATGACATATGTCACCAAATAGAAAAAGAAGGTTTTGGAAAATTAAAAGTTTTATTTTCATTTCTTATAAAGATTTATAGTGTCTGATATATCGATTAAGTAAAAATCTAAATAAATGAAATTATTTCATTTATTTAAATCTTTAATTAGTTGATATATAAGAAATTATTATTTATCAATAATTTTGTCCAACAGTTACTTAAAATTTATAATATGTCGTGTTCCTGTTTTATTTACTAATATACGCTTATCTCGGAAATAGGGTATTTTTTCTTTTATATCTACGTAAAAAAATGTCAAGACAATACTACTTTTAATTCAATATATATATATATATATATATATATATATATATATATATATATATATATATATATATAATGGTAAAGGTTCAGCATAGTTTTACTTAATTCGTAAACAAACAAAAAAAGAATTTATTGTTTCGTCACATGCAAACAACAAATGCGGCCGTAATTATATTAAAACTCGAAGCACAAATGTGTTACCAAACAAAAAATATTTCATGACGTTTATTAGGTTTTAGTTTTAAAAAAGAAATGTTCGATACGTTTTGCTATGTATATCCTAAGAATGAATACAGGAAACTGTATCTGTTGTTTAGTAAAATATTAATTCAGAAAATTAAAGTTTTGTTAATTGTGGATTCATTAGACACTCAACCTCTTGTGGGTGTAGTGATTAATATGATGTTATCTAACGCACGGTGCAATGCCAAAAGGTTTCTGTAATTATAGTTATTCATTTGATTCTTTCTCGACCATAGACTCCTCACACCCTGGACTCTCGGCTACTATATCACTTCATCTCACCACTATGTCAACCCCAAACTTCGATGTACTTGCATAGTAATTTTTCTTCAAAATATAATCCTGAGGAAGTCTTACAATAAAGACGAAACGTTGATGAATATATAAACAACTATCTCTTGGTATTTCCTTTTTCATTTCCCATTAAGTCGGATTACTCTCATTCATACTTCCTTTCTCTCACACACACATACACACACACATATATATATTATATATATATATCATATATTATATATATATTATATATATATTATATGTATTATATATATAATATATAATAAATATATATTATATATATTATATATATATATGAAATATATATATATATAATAAATATATATATAATAAATATATATATAATATATATATATATTATATATAATATATATAAGCAATATATAAAATATATAAAATATATATAAATATATATATATTATATATACATAATAAATATAATATATCCATATATAATATATGTATATATAATATATATAATATATACATATATAATATATGTATATAT
>OY744520.1:91017632-91045132 GCA_963556195.1 Sepiola atlantica | reverse complement strand
ATATATATGTTATATATGTAATATATATATATAATATATATATAATATATATACATATATAATATATGTATATATATAATATGTATATATTATATATATAATATATATAATATATACATATATAATATATATATAATATATATAATATATACATATATAATATATATAATATATATATAATATATATAATATATATAATATATACATATATAAAATATACATATAATATATATATATATTATATATAATATATATATAATATATACATATATAATACATATATCATATATAATATATATATAATATATACATATATAATTTATATATTATCTATAATATGTATATAATATATACATATATTATATATATATTATATATATATGTACATATATAATTTATATATATTATATATATAATATATATATAATATATATATATATATTATATATATAATATATACATAATACATACATATATATATAATATATATATATAATATATATATATATATGTACATATATAATATATATATATATTATATATATAATATATATATTATATATATATTTTATATATTATATATATAATATACACATATATAATATATATATTATATATATAATATATATATATAATATACACATATATAATATATATATTATATATATAATATATATATAATATACACATATATAATATATATATATTATATAATTCATATATATATATATAATATACACATATATAATATTATATTTTATATATATTATATACATATATAATATACACATATATAATATATATAATATATATATATATTATATGTTTAATATATATAATATATATATATATATATATATTTATATATTATATATATACATTCTATATATATGAGAGAGAGAAAGAGAGTAGAAATAAAAGCCAGAGAGACCAGTTATGTGTATATCTAGAATTAAACTTCAGCACATGGACACTAATAGAGAGATAGAGAGATATAATAGATAGGTGTATGGATCGATAGATAGACACATTTGATCTCTCTCACACACATACACACATATATATATATAGACACCTAGATAGATCGATAGATAGATAGATAGATAGATAGATGGATAGACAAAAGGGTAGATACAGTACGGTCCAAAATTAAGGAACACAAATTAAATGTTTTTAATTTAAACAAAATCATACATTTATTTTTGTTAAAATTACGCTGAATATACACATTATGTAGTTGGACTTTTACCGAGATTTTCTAGATGAATCTAGAAAATCTCGGTAAAAGTAAATAATGATTTTAAGTTATCTACCATTTTACAGATTTCATGTATCCAAAATTTAGGAACAAAATATCATTTTTAACTAAATCACATTAAAAAAGCAAAATAGATTTAATATTTGGTACTTTCACTTTTGTTTTCAATAACTGCTGCGCATCTACGACTGCAATATTTCACGTAATTTTGACATTGGGCTACAGTTATCTTGGCCCATCTATCTTTCAGTTTCAGCCACAAGTCTTCGATGTTTTGCGGATTTTTTGCCATAACATTCTGTCCTAGAGTTTTTCATAAGTTTTCTATAGCGTTCATGTCAGGACTCTGAGCAGGCCAGTCCATTACCTCTCCTTTTTGACCAGCCAGATAATTCATGACTAGCTTTGTCTTATAGCAGGGAGCATTATCCTGCATAAACACAGGCTTTTCGATACCAGAATTGTGGAACACTGGCAAAACATACTGTTCTAAAACATTCTTGTATACAGTGGCATTTACTCTCGTATTTAAGCGTACAAGTGGTGATGTATGCTGCCATGATATCATGCCGAAAACTATCACGCTACCTCCACCAAATTTAACAGCTTTTCTGATGCAGCTAGGATCCAAACTTTCGCCTTTTCTTCTCCTTACAAATTGTTTTCCATCATATCCAAATACATTAAATGTCGATTTGTCACTGAAATAATTTTTTTCCAATATTCTTCTGACAATATAACATGCTTTTTTGCGAACGCCATCTAGCTGCTTTGTTTTTTTGTTTTTTTTTTGTTTTTTTTTTTTACTTATTAGCGGCTTTTTTCGAGGTGATCTTGCAAAAATACCTATTTCGTGCAACCTTCTGGACACAGTTTGTCGTGAAACATTCGTGACACCTTCCATTTGTTTAGAAATTTTGCCAGCTGTAAGGAAACGGTATTTTAACACTAGGCGTTGTATAACTCTGTCCTATTTTGCCGTTGTCTTTCTTGGTCTACCAGGTTTCTTTGTGTTACTTAAACTTCCAGTTTGTTTATAGAGTTTGAGAACTCGGCTTACAACACTTTTTGAACGTTTCACACGTTTTCCGATTTCTTCTATTGTCAACTTTTCCTTTCTTAACTTGACGATTTTGGCTTTGTCGCTTAAATCAGTTTTATTTCTTTTTGACATGATTGATATTGCGTGACTTGCAACAGTGATGATAATTAAAGTTTAGAATATTTATTTTCATCCTTTTATACAAAAAAAACTACTGTTTTAAACTTTAAACAGTTATTTTTCCTTAATGTTCCTTAATTTTGGACACTTGAAATATGTAAAATGGTGGATAACTTTAATATTATTTTAATTCATCTAAAAATCTCGGTAAAAGTCCAACTACATAATTTACATATATAGTGAAATTTTCACAAATATTAAAATATAATTTATTTGAGATTAGGAAGATTTTATTTGTTTTCCTTAATTTTGGAAGGTACAGTATATGGATGGATAGACAAATGGGTAGGTAGATAGATAGATAGATAGGATAGAGATAATAAAGACAAAGTGATCGGGGCGAAGAAATAAAATAAATATCTTACAAATCGTTTCCACACCTTAAACATATTCGGAGTCGGTAGATAATTTAATTCTAATTCGTTTGATGTGAATTATATGCTGTTGTTTTTTGTGGTTTACGAATTATCGAGTGTAAAATATTGTGTACGATTACCACGTATATCATTTAAAATTCTTAAAAAATGCATCTAATGTTGAATAAGAGAAATATTGTCTTCATAAATATATTGTACTTAATTCATTTAACTGCAATAAAAAAGCAATATTTTAGTACTTTTAATGACTTACTGAGTTTCTTTTCTTTTCTTTTTCTGTGATGAAAATAGGTTTTTGACTAATACCATTTTTGTATATATTCGAGTTAAAGTTACAGTAAAACGCTTTTCCGTTTTTTTGTCTTTATTTAAATGAATAAATACGAACGTTTCCCCTTTTAAAACAACGCACGAAAAAGTTGTGTACTTTGGTATCGTTGATTTTTTCTTCTTACAAATTATTTGGCACTTCTGCTGTATATGTTTAGCAGCTCCTGATTTAGAAATCGAAATTGAAGAGTTCCCTTTGTTTTCCTCCAAGTACCATGCACTCAGAATTCACCGGAAGCGGGTTACGTGCGTTAAACGAGTTTCGGAAATGAACTTAAATGATATAAATCTTCGAGACATTGGGAATTTACTGAACCAGCCGCAAAAAACAGTAGATTTTTTACAGGCACACCGCCTGATTTTTAATTCATATAATAAAAAAAAGTTGTTAACTGTTATATTATACCCAAAAAGAAATCAGCGTTGCCTTTTTTTAATGTTTTAATTTATACAATAAAAAGAAATCACTTCCGGTTTAATTATCTCCCCTTATTTTCAGAAAAAGGAAAGAAAATGTGCTGCTAAACATATACAGCAGAAGTGCCAATTATTTTTATAACTAACTGGAAAACTCAGCGTTACCCAGATTTAATAAGGAATCCCATGTCCTTCTGCCTTCTGCCCATATCACCATATTACTTTTATATTGTTATTTTTACGTGTTTAGTTCTGTAAAGTTATGATTATTATCCCTTTCGAGACACACCTAACGTAGCTCCGGAAATTAACGTATTTGAAGTTTTAATGACGATTATTTCCTCGTAGCTCTCTCAGAGGGGCACGTAAAGATTCAGGACGACTTCTATCGTCTTCCTCGGAAAACTTTATACATACGATTTAAGTGCATCAAAGTAGGATATACTTGAAGTTTTAATAGGGCTTCTGCCTTATAGCTCCCTTTGATGGCCACTTAGAGCTTTAGGACCATTCTATTTTCTCACTCGGAAATTTTAAACATACTATTTAAATGTTATCACAATGGGATATATTTGTAGTTTTAAGGGGGTTCGGCCCCATTCTTCCGTTAAGTGGGCACTTAGAGATTCAGCACACTTCCATTGTCTTCCCCTGAAAATTTTACATATGAATACCCTTTATGTTTTAATGTAGATTATTTAACCTTTCTATAGTGAACACACAAACATTGTTATTTATATACAAGGTGGCCCAAAAGTAGTTTTACAGTATCACGTCGACGATTTCTTATAAAATGTCAGCATGTTTCAAGCACTAAACAGAAACTCTCAGATGTTCAAAATATCGACCTTCAACGTGGCAACATTCTTCAAATCTCTCCAGGATACTCTGACACACTATGCGGCACAAATTCCAATCTTTATCATTCATTTCGTAGGAATCAGACGATTCTATTGTTATCATTGTTTTCCCCGATATCTTTCTAGTAAGAATTCTTACAGGAGGGGCCATGTGAAGGTTGTCAACATTCAAAGTGAAAGTGTTTATGTAAAACGAACTGGATTCGAACTTGACACACCCAGGTTGTCAGTCTATATCGTTAAGCACTTAGCCGCCATCACTTCCCAATGCGCCATGAATACAATCTTTTAATTAATTTAGTCTTTTGGATTTCTTCTCATAAACCTTGCTATGTGCAACAACTGAAAATTAAATCTATTGGTGTGAGGTCAGATAGCGGCCATCACTTCTATCTGACCTAACACCAATAGATTTCATTTTCAGTTGTTTGAAGATAACAAGGTTTTCTTCTGAACTTAAACCGTGGAAAAGCTTAGGTAAACTGTGTAGTGTGCTTAGCAAGTAACTTCAAGTTTACTAATTGTAAACCTACTCTTAGGCCACTCTGTATATACATTCTTTTTTTTTTGTAAATAAGAATATTATTAAACAGGTTGAACAAATACGTCTTTAATTTGTTTTAATGAAATTAAGCTGAATAAATTTCGGGACAAAATCTGGATAACAACACTACGACACACATATTATTGATTTGTTAGTTTTATATTGTTCTCAATAATGCTATGAAAGGTGACATTTTGTTTATTATTTCCGTATATATATATCGACAGTTAATTCGAATTAAAGCAACAATAAATAGCATTTACAATTATTAAAAGTTAATGTGATTATTTAAACGTTCATATTATGTCATAATTAAGAATGAACATACTAGCATCAACGTACGTACGTATGGGCGATGGGTTTCTAGTGTTTTAAAATTTGAGGAAATTAAACTAGTGTCTTTTCACTGGAATGAAGGTACTATTTTATAGGATTAAATGTATTGGTAAATAAAGTAATGTTTTAATAATTATTTGTAAAACGCGGTCATCCCAGTTACTATTACAACACGCCTGTGAGATCTGCTACTTTAACGCGCTGTGTGGTAACTACACTCGCCCCAGTTTCTATGGCAACGGAGTTGCTTGTTTCTCGCGCGGAGTGGTGAACGGAAATAACTGCTACTACTATTAACTTGCACACATCCTCTTTTCTTCACCAATATTTTTGAGTTCATGTAATACTTACACATTTGTAAATAAAAATTGTTTTTATTTTTGTACAGATTTCTTTTGTTATTTATTTGATTATAGTAAAAGTTTGTTTCGTCATATGTAAACGACAAATGTGACTGTAATTATACCGAAAACCAAAAGACTGATCTGTTACCAAAGAAAGTCAAAATTATTGCATAATGTTTATTAAGTTTTAGTTTTAAACAAAGAATGTTGGATACGTTTTGCTATGTATATTCTAAAAGTGTCCACAAGAAATATAAATTTGGTGTTTTGTATGATTTTTAATTGGAAAACCAAACTTTTGTTAATTGTTTGTTTATTAATCTCTTGTCGATGTAGTAATTACTATGAAGTTATCTAATGCACGGCGTAATACGAAAAAGTCTATCAAATTATATTTATTCCAATAAGATGTAATAGGTAAGGGAATGAAGCTCGGTACTGTAAGGAAAGATACTCCTACTAATGCGCTGAAATAAGTATCCAAAAATACATCGGCTGATCGGATTGGATATAAGAATCAATAACTTTTAATGGAACTAATTTATTCTTGGTTTGGAAAACATGTATCAATAATTGGCCGAGATAACGTATGAAGCAGATTATCTATATGTCGCTCAATGCCATACCTGACAATTAAAGGATGTTCCATACGAAATTTGGTGTTATTCTGTTGAGTACCTTTACTTTCAAAATAAAAAAAAATTAAAAATTGATATCACAATAGATAGATGTTAAAATATGAGTTGATAATGCGCCATTTAACATCCTCCAAATACTCAGATGGTGGGAATTTTTCTTAATTAATCTCTAGTACTTTAAATTGAATGCAAATCGAGATACTTGGGTCTGTGATAATCATCAAATATATGATAACTATATCTAAAATATTAAAATAAATTTAGAGTTGTCATCTGATACCGGGACAAACACACACACGTATATGCTACCCTCGTCCCACACACGTGTGTGTGTATGTGTGTGATCCACAGGCAGACTGTTTAGCTGTATAACAGATCTTCAGTGTAGCTAAACAAGCAAGTGCATCAAGCCGGGATCGAAGCTATCATCCGACACTTGCTGAAAACAAGTGTAATCTAAATGTAAACATTGTAAACATTGCCTAAAACTCTAATTGTTAACACAATGAGCAATGCAATATAAACTGTCGGCAGTTGATGATTCCACTTACCATTAAGCTTAACCCAAGTAATAGAGTATAATTCAGTCATCAATAGAAATATTGTTTCACAATATATATATATATATATATATATATATATATATATATATATATATATTATATATATGTATAAATGAAATAAAATGAACTTTTCCAAATTCATACTTACCAGCGACCATGCGGGATTTAAGTTCAATTTAAAACAGAGATTTGCACCGTTAGTCCACACAAAATCGGACGTGACTTCTGGAAGACCAGGAAGGATTATTACGGAAAAAATAAGGTTAATAACTTTTTATTTGTCCAAAGCTCTGTCGAGGCTTGTTATATCAAGCGAAATATAAGATAAATAATCAAGATGAAGAAAAAAAAGAAAATCTTTTTAATTTTTTTATTCTGATTTTAATAAGACCAATTGCATAGTAACACATGGTTTTTATAAAGGCATTTAGCCCCTTGCTTTATATATATATATATATATATATATATATTGGAAAATTTTTAGTCATCCACATCCATATATATATATATATATATATATATATTTATATATATATATATATATATATATTTATATATATATATATATATATATATATATATATATATTTATATATATATATATATATATATTTATATATATATATATATATATATATTTATATATATATATATATATTTATATATATATATATATATTTATATATATTTATATATATATATTTATATATTATATATATATATATTTATATATTATATATATATATATATATATATATATATATATATATATATATATATATATATATATATATATATATATATATGTGGATGTGGATGACTAAAAATTTTCCAATATATATATATATATATATATATATAAGAAAGGGGCTAAATGCATTTATAAAAACCATGTGTTACTATGCAGATATTCTTATTAAAATAAAAATAAAAAATAAAAAAATGTATATATATATATAATATATATATATATATATATAATATATTTATATATATATATATAATATATATTTATATATATATATATATATTTATATATATTTAAAAAAAAAGACAATGGGTTAATATAATGCACCAATATATTCAAACTTTCTCTTTTTCTTGACTATGCCAATAATAAAAGAAACAAAAAAACAAACAAAAAAACGTGGACGTTAATCGACATTTAATTAATAGAAGGGTAATCAAAGGACTCCAATAGCTCTATTTAATCCCACTTATTGAAGCGGAGGGGGGTGTAAAAAGGTTTTGTGCGACCTTGTTTTAAATCCAAATACATGAAATTTGAAGTAAAAAATATTCGTTCCTTTATTTCTATAGATTTTGTCGGCACTATATACTTACAAAGTTTATTGTCTCTTCACATTCTCTCTAACAGACATGACGTTGCTAGTCTCAATCTTTTATATAAATACTATTATGGCATGTATTCTCCAGAATTGTCTGATCTATTCCCTGCTTCCTTTGTTCCAGCTCGTTTGACTTGTTGGTCTAGTGGTCTCTATCAATTCGCTGTTTTGATACCTTATTGCAATACAGCTTTCTATTCCAGTAGTTTATTTCCAAGAACTGCAGGTTGTGGAACTGTCTTCATGTTGACTGTTTTCCGTCTACCTATACCCTTGTCTTTTCAAGACGCAGGCCAATAGGCATCCCATGTCTTTGCAATAATCATCTTTCGTTTTTGTCAGCTCCTTTACATCAAGTGGCTTCATGCCTTGTCTGGGGCGATTTCCATGAAAAAAGACAACAAATAGATACTTAATGTTGTGTTTTATTTAATACTTTGAGTTAGACTTAAATTTTAGTGAATCGACAATTATTCAGATATCTTAATATGTCAAAAGCGAGAGATGTGGGAGTTAGAAAATAAAAAGCTTTCATAGATTGAAATGCACGTGGGGTGATGTTTTCATTATTTTTTTCCCCCGCGAGGGAAAGTTAGATACAGTTAGTTTTTAATGTGAGGATAATCCAGCTTTCCAAAAATGGCACTCTGAATGGTAGCAAAACTTTCTATATATTCCCGTCGGCATGCCATAATGAATGATGGCCCCCCTCAGTCGATAGGCAATTAACTTATCCCCTAAAAAATAAAGAGGTTATACCTGAGAGAATGGCCACAATATGGACTGGCTATGTATTATTTATGGCAAGTGTTTACTTTCGTGAAACAGTGACAGTCAGAGGAAGCAGACGACAGGACTAGTGTTGGGACAATTAATCGAAATCGGAATCGGGAACCGGAAAAATCGGAACTTTGAGGAGTATCGGAATCGGTATCGGAATATGAAAAATTTAAACTTCAGTTATGATTCCGAAAACAATTTTTGAATTTGTTTTTTTGTTTAAAACTTAATTTTCGATTGCTGGTACTGATGATTAAATGATAAATATTTATTGATTTTAAACTCCAGTAAAACTAAAAAAAAATAGATCATAATAACGAGTTTAGGTAAAAATAGCACCGGAAAACATGGCGCGGTAAGAATAGCACAGGCAAAAATGACAGAAATAGATAAATAGGAAAAAAAATGGCACAAGTGAATATGTAGATGTTAATCTCACAATAAGTTTATCAAAATCTTGGATACATAAAGGGAAACCATTAAGAAGTTTATCAAATTAAAAAGAAAATTATATTCACATTTAAAAGTAGATGAAGACCTTTAGCTAATTCCCCCCCCCCCCCCCAATGAAATTCTACCTTTTAAGGCAATTTATGAATCAGAATCGGAATCGAAATCGGTAATTGTATCGGAATCGGGAATTTAGAACAGAATCAATAATTGTATCAGAATCGGGACTTTAGAACTAAATCGGTAATTGTATCGGAATTGGGAAAAATATTGGAATCATCCCATCACTAGACAGGACGTAACAATAATAAAAGTAAATTCCCATGAATCGGCATGGTACGGCATATTTGTCTGGCTTGATTCGGTTGTTGGCAGTGATTTCCCCAGTTTTTAAAGAATCAGGTCTTTACAGGAGGGACTACGTAAAGGTTGCTAACATTGCTAACGTAAAGGTGGACTCGTACAGTTGAGTACAGAGTAGGGCTGTTCTCACGGTTGGAGCTCACAGACGTGACAGGCCATCATTTTGATAACACTTTTTAGGTCGGGGGTTCAAAGGAGTCAGGCTGTGATGAATGCATCTGCGCATAGGGGCTCTGACCTCACAGGATTTTGCGTGGGAAGCAGAGTTTATGCTAGTGTGGTTTTGGAGGCGAGGCTATCAGACGTGATTTACGATGTAGTCTGCAACATGATTACGGGAATTAATTGCCTAAGAAAATACAGGCAAAATATCTCTTTCCCCCTCCACGAATGGCTAAAGACTTAATTGATAGGTAATTACGAAAGCAGTAATTTGGTCTCTCTCTCGACGTTAGTGAATATCTCCAAGCCGATGGATAACTAACGCATGTAATAAAAAGAATTGAAACTTTAAAAGATTGTTTGTCGAATCAGTCGGCCATGAAGATTTTTGTTGCAGCGGCGTTGTTCACGGCAGAAAGAAAGAAGAAATGATTCAACCACTGGACGACGCACCGCCCCACGCGACGAGGAAAGATTGAAGGTGCGAGAAATTTAAAGGTATATGATTAACGGTGTTAAAAATGACGAGTGTTTAAACGAGAACTGCCACGGCCCGTTCCGGGATTAGTATACAGAACGAGAACTGCCGCGCCGCATCCCCAGGACGGCTATGTAACAATCTGTATATATGTTTCCCTTATATACATTGAATATAATAAAAACTATATTTTGTTCGAAATTCTCCTCACTTTATTAATGACGACCAATTATAAAGAGTAACCGAACCAGAAGTCGAGGAGGATAATCAAGAAAGAAAAAATATCTTCATGTAACATTAACACTACACATACTTTGCGCGTAGTATAAATCCCGACAATTGTACGCCTAGTGAAGCATACACGCCGCTCACCAAACACATATACACAGTCCATACATACATTCTCACACTGGTAAAATAGACATGCTAATACACGCGTACACAAATATATATGCCTAGCCCACTTACACCCACGTCAACGCACACGACGCCAGTCGAAATGAACACATGTACTCAATTTCTCCTAAAATTGATAAGGAAATAAATGCGTTGAAAAATTAAGTTTTTATTGATTTATTTTATGAACTTATGTTTTCTGATATATCGATTAAGTGAAAATTTGAATAAATAAAATTATTTTATTTATTTACGCTTTCAATTAATCGATGCACTATAAATTATAAATTATGTTACTTTAATTACAACGATCAACTATCCGACCACAGAGTGAAGATTCCCCGACAAGGTGCACCACGATTCTACACCCAATCAAAGGTATGTTTCCCTACCAGCGAGAAACAAAAGCTGAATCGGAAGCCGAGGAGGACAACAAAGAAAGAACCTATTATCAACTCCCTCCCCACAAAAGGATACTGTAATCAAACTAATGATACAACAACTATAAAATATTAAATTGTATTATTGAATTTCAGTTGGAATGGACTATTCTACTATTTAAAAGAACAGAGTTTACTATAACAACGTCTGTTTTGTAAGTATTGTTAGATTGAGTAAACCTTGAATGACATTTATTGTTGCGTTGTTTATAATTCGCACAAAAATTACTCAAATTTTGACAGGAAGTGTTGTGAGGACAATCACAGTTATCTTTCCTTGACTGCTTATCTAACTAAATGAATAATTGTAAAAGTTAGGACTATTTCTCGCACTAACGGTAAATTCAAAACGCACACTTACATAATCGACACACCATCTTTTATGTATATTGCTTATGTATATGCGATATCAGTCGCAACATTAACTAATGTGCCTATTGGTTTTCAAAAACGACAATTTATTAATTAACCATTATTTAAAATTATAACGGTTTAGAAACCAGTAAAAATGCGGGTTTGTTTTTATAAATTAACAAATTTATTTACTTCAAATTCTAATTTTCGACCTATATAAGAGTCTTCATCAGGAATGTGCAGACATTTTTTTTTCTTTTTGTACGCGGCATGTTGTCACTTAACCGTAGTCTTCCGTTGTTATTGAAGCTTGAAGTTTATATGCCTGATTAAAGTAGATCTGTGTTCTAGCAGGCACATTGAGTAAGGCGTGAAACTATTTCCACCGTTTGCTCGAATGCATTTAAATTTGAAGTTATAATAGTTTAGAAACAAGACAAACTGCAGATTAAAAAAAATAAATGAACACAAAAAAAAAATCTGAATTTTGACTGGTTTCTAAACTATTATAATACAAAATTTCAAGGCATTCAAGCCAACAGTACACATATTTTCATTCATAACTATTATTTGTTATTGTTTTTTTTTAATTCAATGATTCTATTGATCGGAATATTATACACAGTTCTGTTTAATCATATTGTTTTATTTTGTAGACAAAAATTTTAGTATTGATTTGAATATTATACACAGTAATGTTTAATCATATTGTTTTATTTTGTGGACAAAAATTTTAGTATTGATTTGAATATTATACACAGTAATGTTTAATCATATTGTTTCATTTTGTAGACAAACAATTTAGTATTGATTTGAATATTATACACAGTTCTGTTTTATCATATTGTTTTATTTTGTAGACATAAGTTTTAGTATTGATTTGAATATTATACACAGTTCTGTTTAATCATATTGTTTTATTTTGTAGACAAAAGTTTTAGTATTGATTTGAATATTATACACAGTTCTGTTTAATCATATTGTTTTATTTTGTAGACAAAAGTTTTAGTATTGATTTGAATATTATACACAGTAATGTTTAATCATATCGTTTTATTTTGTAGAAAAAAGTTTTAGTATTGATTTGAATATTATACACAGTTCTGTTTAATCATATTGTTTTATTTTGTAGACAAGAGTTTTAGTATTGATTTGAATATTATACACAGTTCTGTTTAATGATATTGTTTTATTTTGTAGACAAAAGTTTTAGTATTGATTTGAATATTATACACAGTTCTCTTTAATGATATTGTTTTATTTTGTAGACAAAAGTTTTAGTATTGATTTGAATATTATACACAGTTCTCTTTAATGATATTGTTTTATTTTGTAGACAAAAGTCTTAGTATTGATTTGAATATTATACACAGTTCTGTTTAATTATATTGTTTTATTTTGTAGACAAAAGTTTTAGTATTGATTTGAATATTACACACAGTAATGTTTAATCATATTGTTTTATTTTGTAGACAAAAGTTTTAGTATTGATTTAAATATTATACACAGTTCTGTTTAATTATATTGTTTTTATTTTGTAGACAAAAGTTTTAGTATTGATTTGAATATTATACACAGTTCTGTTTAATCATATTGTTTCATTTTGTAGACAAAAGTCTTAGTATTGATTTGAATATTATACACGGTTTTGTTTAACCATATTGTTTTATTTTGTACACAACAGTTTTAGTATTGATTTGAATATTATACACAGTTCGGTTTAATCAAATTGTTTTATTTTGTAGACAAAAGTTTTAGTATTGATTTGAAAATTATACACAGTAATGTTTAATGATATTGTTTTATTTTGTAAACAAACATTTTAGTATTGATTTGAATATTATACACAGTTCTGTTTAATCAAATTGTTTTATTTTGTAGACAAAAGTTTTAGTATCGATTTGAAAATTATACACAGTAATGTTTAATGATATTGTTTTATTTTGTAGACAAAAGTTTTAGTATTGATTTGAATATTATACACAGTTCTGTTTAATCATATTGTTTTATTTTGTAGACAAAAGTTTTAGTATTGATTTGAATATTATACACAGTTCTGTTTAATGAAATTGTTTTATTTTGTAGACAAAAGTTTTAGTATTGATTTGAATATTATACACAGTTCTGTTTAATCATATTCTTTTATTTTGTAGACAAAAATTTTAGTATTGATTTGAAAATTATACACAGTTCTGTTTAATCATATTGTTTTATTTTGTAGACATAAGTTTTAGTATTGATTTGAATATTATACACAGTTCTGTTTAATCATATTGTTTTATTTTGTAGACATAAGTTTTAGTATTGATTTGAATATTATACACAGTAATGTTTAATGATATTGTTTTATTTTGTAGACATAAGTTTTAGTATTGATTTGAATATTGTACACAGTAATGTTTAATGATATTGTTTTATTTTGTAAACATAAGTTTTAGTATTGATTTGAATATTATACATAGTTCTGTTATATTATATTGTTTTATTTTGTAGACAAAAGTTTTAGTATTGATTTGAATATTATACACAGTTCTCTTATAATATTGTTTTATTTTGTAGACAAAAGTTTTAGTATTGATTTGAATATTATACACAGTAATGTTTAATGATATTGTTTTATTTTGTAAACATAATTTTTAGTATTGATTTGAATATTATACACAGTTCTGTTTAATCATATTGTTTTATTTTGTAGACAAAAGTTTTAGTATTGATTTGAATATTATAAACAGTTCTGTTTAATTATATTGTTTTATTTTGTACACAACAGTTGTAGTATTGATTTGAATATTATACACAGTTCTGTTTAATCAAATTGTTTTATTTTGTAGACATAAGTTTTAGTATTGATTTGAAAATTAGACACAGTAATGTTTAATCATATTGTTTTATTTTGTAGACAAACATTTTAGTATTGATTTGAATATTATACACAGTTCTCTTTAATGATATTGTTTTATTTTGTAGACAAAAGTTTTAGTATTGATTTGAATATTATACACAGTTCTCTTTAATGATATTGTTTTATTTTGTAGACAAAAGTCTTAGTATTGATTTGAATATTATACACAGTTCTGTTTAATTATATTGTTTTATTTTGTAGACAAAAGCTTTAGTATTGATTTGAATATTACACACAGTTCTGTTTAATCATATTGTTTTATTTTGTAGACAAAAGTTTTAGTATTGATTTGAATATTATACACAGTTCTGTTTAATCATATTGTTTTATTTTGTAGACAAAAGTTTTAGTATTGATTTGAATATTATACACAGTTCTGTTTAATCATATTGTTTTATTTTGTAGACAAAAATTTTAGTATTGATTTGAATATTATACACAGTTCTGTTTAATCATATTGTTTTATTTTGTAGACAAAAGTTTTAGTATTGATTTGAATATTATACACAGTTCTGTTTAATCATATTGTTTTATTTTGTAGACAAAAGTTTTAGTATTGATTTGAATATTATACACAGTTCTGTTTAATGATATTGTTTTATTTTGTAGACAAAAGTTTTAGTATTGATTTGAATATTATACACAGTAATGTTTATTGATATTGTTTTATTTTGTAGACATAAGTTTTAGTATTGATTTGAATATTATACACAGTTCTGTTTGATCATATTGTTTTATTTTGTAGACAAAAGTTTTAGTATTGATTTGAATATTATACACAGTTCTGTTTAATCATATTGTTTTATTTTGTAGACAAAAATTTTAGTATTGATTTGAATATTATACACAGTTCTGTTTAATCATATTGTTTTATTTTGTAGACAAAGGTTTTAGTATTGATTTGAATATTATACACAGTTCTGTTTAATCATATTGTTTTATTTTGTAGACAAAAGTTTTAGTATTGATTTGAATATTATACACAGTTCTCTTTAATGATATTGTTTTTATTTTGTAGACAAAAGTTTTAGTATTGATTTGAATATTATACACAGTTCTCTTTAATGATATTGTTTTATTTTGTAGACAAAAGTCTTAGTATTGATTTGAATATTATACACAGTTCTGTTTAATCATATTGTTTTATTTTGTAGACAAAAGTTTTAGTATTGATTTGAATATTACACACAGTTCTGTTTAATCATATTGTTTTATTTTGTAGACAAAAGTTTTAGTATTGATTTGAATATTATACACAGTTCTGTTTAATCATATTGTTTTATTTTGTACACAAAAGTCTTAGTATTGATTTGAATATTATACACGGTTTTGTTTAACCATATTGTTTTATTTTGTACACAAAAGTTTTAGTATTGATTTGAATATTATACACAGTTCTGTTTAATCATTTTTATTTATTTTGTAGACAAAAGTCTTAGTATTGATTTGAATATTATACACAGTTCTGTTTAATTATATTGTTTTATTTTGTAGACATAATTTTTAGTATTGATTTGAATATTATACACAGTTCTGTTTAATCATATTGTTTTATTTTGTAGACATAAGTTTTAGTATTGATTTGAATATTATACACAGTTATGTTTAATGATATTGTTTTATTTTGTAGACAAAAGTTTTAGTATTGATTTGAATATTATACACAGTTCTGTTTAATCATATTGTTTTATTTTGTAGACAAAAATTTTAGTATTGATTTGAATATTATACACAGTTCTGTTTAATCATATTGTTTTATTTTGTAGACAAAAGTTTTAGTATTGATTTGAATATTATACACAGTTCTGTTTAATCATATTGTTTTATTTTGTAGACAAAAGTTTTAGTATTGATTTGAATATTATACACAGTTCTGTTTAATGATATTGTTTTATTTTGTAGACAAAAGTTTTAGTATTGATTTGAATATTATACACAGTAATGTTTATTGATATTGTTTTATTTTGTAGACATAAGTTTTAGTATTGATTTGAATATTATACACAGTTCTGTTTGATCATATTGTTTTATTTTGTAGACAAAAGTTTTAGTATTGATTTGAATATTATACACAGTTCTGTTTAATCATATTGTTTTATTTTGTAGACAAAAATTTTAGTATTGATTTGAATATTATACACAGTTCTGTTTAATCATATTGTTTTATTTTGTAGACAAAGGTTTTAGTATTGATTTGAATATTATACACAGTTCTGTTTAATCATATTGTCTTATTTTGTAGACAAAAGTTTTAGTATTAATTTGAATATTATACACAGTTCTCTTTAATGATATTGTTTTTATTTTGTAGACAAAAGTTTTAGTATTGATTTGAATATTATACACAGTTCTGTTTAATCATATTGTTTTATTTTGTAGACAAAAGTTTTAGTATTGATTTGAATATTATACACAGTTCTGTTTAATCATATTCTTTTATTTTGTAGACAAAAGTTTTAGTATTGATTTGAATATTATACACAGTTCTGTTTAATCATATTCTTTTATTTAGTAGACAAAAATTTTAGTATTGATTTGAATATTATACACAGTTCTGTCTAATCATATTGTTTTATTTTGTAGACAAAAGTTTTAGTATTGATTTGAATATTATACATAGTTCTGTTTAATCATATTGTTTTATTTTGTAGACAAAAGTTTTAGTATTGATTTGAATGTTATACACAGTTCTGTTTAATCATATTGTTTTATTTTGTAGACACAAGTTTTAGTATTGATTTGAATATTATACACAGTTCTGTTTAATCATATTGTTTTATTTTGTAGACATAATTTTTAGTATTGATTTGAATATTATACACAGTTCTGTTTAATCAAATTGTTTTATTTTGTAAACATAAGTTTTAGTATTGATTTGAATATTATAACATTTCTGTTTAATCATATTGTTTTATTTTGTAGACAAAAGTTTTACTATTGATTTGAATATTATACACAGTTCTGTTTAATCATATTGTTTTATTTTGTAGACAAAAGTTTTAGTATTGATTTGAATATTATACACAGTTCTGTTTAATCATATTGTTTTATTTTGTATACAAAAGTTTTAGTATTGATTTGAATATTATACACAGTTCTCTTTAATGATATTGTTTTATTTTGTAGACAAAAGTTTTAGTATTGATTTGAATATTATACACAGTTCTCTTTAATGATATTGTTTTATTTACTAGACAAAAGTCTTAGTATTGATTTGAATATTATACACAGTTCTGTTTAATTATATTGTTTTATTTTGTAGACAAAAGCTTTAGTATTGATTTGAATATTACACACAGTTCTGTTTAATCATATTGTTTTATTTTGTAGACAAAAGTTTTAGTATTGATTTGAATATTATACACAGTTCTGTTTAATCATATTGTTTTATTTTGTACACAAAAGTCTTAGTATTGATTTGAATATTATACACGGTTTTGTTTAACCATATTGTTTTATTTTGTACACAAAAGTTTTAGTATTGATTTGAATATTATACACAGTTCTGTTTAATCATTTTTTTTTATTTTGTAGACAAAAGTCTTAGTATTGATTTGAATATTATACACAGTTCTGTTTAATTATATTGTTTTATTTTGTAGACATAATTTTTAGTATTGATTTGAATATTATACACAGTTCTGTTTAATCATATTGTTTTATTTTGTAGACATAAGTTTTAGTATTGATTTGAATATTATACACAGTTCTGTTTAATCATATTGTTTTATTTTGTAGACAAAGGTTTTAGTATTGATTTGAATATTATACACAGTTCTGTTTAATCATATTGTCTTATTTTGTAGACAAAAGTTTTAGTATTGATTTGAATATTATACACAGTTCTCTTTAATGATATTGTTTTTATTTTGTAGACAACAGTTTTAGTATTGATTTGAATATTATACACAGTTCTGTTTAATCATATTGTTTTATTTTGTAGACAAAAGTTTTAGTATTGATTTGAATATTATACACAGTTCTGTTTAATCATATTCTTTTATTTTGTAGACAAAAGTTTTAGTATTGATTTGAATATTATACACAGTTCTGTTTAATCATATTCTTTTATTTAGTAGACAAAAATTTTAGTATTGATTTGAATATTATACACAGTTCTGTCTAATTATATTGTTTTATTTTGTAGACAAAAGTTTTAGTATTGATTTGAATATTATACATAGTTCTGTTTAATCATATTGTTTTATTTTGTAGACAAAAGTTTTAGTATTGATTTGAATATTATACACAGTTCTGTTTAATCATATTGTTTTATTTTGTAGACAAAAGTTTTAGTATTGATTTGAATATTATACACAGTTCTGTTTAATCATATTGTTTTATTTTGTAGACATAATTTTTAGTATTGATTTGAATATTATACACAGTTCTGTTTAATCAAATTGTTTTATTTTGTAAACATAAGTTTTAGTATTGATTTGAATATTATAACATTTCTGTTTAATCATATTGTTTTATTTTGTAGACAAAAGTTTTACTATTGATTTGAATATTATACACAGTTCTGTTTAATCATATTGTTTTATTTTGTAGACAAAAGTTTTAGTATTGATTTGAATATTATACACAGTTCTGTTTAATCATATTGTTTTATTTTGTATACAAAAGTTTTAGTATTGATTTGAATATTATACACAGTTCTCTTTAATGATATTGTTTTATTTTGTAGACAAAAGTTTTAGTATTGATTTGAATATTATACACAGTTCTCTTTAATGATATTGTTTTATTTTGTAGACAAAAGTTTTAGTATTGATTTGAATATTATACACAGTTCTCTTTAATGATATTGTTTTATTTTGTAGACAAAAGTCTTAGTATTGATTTGAATATTATACACAGTTCTGTTTAATTATATTGTTTTATTTTGTAGACAAAAGTTTTAGTATTGATTTGAATATTACACACAGTTCTGTTTAATCATATTGTTTTATTTTGTAGACAAAAGTTTTAGTATTGATTTGAATATTATACACAGTTCTGTTTAATCATATTGTTTTATTTTGTACACAAAAGTCTTAGTATTGATTTGAATATTATACACGGTTTTGTTTAACCATATTGTTTTATTTTGTACACAAAAGTTTTAGTATTGATTTGAATATTATACACAGTTCTGTTTAATCATTTTTTTTTATTTTGTAGACAAAAGTCTTAGTATTGATTTGAATATTATACACAGTTCTGTTTAATTATATTGTTTTATTTTGTAGACATAATTTTTAGTATTGATTTGAATATTATACACAGTTCTGTTTAATCATATTGTTTTATTTTGTAGACATAAGTTTTAGTATTGATTTGAATATTATACACAGTTCTGTTTAATCATATTGTTTTATTTTGTAGACATAATTTTTAGTATTGATTTGTCTATTATACACAGTTCTGTTTAATCAAATTGTTTTATTTTGCAGACATAAGTTTTAGTATTGATTTGAATATTATACACAGTAATGTTTAATGATATTGTTTCATTTTGTAGACATAAGTTTTAGTATTGATTTGAATATTATACACAGTAATGTTTAATGATATTGTTTTATTTTGTAGACATAAGTTTTAGTATTGATTTGAATATTATACACAGTAATGTTTAATGATATTGTTTTATTTTGTAGACATAAGTATTAGTATTGATTTGAATATTATACACAGTAATGTTTATTGATATTGTTTTATTTTGTAGACATAAGTTTTAGTATTGATTTGAATATTATACAAAGTAATGTTAAATGATACTGTTTTATTTTGTAGACATAAGTTTTAGTATGGATTTGAATATTATACACAGTAATGTTTAATGATATTGTTTTATTTTGTAGACATAAGTTTTAGTATTGATTTGAATATTATACACAGTAATGTTTAATGATATTGTTTTATTTTGTAGACATAAGTTTTAGTATGGATTTGAATATTATACACAGTAATGTTTAATGATATTGTTTTATTCTGTAGGCATAAGTTTTAGTATGGATTTGAATATTATACACAGTAATGTTTAATGATATTGTTTTATTTTGTAGACATAAGTTTAAGTATGGATTTGAATATTATACACAGTAATGTTTAATGATATTGTTTTATTTTGTAGACAAAAGTTTTAGTATTGATTTAAATATTATACACATTTCTGTTTAATCATATTGTTTTATTTTGAAGACATAAGTTTTAGTATTGATTTTAATATTATACACAGTTCTGTTTAATCATATTGTTTTATTTTGTAGACAAAAGTTTTAGTATTGATTTGTATATTATACACAGTAATGTTTAATCATATCGTTTTATTTTGTGGACAAAAGTTTTAGTATTGATTTTTAAATTATACACAGTAATGTTTACTCATATTGTTTTATTTTGTAGACATCAGTTTTAGTATTGATTTGAATATTATACACAGTAATGTTTAATGATATTGTTTTATTTTGTAGACATAAGTTTTAGTATTGATTTGAATATTATACACAGTAATGTTTATTGATATTGTTTTATTTTGTAGACATAAGTTTTAGTATTGATTTGAATATTATACACAGTTCTCTTTAATGATATTGTTTTATTTTGTAGACAAAAGTCTTAGTATTGATTTGAATATTATACACAGTTCTGTTTAATTATATTGTTTTATTTTGTAGACAAAAGTTTTAGTATTGATTTGAATATTACACACAGTTCTGTTTAATCATATTGTTTTATTTTGTAGACAAAAGTTTTAGTATTGATTTGAATATTATACACAGTTCTGTTTAATCATATTGTTTTATTTTGTACACAAAAGTCTTAGTATTGATTTGAATATTATACACGGTTTTGTTTAACCATATTGTTTTATTTTGTACACAAAAGTTTTAGTATTGATTTGAATATTATACACAGTTCTGTTTAATCATTTTTTTTTATTTTGTAGACAAAAGTCTTAGTATTGATTTGAATATTATACACAGTTCTGTTTAATTATATTGTTTTATTTTGTAGACATAATTTTTAGTATTGATTTGAATATTATACACAGTTCTGTTTAATCATATTGTTTTATTTTGTAGACATAAGTTTTAGTATTGATTTGAATATTATACACAGTTCTGTTTAATCATATTGTTTTATTTTGTAGACATAATTTTTAGTATTGATTTGTCTATTATACACAGTTCTGATTAATCAAATTATTTTATTTTGCAGACATAAGTTTTAGTATTGATTCGAATATTATACACAGTAATGTTTAATGATATTGTTTCATTTTGTAGACATAAGTTTTAGTATTGATTTGAATATTATACACAGTAATGTTTAATGATATTGTTTTATTTTGTAGACATAAGTTTTAGTATTGATTTGAATATTATACACAGTAATGTTTAATGATATTGTTTTATTTTGTAGACATAAGTTTTAGTATTGATTTGAATATTATACACAGTAATGTTTATTGATATTGTTTTATTTTGTAGACATAAGTTTTAGTATTGATTTGAATATTATACACAGTAATGTTTAATGATATTGTTTTATTTTGTAGACAAAAGTTTTAGTATTGATTTGAATATTATACACATTTCTGTTTAATCATATTGTTTTATTTTGAAGACATAAGTTTTAGTATTGATTTTAATATTATACACAGTTCTGTTTAATCATATTGTTTTATTTTGTAGACAAAAGTTTTAGTATTGATTTGTATATTATACACAGTAATGTTTAATCATATCGTTTTATTTTGTGGACAAAAGTTTTAGTATTGATTTTTAAATTATACACAGTAATGTTTACTCATATTGTTTTATTTTGTAGACATCAGTTTTAGTATTGATTTGAATATTATACACAGTAATGTTTAATGATATTGTTTTATTTTGTAGACATAAGTTTTAGTATTGATTTGAATATTATACACAGTAATGTTTAATGATATTGTTTTATTTTGTAGACATAAGTTTTAGTATTGATTTGAATATTATACACAGTAATGTTTATTGATATTGTTTTATTTTGTAGACATAAGTTTTAGTATTGATTTGAATATTATACACAGTTCTCTTTAATGATATTGTTTTATTTTGTAGACAAAAGTCTTAGTATTGATTTGAATATTATACACAGTTCTGTTTAATTATATTGTTTTATTTTGTAGACAAAAGTTTTAGTATTGATTTGAATATTACACACAGTTCTGTTTAATCATATTGTTTTATTTTGTAGACAAAAGTTTTAGTATTGATTTGAATATTATACACAGTTCTGTTTAATCATATTGTTTTATTTTGTACACAAAAGTCTTAGTATTGATTTGAATATTATACACGGTTTTGTTTAACCATATTGTTTTATTTTGTACACAAAAGTTTTAGTATTGATTTGAATATTATACACAGTTCTGTTTAATCATTTTTTTTTATTTTGTAGACAAAAGTCTTAGTATTGATTTGAATATTATACACAGTTCTGTTTAATTATATTGTTTTATTTTGTAGACATAATTTTTAGTATTGATTTGAATATTATACACAGTTCTGTTTAATCATATTGTTTTATTTTGTAGACATAAGTTTTAGTATTGATTTGAATATTATACACAGTTCTGTTTAATCATATTGTTTTATTTTGTAGACATAATTTTTAGTATTGATTTGTCTATTATACACAGTTCTGTTTAATCAAATTGTTTTATTTTGCAGACATAAGTTTTAGTATTGATTTGAATATTATACACAGTAATGTTTAATGATATTGTTTCATTTTGTAGACATAAGTTTTAGTATTGATTTGAATATTATACACAGTAATGTTTAATGATATTGTTTTATTTTGTAGACATAAGTTTTAGTATTGATTTGAATATTATACACAGTAATGTTTAATGATATTGTTTTATTTTGTAGACATAAGTTTTAGTATTGATTTGAATATTATACACAGTAATGTTTATTGATATTGTTTTATTTTGTAGACATAAGTTTTAGTATTGATTTGAATATTATACAAAGTAATGTTAAATGATACTGTTTTATTTTGTAGACATAAGTTTTAGTATGGATTTGAATATTATACACAGTAATGTTTAATCATATCGTTTTATTTTGTGGACAAAAGTTTTAGTATTGATTTTTAAATTATACACAGTAATGTTTACTCATATTGTTTTATTTTGTAGACATCAGTTTTAGTATTGATTTGAATATTATACACAGTAATGTTTAATGATATTGTTTTATTTTGTAGACATAAGTTTTAGTATTGATTTGAATATTATACACAGTAATGTTTATTGATATTGTTTTATTTTGTAGACATAAGTTTTAGTATTGATTTGAATATTATACACAGTAATGTTTAATGATATTGTTTTATTTTGTAGGCATAAGTTTTAGTATTGATTTGAATATTATACACAGTAATGTTGAATGATATTGTTTTATTTTGTAGACATAAGTTTTAGTATGGATTTGAATATTATACACAGTAATGTTTAATGATATTGTTTTATTTTGTAGACATAAGTTTTAGTATTGATTTGAATATTATACACAGTTCTCTTTAATGATATTGTTTTATTTTGTAGGCATAAGTTTTAGTATTTGCTTTTAACCGTCATTTTACTTTAAAAGGACTAACGTGATTTTAAACAAGTTTCGAATCTAAAAATTCAAAACAAATCGCCTCCACAATCATTCAGAAGAATCGATTTTTCATTTCTTTTCATTTACATACGATTATTTGTTAAAGATAAATACATTTGTATCGAAAGTATCAAAATGTTAATATTTATCTTTTTGTATGAATAAATGCGACACATTCTGATTCGTGTTTACACAAAGTTATGAATAAAATCTTCATTATTTAAAATTTCTGTTTCAAGTATTCTACGTAGCGAACTTTGCACAGCGGTAGAGAGCGTGCAGACAGAGCCAGCTTGTAAAATAATACCGTCAGACATATTTCGTAAGCTGAGTCATGCAATGTCCGCTTTACGTTCAAGTAGGTAGTTAGACTTACTTTGTTATAAACACGACCGATGAGTAAAATATGCACACACATTTAGCACGGTGTTGAACGTGTATGTGTAGATGTATGTGTGTCTGTTTCTGTAATAGGAAGTTGTGTTCAAATCTGATTGGTTAACTTTGATTCATTTCACTGAAGCAAGACGATTCTAATACCTGTAATTGAACGGTAATATATATGCTTGAATGATTGCGTACAAAACACCAAGAAACTTGTATTATTAAGATTATTCGGACTACTGTTCTCATCTTTTGATGTTATTCTCACAACGTTTCGCCCGATGTAACCCCCGACATTCTTCAGGTGGTATTTGTCGAACTCGGGAATCTTAATGCCGGAAACAATTATATATGTATATATATATATATATATATATATATATATATAACATTATTACACCTAGTTCATTCAAAAACATTTTATTGACAAACAATTTTTTCTATCCATTTTGTAAATATACACATTTATTGTATACAAAATTTATGAAACATTTAAAAAATGGTTTTATCAGTGTATAACACACGACAATCAGGTAAAAATAAGATACTTCCAATATTCATAAAATTATTAAATACATATTTAATTTTATATTTCATTTTTTATCACTCCAATACAAATATAAACGTTCCTTAGACTCTGTTTTTGGTATTAAAAAGTTCATAATACATTGTGTCCACCATAGTTATTTGTTTTCATTCCGTTGAAGTGTAAAAAAAAACACGTGACAAAATTCAATCATAAGAGAATAATTAATTCACACCCACCGTTATTGTCTTTAGTAAGATATTTTCCCTCTTGTTTTTCTTAATTTTCACTTCTGTTTTCGCTTGTCTATTTCTTTAAACAATTATACACACACACACGCACGCACACACACACACACACACACACACACACATATATATATATATATATATATATATATATAATAAAGTAAAATAACACGGAATCACATAATCAACGGTGCAATAATTTATTTCGACCCTACGGCTTTTCAAGCATCAAAGCGAGGCGATTACATTTTTGAAAATGAAAAACAAACAAACTCACACTTACTATTCAATACACATATAGAAAGTGCGACAACATATTTAATAAATATCTTGAGAGAGGAGGAAATTAACTATTTAAGACGTATATTGAGGGGGAAAGAGAGTGACAACATATTTTATATATATATATATATATATATATATAGAGAGAGAGAGAGAGGGGGGAGATAGCACGATTTATAAGGGAAGGCAATACAGTGAGAGGGAAAGAGAGCAATACATATATATATATAGAGAGAGAGAGAGGGGGAAGATATTGTATGATTTACCACGGGAGGTATATAGGGAGGGGGAAGGAAATTGAGGTATCTTACACGAAGTCATTTTTCCAGATCCCTCTCCAACCGCTTAACTCCAACTTTTTCAAATTGTCACTGAAAGCCGAAAATTGAAATTATCCGTCTGCCGATTGATAAATCGATTAGGAGGGAGAAGGGAGGAGAAAAAGAAGGTAGAGGAAGCGAGGAAGGAAAACACTAAAAGAGATTATAAAACAACCAAGGGTAGAGACCATGTCATATATATATATATATATATATATATATATATATATATATATATATATATATATATATATATATTAACATAGTTCACCCCAAAAAAGGCAGACCGCCACTATAGACGGAAGGGGCTACTGAGAAAAAGGATCAGAGTTTTTTTTAGGGGGCGTTCAACATAAATTGGGAGCTATGCAGCGAGATATCTGTTTACATTAGTTCTAAATTCCTGCATGTCAGTACCGTCAGGAAAACAGGAAGCAGGGAGGGAGTTCCAGAGTCCATCAGCACGAGGAAAGAAGCTTTTGGAGTAGCAAGCTCTTCGGCATCTGGGGACCTCCTCAGTGAACGGATGGGATTTGGCAGATTGTCGGGTTGGTCTAGTGAATTTGCGTCGAGAGGGCACCAGAGCACAAGTTAATCGGAGCACAGTCCATTGAAGTACTTGTAAAACAGGTACGAGGAAGCAACATTGCGGCGGTGGGATAGGGACTGGAGCTTGGTGGATAGTGAGGGACCTATTAAGTTGGCAATTCTTTTTTTGGACCTTGTCTAAGAGGGAGAGACTAGTGGATGATGCACCACCCCATATGTGGCAACAATACTCCATGCATGGGCGGATGGTGGCTTTGTAGAGATATAGGATAATGTCAGGTGTGAGAAGTTTACTAGCACGGTAGAGGAGCCTACCTTCTTTGCAGCAGCCCTAGCAATGTTTTCAATGTATTTATTCAAATTCATGTTATCAGTGAAGGTTAGGCCGAGGAGTTTGAATGATGAACTTCAGGCAGGGTGTTATTGTCCATGATAATCGGTGGTTGAAGAAGTTTCTTGTAGTTATTGAAGGAAAGTAGCTTTGTCTTAGCGGCATTCAAAGTTACCGTCCATTTTTTACACCAATCCACTACAGACTGGAGGTCATTTTCTAAGGATTGAGGCATTTCTTCAGATATGTGCGCGGCGGTTTTGCACACATGACGAGAGTGAGCATGGTGTCGTCAGCAAATATTCCTATCTCAGTCTCAATTACATCAGGGAGGACATTTATGAAAATAAGGAACAGTAGAGGTCCTAGGATGGATCCTTGTGGTACACTAGCATTTATGTCATGTTTCTTAGATGAACCGCCATCGAGAACAACCTAGATCTTTCTTTTTGTTAGGTAGGATTTAATTAAATTAAATATTTGTCCAGTAATACCATATGAGAGCAGTTTTAGGAGAAGC
This sequence comes from Sepiola atlantica, assembly GCA_963556195.1. NCBI lineage: Eukaryota > Metazoa > Mollusca > Cephalopoda > Sepiida > Sepiolidae > Sepiola > Sepiola atlantica. The sequence goes on along the minus strand of OY744520.1, from coordinate 91,017,765 downwards.
CCTTCATGCCAGACCTTGTCAAAGGTCTTGTATATATCAAGCGCTACCGTCCTAGCTTCACCTGCCTTGTCCAGTGTATGATATATGCGTTCAGCAATGACGGCTAGGATATCTGCGGTAGATCGGGCTTGTC